>CM041783.1:35520350-36120350 GCA_023374045.1 Limonium bicolor
CCCTTGAAATCGTGCAACACAATGAAGAAGAAGACAAGTCATTAACTTAGAAAATCAAGAGAATATACCTTACCTTTCTTACCTTGTCTTCTAGCTCACAATCATTTTCTTTCCAACTCTTGCCTTGTCACACACCACATGTCCGAAATTATGCAGAGAACATGGGCATTTATTGAGCCAATAAACCATGTAATAACTAAGGAAAAGTAAAGTCATTTGACATTAAAATTGACAAAGCAAAATCAAATTCCAAATGCATTTTCTTACCTTATACAATTCGTGAGTCTCATTCTTCTCCTTGCCCTCTTCATCCACGAATTGGTAAGGCTCTCTCCTTCTCTTCTAGCTTTCAATCTTCTTCCTTGAAGCTCTTAGTCCATTAATGGAGTTTAAACTTCTATCTTCATCCTTAAGTAATTTCCTAGCATTTCTTGGCAAGTCTTGAAGCAAAACTCTCCTAAGCATACAAGAGGTTGTCGGCATCAATTAGTTCTCAAAGGAGGTTGTCCAAACCAACATATCCAGGAGCATCCCAAGGTTTCTTAAGGTAGTTTTAATGCTTGAAAGTCCTTAAAGCACATTTTTATGTGTACCCAAGTTCTACTTCTTCTAAGGTTCTTCTTCTTCCCCATTTTCATGAAGGAAACTTTGTTCTTCATCTACCTTAGGAGTGCCCGAATTTATAAGGAGAAAAAGTCAAGGTAAATTTCTTGTAAAACTACTTACAAATCTACTTAAGATCTTTATTGAAGATCTACTCCTAACAAACCCTCACCACTTGATAAAACCGAAGAGGGCATCAAATACCTTGGAGAAAGCTTGGAGAATTCAGGAGAGTCAAGCACTTAAACCACCTTTGTAAGAGTAAGTTTGTACTAGTAACCTTTATTTATAATGAATAAATACCCCGTAATTAAAAATAGTGATTAATTAGGCTAATAAGTAATTTAGAAGCTTAATTAAGTGTAAATAATCAAAGGGAACAAATCCCGAAGAAAACGGACCTTTAAAACGGTTTAAAAACATTACCGAACCTTAAAGCACGTTTTTCGAGGTAACCGGAAAACGTGTCTTTAAGCGGGTCAAATAGACTCGTAACAATTTTGGTCAACTAAATAATCATTAATAAATATTAGTGAGACTTTAGAACCAATAAAATCAAGAAAACGAGAATTAGTAAAAACTGTCAAAAACGGGAAGTTGTGGGGTAGAAGTATAAATAACCAAACTTATGTGTCCACTTAAAATAAAAAGTGAAAAGTGTGGGTGTGTGTTGTATGCCCGCCGCCCCCCCCTCTATTTCCTCTCTCACACACTCCCTCTTATTACAACAAACAAACAAAACAATTAAAACTAACCCCACTCCCTCACACTCTCTCTCCCTATCTCATTTCCCCTCTCTCACGTGACAAGCCCCTCACTCACTCTCCTTTTCCTCTTCTTCACCTCCACATCGATTTCCATGGAAGAATGAGAACAAACACACAAAATACCACTTCTCTTCTCTCCTCTTGTACTCTCTAAACTCTCCAAAAATTATAAAAATTACACCATTGTAATCCTCTCCTCAAGAGCTACATTTTCATCTTTCCAAAATCCAAAAACAAGCACTTTCGATTTTATGGGTATACCCCATTTGGAGCTTCAACACCACCATTAGAAGGCCCTCCTTCTCCTTGTTCTTCTAAGGTAAAAATATTTCGAAAACTCCATCTTTTTCTAGCCTCAAAGGCAAAACGAAAATCTAGACTAAACCTTGTTTACTCCTTGTGTGTCTAGCCGATTTTGGCTTTTGGTGGTGTGGAAAACCTTGTTCTTGAGCCATCCAAGCTCTTGTACTCTTGGAAGGTAATAATTTCTAAACCCTAAAACCTAGATTGGAACTTGATTAATGGTTAAGGTTAGTTCTAGTATTGAATGTGTATTAAAATGTGTATATAAATGGGTTGTAGTGTTAGAGGATTGGGATTACAAACCGGTAGAGAGAGAGAAGGAAGGAAAAGCAAGAAGAAGAAGAGAAGCAGGTAAATAAGCTCACCCTTGTGTAGTCTTGAATATGTATATGTAACAGATTTTGAAATGGAAATTGTATTGTAAAATGGTAATGCATTAGTAGTATAATGTGTAAGAGAATATAAGTATTTTTGAAGCTTTAAAAGATATGTAAAACTTATTGAAACAGATTGGGATTAGTGTTGAGTGCAGGAATTTAGTGTTTTAGTGTTGTTTTAGTATTAGTATTTGTATATGGAGCTTGTATAGTTTTGGTTGTTGAAACAGGTGAAAAGATGTTGAATTGTGAACTAGAATGTGGTGAGTGTAAAAATATAGGGGAGGTTATGTCAAAATTATCTAAATTAGAACACTTAGTGAATTTTAAACTAGGTGAATATGTAAGTTGTAACAGATTTTGAGTATAGATAGATAGAGGGAAGATGGGAAGAGATAGTTAATGTGTTGTAGTGTATTAGAGGTGTTAGAAATGACATTAGAAGAGGGAGTTGTAGATGGAGAGTGTTAGTGTTAAAATCTGTAGCAAAACACAACTAGGAAACAACTAGTGAAAGTGTGAGTTGAAACTTAGAAAATTAGGTGAGTGAATGAGTATAAAATTGTGTAAGGAGTTAGGAAATGAACTAGGGTGTATTAGGAGGTTTAAATAGTGTTAAAACATGTGGGGATTAAGTGTAGGAACAATGGGGAAGTATTGGGTAAAAGAGAGGACTGAAAACAGAAAGTAAAATGCAAATACTGGGCCGGACCGAACTTGCGACCGGACTTGCAAGTTCGGTCGAGCCCAGACTTACAAAGACGGGTGAGCTACTGGAATCGACCGAACTTGCGACCGGACTTGCAAGTTCGGTCGGACCAGAATTTTCCCCGTCTGTAACCTACTGGAATCGACCGAACTTGCGACCGGACTTGCAAGTTCGGTCGGCCAGAAAAATTTCCATCCTGTAACCTACTGGAATCGACCGGACTTGCGACCGGACATGCAAGTTCGGTCGTCCAGAAAATTTTCCGAGGAACCTACTGGAATCGACCGACTTGCGACCGGACATGCAAGTTCGGTCGGCCCAGAAAATTTCCCGAGGATAGCTACTGGAATCGACCGAACTTGCGACCGGACTTGCAAGTTCGGTCGGCCAGAAGGATTTCGGTAATCTGAGCTACTGGAATGGACCGGACTTGCAAGGTCGGTCGCAAGTCCGGTCCGGTCAAAAAAAATATTTAATTTAAATAATATATTATATATATATATATATGTATACCTACATACATATATATGTACATGTATGAAAGCATGCCAAGCTAAGTAAGAAAGTAAAACTTAAGTAATGAAAGATAAGTAAGTAAAGTGTAAGTGTAAGAAGTAAAGGACATAGTAAGTAGGAGTTAAGTTGATGATAGGTTGATTAATCATTCAATTGTATGTATATAATAGGACTTGATTTGTGACACCGAGAGGACGTTTGGAATCACGTACAACGGTGAACGGTATGGATTCCTCATGCCCCGTATGCTATCTTGGTTACTCTGATTTGTGTGTTGTGTGCTAATTGATCACCAAATAAGATAAATGCACGAATCGGAGTTAATATGCATACTTGTGAATATGTAGTGTTGTATGTTGTGAATATTTTCTTAATTTTAGTTTGTATAATTCATGAAATGTTTGGATGATATGAATGTGTGTATGTATGATGTATTGTACTGTGACCGTTATTTATTGTGTTGGACTTCTAACTTATTCCTAACAAGCTAACCATCCTAACTAAAATGGTAATTAAATTGGAATGAGTAGAAGTCCGATATAGTTTCGGCCACGCGTGAGGATGCGGAGTCACGAGAGGTTGGCTCCAATTCCTGACTCTTAAACTGGTCCGCGGCCCAAATCCCTTAAGTGGGTAGCATCCCGGATTGGTGAGTCAAGTAAATCCCGTGTGGGACGGTGTAGTCCCCAAGGCCGGAGGTCCCGACGACTTAACTTGAGTATAAGTAAGTAAGTAAGAATGAGTAAGTAAAGTAATGAAAGTAAGTAATTGTAAGTAAGAAAAAGTAAGTAATGAGTAAAAGAGTAAAGCATTCCGATTAACCCGGATGCATAATTTGGCTAACCTTGTGAAGGTAAGTAAGTTGTGTGCTATGATATTGTTGCCTTGAATTATGTAATGATTGTATAGCATGTAATTGTATGAAAGCATGTATGTATGAAATAAATAAATGGCATGTTTAGTGGACGTCAAATAGTCGGCGTGCCCTAGCTAGCACGCGGTATATGCGGAGTCCATGCAGCGTTTGCTGAGCCCCTTGGGGCACCATTTTTACTACACGCAGGTACCCGCGAGGTGATGAAGATGTGAAGACTCAAGTTTATTTCTTTATCTTCTTTTTGGGATGTAAACAATGAATTATGATGGGTGTACTGAGTAGTACATGGCTGTAACTTTTGATTAGCCGGTGTACCATGGGGTACACCTTTTTGGATATTGATGGAGGGAATTGGTATAGATGAGTAAAGATAGAAACTCATTCTTTGGAAGTGTGGTAAAGGATGTAATGTAATACTTTAAATACTCGGTGATCCAAAATGTAAGTAGTTATTGTATTCAGTATGCATCATATTAGTAGCTCGGTACGTTATGTTCATCAGACCGTGACTGTAAGTATTAGTAGCCTAGCTAGCCGTATGGGCGGTTAGCGGCATTGTTTCACCCCCCGTAGTAAGTATGTAATATTCCGCTGCGAACTCGTAGGATTAATAGGAGATTAGACGGTAAGCATAGGATTAGCGGTTGGGGTGTTACAAAAAGTGGTATCAGAGCGTAGTTACGCTCTGATGTCCATAGTACCGAGCATAGGGGATTACCGAGTTAGGATTTCAACCGTCTTAAGACGGATACTTAGAAACCTAACTAGGAACTACCGTTGTTAACAACGGATACCCTTAACGTTCTTATGAACGATACCTTGCTTAAATTCCAAGACCTTTGAGTCATATCTTGCAAAGCCTAACGTAACTGTTAAATATTCAGATGTCAGGCAGAGGTCCAGGTCGCCCCAGAGGAGGGGGCAATGACGGACCCGGCGCGCAGACGATAGCTGAGATCGTCGCCGCCACGGTAGCGCAGATGCTACCTCAAGTAATCCAAGCTGTACAACAATCCCAACAAAACCAACAAACTCAAGCGGGGCCAATCCCTCCCCCGCCACCCAGAAAGCGAACTGGGTAAAAGCTGTAGCGGAGCTCCGCCCTCCCTGCTTTAGGGGCGAGAGTGATCCGGCTAAGCTCGAGCCTACATCTCCGAGATGGAGACGGCTTTCGAAACACTCGAAGCTCCTGCTGGAGTTCGAGTCAGAGTTGCTGCCTACTACCTCAAGGATGCTGCAATGGATTGGTGGAAGCTGGTCAAGCATGAGCACGTCAGCGACCCCACATTCGATTGGGATTCTTTCGCCTCACTCCTCCGTTCAAAATACTACCCGAGCATGTAAAACAAGAAAAGGCTAGAGCTAGACGCCTTAAAGATGACAGACAAGATGACTGTCGATGAGTACTACCGCACCTTCACCTCCATTCTCCGTCTTCTCCCTGATCTAGGATACACCGGCCAGGTGTTGGTCGATCGCTTCTATGGCGGTCTGAGCCATCGCCTTCGGTACGGTATGGGCTACACCAGATTTACCTCCCTTCAGGTAAATAACGGTTAACCCTTAGTATCATTTCAATTCCTTAAATTCCTTGAATTCTTGAATCTTTCTTTATTCCTCCTTAAATGAGAATCCCGGCTAATACCTGAGATTTCAGGAGTGTTATCACGCGGCTTCTCGCGTTGAGATCACTTGCCAGTTAAGGGATGAAGAGACCGCGCTGAAGCGCAAAGCTAACAACAAAAACACCAGCACTGAGGAGCAGAACCAGGGAAGAGCTGGAAAAAGAAGAAGGGAATTTCTTTCAGCAATCCCACAAGAAATCCCAGGGTGAGAGCAGTGCCCATGCTGAGCAGGGCAAACCAGCTGAGCTTCTTCAGCTTGGTTATTCTGCACCGGTGGCAGCAAAGCCACTGAGATCACACCCACCAAAGGGTAAATTCCTAATCCAATTTGTATTCGTATAAGTATCATTTCTAGTATCCCACGCACACATGTGCTAACCCTCTAACCTCAGGTTCTAGCTCCGGTGCCGCCAAAACCTTCTCCGACGGCCGCACCTATGTGTGCAGAAAGTGCAACCAGGACCATCCTGGTAAAGACTGCTTTGGGAGAGACATCAAATGCTACAACTGTCAGAAGCTGGGACACACAGCTAACAGATGCCCAGAGAATGGAAGCCGAAAGGGAACTTTCAGAACTACAAGCAGAGAGAGGGCAAGGAGGTGGCATCTGGCGATGCACCGGCCCAGCAGGCACCTCAGGGACAGGGATCCCGGGCCCTCAGAGGGCGCACCTCAGAGGCAGCCTGTTCTCCATGTTATTGACCGTGATGGCCCGGTTCGAAATCCGGCCAAGGTAATCATCTAAACCTTTAATCCTTGAAATAGCATGCCTAGTAGTAGAGTAACTGTATGAGTGAATGCATGAGTAAATAAATGAAGTGTAATTAAGCATGAAATGAAGTAGTTGAAACTAGTACTCACCGTAGATGAAATTTGTAACCATAGGAACTTTAGTATCTGTTACCCGATACCGGTAACCTTGAATCAAGAAGAGATCGACATCACCAACCACGACTACACCAACAAACAGTGTCAGGTCATCCGACCAGGTATGATCTTATTAAAGGGATACCTGACACCCGACGCACAAATCTCAATCATTCGACGATGCAACGAGCTAGGAACGGGTCAAGGTGGATTTTACACACCCGAATTCCCCGGTGGAGCGAAGATGAAGCTGAAGATGATGTGCTTGGGAAAGGACTGGAATCCTTATACCAAGACATACCAGGAGACACGAACACAAGACGGAGCGACGCCACCGACAATACCACCAGAGTTTCAGACCCTCATCACACAAGCAGTAGAACTTGCACAACAATGTGAACCTGAACCGATCCCCGCACTTGAAGCGGACCTCTGTATCGTCAACTTCTATGAAAAGAAGGACGACTTGGGTTACACCAAGACAAGGACGAGACAGCGGAATCTCTTGAACAAGGAGTGCCCGTAGTGTCTTGGTCCATTGGTGATGACGCCGTATTCCTGTATAGCGAGCAGAAGCGTGTGGACCTCGCACAGAAACTGGTATTGAGATCAGGAGATGTCCTAATCATGGGTGGAAACTCTAGGATGCTGTATCACGGGATCAACAAGATCAAGTTGAATACGGCACCGCCGGCAATAATCAATGCCACACACATGAAACCAGGACGCCTGAACCTTACCTTTAGAAAATATTAAATTCCTAGTATCATGTAATCTATTAGTAACGTGTATTAGAGACACGGTATGTATGATGGTTGGTTTATCAATAAAGAGCAGTGTTGATTTAATTCCACTTGTGTCCACCATCAATACTTATCCAATTGTGAATCCAATAGGTTGTGGACTCGGTACCGAAGGTAACCTGAGCATCCTCACCGAAGCACAAGCCGGCAGAAGCGGCACCATTCTAACGGGAACCTTCCCAGTAAATGGCATTGATGCCAATGTGTTATTCGACTCCGGCGCCTCTCACACTTTCGTATCACCATCCTTTGTGAAGAGGTTGAAGCTAGATGCGGATGAGCTACCGAACTTCATGGTTACTCTCCCATCGAAGGAGCGAGTAAAGTGCACCAAATACTATCAATCAGCCACAATCCAAATCAAAGGCGAATCGTTTCCCATTTCCTTCATCGAATTCAATGGATTGGGATTCGACGTAATCATTGGGATGAATTGGTTGGAGCGGCACAAGGGTAGAATCCTCTGCGCCGAGCATCGTTTGCTGCTCAAGAGTCCTTCTGGGGTTACCGTATCTTACCGCCAGAGACCGAGAGAGCCTTCGACCACACTTATATCTGCCATGGCTATGTACCGGGAGCTCAGAAAGGGCCAAGAGGTGTATCTTTGTTATGTACAAGACCTGGAGCGAGATCCAGAGTTCAGTGATGAAGTACCCATTGTATCCGAGTATCCCGATGTATTCCCTAAGGAGCTACCCGGCATGCCACCACCGAGAGCAGTGGAATTTGAAATTGATCTATTGCCAGGTACCGGTCCCATTGCCAGGGCACCGTACCGCATGGCACCAGCAGAGATGACCGAATGAAAAGAACAGTTGAGAGACTTCTAGACAAAGGGTTTATACGCCCGAGCGTATCACCCTGGGGAGCACCGGTCTCTTCGTGAAGAAGAAGGACGGTAGCCTCCGACTATGCATTGACTACCGCGAGCTGAATGCGGTCACAGTCAAAAATAAATACCCACTACCACGTATCGACGACCTATTTCGACCAGTTGAAAGGAGCCTCAGTCTTCTCCAAGATCGACCTCCGTTCAGGGTATCATCAGATTGCAATCAAGAGCAAGACATTGAGAAAACGGCATTCCGTACCAGATATGGCCACTACGAATTCACAGTGATGCCATTCGGTTTGTCAAACGCACCGGCAAAATTCATGGACCTCATGAATCGACTATTCAGTGAGCAGTTGGACACTTCGGTTGTGGTCTTCATCGACGACATCCTTGTATATTCCAAATCACCAGAGGAACATGAAATCCACTTGAGGAAAGTGCTTGAGACACTGCGCGAGAACCAGCTTTATGCGAAGTTCTCCAAATGCGAGTTTTGGCTTGATCAGGTATCATTCCTTGGACATGTCATCTCGAGCGCAGGTATCTCGTTGACCCTTCTAAGGTAGAAGCTGTACGATCATGGCCTAGACCCAAGACTGTTACCGACATTAGGAGCTTTCTTGGTCTAGCCGGTTACTACCGGAGATTTGTAAGGGACTTCTCGAAAGTCGCCAAGCCCATGACTACATTGATGAAGAAAGATGCACCGTTTGTATGGACAGACGAGTGCGAGTATCATTTCAGAAACTGAAAGACTCATTGACCTCAGCGCCCGTCCTTACTCTTCCAGAGGGCACAGAGGGATTTGAGGTGTACTGTGATGCATCAGGCAAAGGAATGGGATGCGTACTCATGCAGCATGGCAAGGTTTGCTTATGCCTCCCGCCAGCTGAAGAAACATGAGGAGAATTACCCGACTCACGACTTAGAGTTAGGAGCCATTGTCTTCGCCTTGAAGATATGGCGACACTATCTCTATGGGGTAAGCATCACCATCTACTCCGACCATAAGAGCTTACAGTATGTATTCACTCAGAAAGAACTCAACTTGAGACAGAGAAGGTGGATGGAGTTTCTCTCAGACTACGACATCAATCTGCAGTATAAGGAAGGGAAGGCAAACATTGTAGCCGACGCCCTGAGCCGTCGAGCACACTCGCTCCATTCGCTACTCGCTTCTTCTAGCTTGGTTGACGAGGTGAGACGCTCAGTTGAGCGACCCTTACCTAACCGAAATCAGACACAAGATCGAGAATGGTACATTTGAGAAGAAAAAGTATGATTTTAAGCTACATGAAGATGGTTTGATTCGGTTGAATGGCAGGCTATGCGTCCCCCGAAGCAATGCTGAGCTAAGGGATCGCATCCTGCGAGAGTCACATAGTTCTACATTATCAGTCCATCCGGGAGCCTCCAAGATGTACAAAGACATGAAGAGGTACTTCTGGTGGTCTGGAATGAAGTCAGATGTGACAGAATTCGTATTGAGATGCTTGACATGCCAGAAGGTAAAATTTGAACACCGTAGACCGGGCGGAATGGTACAATCGATGCCAATTCCGGAGTGGAAATTTCATGATATCTCCATGGATTTTTGTTGTAGGACTCCCACCTGCTAGGGGAGGACTCAACATGATCTGGGTTGTAGTAGATCGCCTTACCAAGGTTGCCAGATTCATACCGATGAAGGACACCTGGAAGGTAGTAAAGCTAGCTGAGCTTTTGATAAGGAGATTATCAGACACCACGGAGTCCCTAAGACCATAGTATCTGACCGCGACACCAGATTTCTTTCGAGATACTGGAGAGCTACAAGGGAAGCGTTGGGTACAGAATTGAAGTTGAGTACCGCCTTCCATCCTCAGACCGACGGTCAGACAGAAAGGACCATCCAGACACTGGAGGACATGCTTCGGGCATGTGCCTTGGACTTTCAGGGGAGTTGGTTAGATAAGCTTCATCTTATCGAGTTCTCGTATAATAATAGTTATCACGCCTCGATTAAGATGTCGCCTTTCCAAGCTCTATACGGTAGACCTTGCCGTACACCCTTGTGTTGGGATGAGTCAAGTGAAGCGGTCATAATAGGACCGGAGTACCTTGAGCAAGTGCAAGCCGAAGTGCAACAAATCCGAGCTAACATGAAGGCAGCCCAAGATAGACAGAAATCCTATGCGGATGTGAGACGACGCGACCTTGAGTTCGCCGTGGGCGACCAAGTGTTCTTGCGAGTTTCACCTATGAAGGGTGTCTTCCGTTTGGTCAGAAGGGCAAGCTAAGCCCAAAGTTTGTAGGGCCGTACACTATCACCGAAAGAGTTGGACCGTAGCCTACAGGTTAGCACTACCTGAGGACTTGGGACGTGTCCATGATGTATTTCATGTGTCACAACTCAAGAAGTATATTGCTGATCCTTCTCATGTGTGGAGCCCGAGCACTTATCCATTGAGCCAAACATGAGATATGTCGAAACCCAGTGAGAATCCTTGATAGGAAGACCAGAGACACTCGCCATAAGTCTATACGAATGGTGAAGGTCCTATGGTCTAACCATGATGTCGAAGAAGCGACATGGGAGTGGAAGATGCCATGAAGGCTAAATACCCGCAGTTATTCATAGACTAGAGAGTCTAGTATTTAGTATACGGGTACGGGTCGTACCCCTTTTAAGGGGGGTAGAGCCCTTTTGCTTTTGCATTGCTTCGGGGTAAGCATTGCATTTTGTATGGCACATGTAGTGCAAGTGAATTTAGTATGGATGTGTATGTATGTGTAATGTGTAATGAATGATGTTATGTGCAATATAGGTGTAAATGGTGTAATGTGTATTGTGGATGGTAATGGTGTATTGTGTATTGTGGTATGGTATGAATGGAAATGATGTATTGTTCTGTGAATTGCGTATGATGTTGAAATGTGTATGCTTGCAATGTGGAATGAAGTAAACACCTCATAGGTGTAGTAAGATACATTATGGCAATTGGTTTGCATAATGAGTAGAATTATAAACTATTAACCTTGAGCAACTTTGAGGGCAAAGTTTCTTAAGGGGTAGATTGAAATACCCCGTAATTAAAAATAGTGATTAATTAGGCTAATAAGTAATTTAGAAGCTTAAATAGTGTAAATAATCAATAAGGAACAAATCCCGAAGAAACGGACCTTTAAAACGGTTTAAAAACATTACCGAACCTTAAAGCACGTTTTTCGAGGTAACCGGAAAACGTGTCTTTAAGCGGGTCAAATAGACCTCGTAACAATTTTGGTCAAAACTAATAATCAGTTAATAAATATTAGTGAGACTTTAGAACCATACAATAAGAAAAGAGAAATTAGAAAAACTGTCAAAAACGGGAAGTTGTGGGGTAGAATATAAATTAACACAAACTTATGTGTCCAATATTGCAAATAAATTTAAAACCCCAAGGGGTTCTGTGGGTGTGTGATGTGCCTCCCCCACACAAACAATAAACCACCACCAACACAACCTCACTTATTACTCTCATCTCACAACAACACTTACCCCCTCTCACTTACTCTCTCTCCTCCATTCATTCCCTCACTCACGTCACTCACCTCACTCTCTCTTTCCTCTTCTTCTCCAAACCGATGGCAGCCATGGGGCTAGAACAAACCACACACAAAACTCCTCTTCTTCCTCTTGTAACTCCTCAAACTCTTCCAAAAATTATAAAAACCACCATTGAATCCTCTCCTCAGAGAGCACATTTTCATCTTCCAAAATTCAAAAACAAGCACTTTCGATTTTATGGGTATACCCCATTTGGAGTTCAACACCACCATTAGAAGGCCCTCCTTCTCCTGTTCTTCTAAGGTAAAAATATTCGAAAACTCCATCTTTTTCTAGCCTTAAGGGCAAAACGAAAATTTGAAAACCTTGTCTTGCTTGCTCTTTTGTTCCAGCCGATTTTGGCATTTGGTGGTGTGAGAAATCTTGTTCTTGAGCTATCCCAAACAGCTTTGTGCTCTTGGAAGGTAATAAATTTTCTAAACCCTAAAACCTAGATTAAAGCTTGATTAATGGTTAGGGTTAGTTCTTAGTATTGAATGTGTGTATGTGAATGGTTGTAGTGTTAGAGGATTGAGATTGGATTACAAAAACCGGTAGAGAAGAAGAAACAAGGAAGAGAAAGAAAATCTAGAAGGAAAACAAGGTAAGAATACTCATTGTGTAGCCTTGTAATATTGTATATGTAACAGATTTTTAGTAATGAAAATAGGTATTGTAAAATGGTAATGCATTAGTAGAGTAATGTGTAAGAGAATATAAGTATTTTGAAGCTTTAAAAGACATTTTAAAACTTGTAAAAACAGATTGGGATTGGATTGTTGAGTGCAGGAATTTGATGTTGTTTTAGTGTGGTATTGTGTATGGAGATGGGTATATGATGTTATTGTAAACAGTGTGAAATGAAATAAGTGTTGGATGTGAACTAGAATGTGTGGTGAGAGTGTAAAATTATAGGGGAGGACTATGGCAAAATTTGCCTAGATTAGAACACTTAGAGAATTAAAACTAGGTGAATATTATGGGTAAGATTTTGTAACAGATTTGAAGAGGAGGAGAGTGGAGTGGAGTGTAGTGTAATGGTGTTGTATTGAGAGTTGTTAAATAGGTTAGACTAGGGTAAGGTCATTAAGTTAGTGGGAAGGAAGAATAGGAAAATCTGTAGCATTATTAGAAGAAGTAGAATAGAAATGCAACAGAGGAGAAAAAATACAGTGTGAGTGTTAATGTAAAACAGATTTGTATATGTTGGTTTAGGCTAATTTTAGATGCTTAAAAGGTTAAAACATGTAGATATAGGTAGAAAACATGGGGAAGAGATTGGTAGAAGTTTAGAATTTAAACAAACTCAAAAATTATAAATAAAAATACTGCAACTAGTCCGGTTGCGACCAGGATGCAAACCCGGACTAGCAGGAAAAAACGACAGAAGGCTTTGACACTGGGATGGTCCGGTTTACAACCCAGCTGGAACCCGGACCACCCCAAAATCATACCCGTAAGTTCTAAAAATAAATTGTCCGGGTTGCAAAGTGGATACAACCCGGACAATGCAAAAATTTCACCCGAGAGCAAATTACATTGTGGTCCGGGTTTGAAAGTAGGAAGTAAACCCGGGGACCATGCAATTTTATACCCGTAGCTTTCCAAACAACTGGTCCGGGGTTTAAACTACCCGGGTGTAAACCGGACATGCAGATTTCTAACCCGAAGTTGTTCCAGTGGGGTTGGTCCGGGTTTGTAAACCCGGACACTAACCGGACAACACAGAATTTGTACAGAATGCGTTTTAAAGCTTAAGTAAAATGGGTAATATGTAATTGTATATATATATATATATGTATACCCATACATATGTATATGTACATGTGTGTAAGCATGCAAACCTTAAGTAAGATAGAAACTTAAGTAAAGGAAAAGTAAGTAAGTAAAGTATAAGTGTAAGAAGTAAGGACATAGTAAGTAGAGTTAAGTTGATGATAGGTATTAATCATTCATTGTATGTATGTAATAGGACTTGGTTTGTGACATCGAAGGACGTTTGGAATTACGTACAACGGTGAACGGTATGGATTCCTCATGCCCCGTATGCTATCTTGGTTACTCTGATTTGTGTGTTGTGTGCTAATTGATCACCAAATAAGATAAATGCACGAATCGGAGTTAATATGCATACTTGTGAATATGTAGTGTTGTATGATGTTGTATATTCTTTAATTCTTAGTTTGTATAATTCATGAAATGTTGGATGAATGAATGTGTGTATGTATGTTGTATTGTACCGTGACCGTTTATGTGTTTGGACTTCTAACTTATTCCTAACAAGCTAACCATCCTAACTTAAAATGGTAATTAAATTGGAATGAGTAGAAGTCCGATATAGTTTCGGCCACGCGTGAGGATGCGGAGTCACGAGAGGTTGGCTCCAATTCCTGACTCTTAAACTGGTCCGCGGCCCAAATCCCTTAAGTGGGTAGCATCCCGGATTAGTGAGTCAAGTAAATCCCGGATGTGGGACGGTGTAGTCCCCAAGGCCGGAGGTCCCGACGACTTGACTTGAGTATAAGTAAGTAAGTAAGAATGAGTAAGTAAAGTAAGGAAGTAAGTAATTGTAAGTAAGAAGAAGTAAGTAATGAGTAAAAGAGTAAAGCATTCCGATTAACCCGGATGCATAATTTGGCTAACCTTGTGAAGGTAAGTGATGTTACTTGTAATGTTGCCTTGATTGTGTAATGAATTGTATAGCATGTATATTGTGAAGAGCATGTATGTATGAATAATGAATGGCATGTTTAGTGGACGTCAAATAGTCGGCGTGCCCTAGCTAGCACGCGGTATATGCGGAGTCCATATGCAGCTTTTGCTGAGCCCCTTGGGGCACCATTTTTACTACACGCAGGTACTCGAGATTGATGAAGATGTGAAGATCTATTCTTTCTTTTCTTCTTTTTGGTTGTAAACAATGAATTTGAGATGGGTGTACTAAGTAGTACAGGGCTACAGTTTTTGATTAGCCGGTGTACCATGGGGTACACCTTTTTGGATTTGATAGAAGGAGCATTGGTATAGATGAGTAGTATTAAACTCATTCTTTTGGAACTTGGATGGAAATGTAATTGTATACTTTAAATACTCGGTGATCCAGGATGTAAGTATTTGGCAATGTTATTTTGGTAAGTAATTTAGTAGCTCGGTACGTTATGTTCATCAGACCGTGACTGTAAGTATTAGTAGCCTAGCTAGCCGTATGGGCGGTTAGCGGCATTGTTTCACCCGCCGTAGTAAGTATGTAATAATTCCGCTGCGAACTCGTAGGATTAATAGGACGATTAGACGGTAAGCATAGGATTAGCGGTTGGGGTGTTACAAAAAGTGGTATCAGAGCGTAGTTACGCTCTGATGTCCATAGTACCGAGCATAGGGATTACCGAGTTAGGATTTCAACCGTCTTAAGACGGATACTTAGAAACCTAACTAGGAACTACCGTTGTTAACAACGGATACCCTTAACGTTCTTATGAACGATACCTTGCTTAAATTCCAAGACCTTTGAGTCCTATCTTGCAAAGCCTAATGTAACTGTTAAACATTCAGATGTCAGGACGAGGCCGAGGCCGACCTAGAGGCGAAGCCTCAGATGGAACCGGCGCGCAGACGATAGCTGAGATCGTCGCCGCCACGGTAGCACAGATGCTACCCAAGTAATCAAGCTGTACAACAAACTCAGCAAACCAAACTCAAACGGGGCCAACCCTCCCCCCACCCAGAGAAGCCAATTGGGTGAAAGCTGTAGCGGAACTCCGCCCTCCTTGCTTTAGGGGCGAGAGTGACCGGCTAAGCTGAAGCCTATATCTCCGAATGGAGACTGCTTTGAAACACTCGAAGCTCCTGCTGGAGTTCGAGTCAGAGTAGCGCCTACTACTTAAGGATGCGGCCATGGATTGGTGGAAACTGGTGAAGCACGAGCATGTCAGCGACCCCACCTTCGATTGGGATTCCTTCGCATCTCTCCTCCGATCCAAGTACTATCCGGAGCATGTAAAACGAAGAAAAGGCTAGAGCTAGACGCCTTAAAGATGACAGACAAGATGTCTGTGGATGAGTACTACCGCACCTTCACCTCCATTCTCCGTCTCTCCCTGACTTAGGATACACCGGCCAGGTGTTGGTCGATCGCTTCTATGGCGGTCTGAGCCATCGCCTTCGGTACGGTATGGGCTACACTCGATTTACCTCTCTTCAGGTAAATAACGATTAACCCTTAGTATCATTTCAATTCCTTAAATTCCTTGAATTCTTTGAATCTTTTCCTTACTCTTTCCAAATGAGAATCCCGGCTAATACCTGAAACTTCAGGAGTGTTATCACGCGGCTTCTCGCGTTGAGATCACTTGCCAATTGAGGGATGAAGAAACCGCGCTGAAGCGCAAGGCCAATAACAAGAATACCAATGGCGAGGAGCAGAACCAGGGTAAAAGCTGGAAGAAGAAGAAAGGGAACTTCTTTTCTCAGAAGAAGTCCCCAAGTGAGAGCAGTGCCCATGCTGAGCAGGGCAAACCAGCTGAGATCCTTCAGCTTGGTTATTCTGCACCGGTGGCAGCTAAGCCACTGAGATCACACCCTCCTAAGGGTAAATTCTATTTCCAATTCGTATTCAATAAGTATCGTATCTAGTATATCCACGCACACATGTGCTAACCCTCTAACCTCAGGTTCTAGCTCCGGAGCCGCCAAAACCTTCTCCGACGGCCGCACCTATGTGTGCAGAAAGTGCAACCAGGACCATCCTGGTAAGGACTGCTACGGGAGGGAGATCAAATGCTACAACTGCCAGAAGCTGGGACACACAGCTAACAAGTGCCCAGAGAGTGGAAAGCCGAAGGGAAACTTTCAGAACTACAAGCAGAGAGAGGGCAAGGAGGTGGCATCTGGCGATGCACCGGCCCAGCAGGCACCTCAGGGACAGGGATCCCGGGGCCCTCAGAGAGGCGCACCTCAGAGGCAGCCTGTTCTGCATGTGATTGACCGCGATGGGCCCGGTTCGAAATCCGGCCAAGGTAATCACCTAAACCTTTAATCCTTGAAATAGCATGCCTAGTAGTAGAGTAAGTATGAGTGAATGCATGAGTAAATCAATGAAGTGTATATTGAGCATGAAATGAAGTAGTTGAAACTAGTACTCACCGTAGATGAAATTTGTAACCATAGGAAACTTTAGTATCTGTTACCCGATACCGGTAACCTTGAATCAAGAAGAGATCGACATCACCAACCACGACTACACCCAAACAGTGTCAGGTCATCCGACCAGGTATGATTTTATTAAGGGATACCTGACACCCGACGCAAATCTCAATCATCGACGATGCAACGAGCTAGGAACGGGTCAAGGTGGATTTTACACACCCGAATTCCCCGGTGGAGCGAAGATGAAGCTGAAGATGATGTGCTTGGGAAAGGACTGGAATCCTTATACCAAGACATACCAGGAGACACGAACACAAGATGGAGCGACGCCACCGACAATACCACCAGAGTTTCAGACCCTCATCACTCAAGCAGTTGAACTTGCACAACAATGTGAATCTGAACCAATCCCCGCACTTGAAGCGGACCTTTGTATCGTCAACTTCTATGAAAAGAAGGACGACTTGGGTTACACCAAGACAAGGACGAGACAGCGGAATCTCTTGAACAAGGAGTGCCCGTAGTGTCTTGGTCCATTGGTGATGACGCCGTATTCCTGTATAGCGAGCAGAAGCGTGTGGACCTCGCACAGAAACTGGTATTGAGATCAGGAGATGTCCTAATCATGGGTGGAAACTCTAGGATGCTGTATCACGGGATCAACAAGATCAAGTTGAATACGGCACCGCCGGCAATAATCAATGCCACACACATGAAACCAGGACGCCTGAACCTTACCTTTAGAAAGTATTAAATTCCTAGTATCATGTAATCTATTAGTAACGTGTATTAGAGACACGATGTATGATGGTTGGTTTATCAATAAAGAGCAGTGTTGATTTAATTCCACTTGTGTCCACCATCAATACTTATCCAATTGTGAATCCAATAGGTTGTGGACTCGGTACCGAAGGTAACCTGAGCATCCTCACCGAAGCACAAGCCGGCAGAAGCGGCACCATTCTAACGGGAACCTTCCCAGTAAATGGCATTGATGCCAATGTATTCGACTCCGGCGCCTCTCACACTTTCGTATCACCATCCTTTGTGAAGAGGTTGAAGCTAGATGCGGATGAGCTACCGAACTTCATGGTTACTCTCCCATCGAAGGAGCGAGTAAAGTGCACCAAATACTATCAATCAGCCACAATCCAAATCAAAATCGTTTCCCTTTCCTTCATCGAATTCAATGGATTGGGATTCGACGTAATCATTGGGATGAATTGGTTGGAGCGGCACAAGGGTAGAATCCTCTGCGCCGAGCATCGTTTGCTGCTCAAGAGTCCTTCTGGGGTTACCGTATCTTACCGCCAGAGACCGAGAGAGCCTTCGACCACTTATATCTGCCATGGCTATGTACCGGGAGCTCAGAAAGGGCCAAGAGTGTATCTTTGTTATGTACAAGACCTGGAGCGAGATCCAGAGTTCAGTGATGAAGTACCTATTGTATCCGAGTATCCCGATGTATTCCCTAAGGAGCTACCCGGCATGCCACCACCGAGAGCAGTGGAATTCGAAATTGATCTATTGCCAGGTACCGGTCCCATTGCTAGGGCACCGTACCGCATGGCACCAGCAGAGATGACCGAATTGAAAGAACAGTTGAGAGATCTTCTAGACAAAGGGTTTATACGCCCGAGCGTATCACCCTGGGGAGCACCGGTTCTCTTCGTGAAGAAGAAGGACGGTAGCCTCCGACTATGCATTGACTACCGCGAGCTGAATGCGGTCACAGTCAAAAAAAATACCCACTACCACGTATCGACGATCTATTCGACCAGTTGAAAGGAGCCTCAGTCTTCTCCAAGATCGACCTCCGTTCAGGGTACATCAGATTGCAATCAAGGAACAAGACATTGAGAAAACGGCATTCCGTACCAGATATGGCCACTACGAATTCACAGTGATGCCATTCGGTTTGTCAAACGCACCGGCAAAATTCATGGACCTCATGAATCGTTTATTCAGTGAGCAGTTGGACACTTCGGTTGTGGTCTTCATCGACGACATCCTTGTATATTCCAAATCACCAGAGGAACATGAAACTTGAGGAAAGTGCTTGAGACACTGCGCGAGAACCAGCTTTATGCGAAGTTCTCCAAATGCGAGTTTTGGCTTGATCAGGTATCATTCCTTGGACATGTCATCTCGAGCGCAGGTATCTCAGTTGACCCTTCTAAGTAGAAGCTGTACGATCATGGCCTAGACCCAAGACTGTTACCGACATTAGGAGCTTTCTTGGTCTAGCCGGTTACTACCGGAGATTTGTAAGGGACTTCTCGAAAGTCGCCAAGCCCATGACTACATTGATGAAGAAAGATGCACCGTTTGTATGGACAGACGAGTGCGAGCTATCATTTCAGAAACTGAAAGACTCATTGACCTCAGCGCCCGTCCTTACTCTTCCAGAGGGCACAGAGGGATTTGAGGTATACTGATGCATCAGGCAAAGGAATGGGATGCGTACTCATGCAGCATGGCAAGGTTGTTGCTTATGCCTCCCGCCAGCTGAAGAAACATGAGGAGAATTACCCGACTCACGACTTAGAGTTAGGAGCCATTGTCTTCGCCTTGAAGATATGGCGACACTATCTCTATGGGGTAAGCATCACCATCTACTCCGATCATAAGAGCTTACAGTATGTATTCACTCAGAAAGAACTCAACTTGAGACAGAGAAGGTGGATGGAGTTTCTCTCAGACTACGACATCAACTGCAGTATAAGGAAGGGAAGGCAAACATTGTAGCCGACGCCCTGAGCCGTCGAGCACACTCGCTCCATTCGCTACTCGCTTCTTCTAGCTTGGTTGACGAGGTGCGAGACGCTCAGTTGAGCGACCCTTACCTAACCGAAATCAGACACAAGATCGAGAATGGTACATTTGAGAAGAAAAAGTATGATTTTAAGCTACATGAAGATGGTTTGATTCGGTTGAATGGCAGGCTATGCGTCCCCCGAAGCAATGCTGAGCTAAGGGATCGCATCCTGCGAGAGTCACATAGTTCTACATTATCAGTCCATCCGGGAGCCTCCAAGATGTACAAAGACATGAAGAGGTACTTCTGGTGGTCTGGAATGAAGTCAGATGTGACGAATTTGTATTGAGATGCTTAACATGCCAGAAGGTAAAATTTGAACACCGTAGACCGGGCGGAATGGTACAATCGATGCCAATTCCGGAGTGGAAATTTCATGATATCTCCATGGATTTTGTTGTAGGACTCCCACCTGCTAGGGGAGGACTCAACATGATCTGGGTTGTAGTAGATCGCCTTACCAAGGTTGCCAGATTCATACCGATGAAGGACACCTGGAAGGTAGTAAGCTAGCTGAGCTTTTTGATAAGGAGATTATCAGACACCACGGAGTCCCTAAGACCATAGTATCTGACCGCGACACCAGATTTCTTTCGAGATACTGGAGAGCTACAAGGGAAGCGTTGGGTACAGAATGAAGTTGAGTACCGCCTTCCATCCTCAGACCGACGGTCAGACAGAAAGGACCATCCAGACACTGGAGGACATGCTTCGGGCATGTGCCTTGGACTTTCAGGGGAGTTGGTTAGATAAGCTTCATCTTATCGAGTTCTCGTATAATAATAGTTATCACGCCTCGATTAAGATGTCGCCTTTCCAAGCTCTATACGGTAGACCTTGCCGTACACCCTTGTGTTGGGATGAGTCAAGTGAAGCGGTCATAATAGGACCGGAGTACCTTGAGCAAGTGCAAGCCGAAGTGCAACAAATCCGAGCTAACATGAAGGCAGCCCAAGATAGACAGAAATCCTATGCGGATGTGAGACGACGCGACCTTGAGTTCGCCGTGGGCGACCAAGTGTTCTTGCGAGTTTCACCTATGAAGGGTGTCTTCAGATTTGGTCAGAAGGGCAAGCTAAGCCCAAAGTTTGTAGGGCCGTACACTATCACCGAAAGAGTTGGTTCAGTAGCCTACAGGTTAGCACTACCTGAGGACTTGGGACGTGTCCATGATGTATTTCATGTGTCACAACTCAAGAAGTATATGGCTGATCCTTCTCATGTGTTGGAGCCCGAGAGACTATCCATTGAGCCAAACATGAGATATGTCGAAACCCCAGTGAGAATCCTTGATAGGAAGACCAGAGACACTCGCCATAAGTCTATACGAATGGTGAAGGTCCTATGGTCTAACCATGATGTCGAAGAAGCGACATGGGAGTTGGAAGATGCCATGAAGGCTAAATACCCGCAGTTATTCATAGACTAGAGAGTCTAGTATTTAGTATACGGGTACGGGTCGTACCCCTTTTAAGGGGGGTAGAACCCTTTGCTTTAGCATTGCTTCGGGGTAAGCATTGCATTTTGTATGGCACATGTAGTGCAAGTGAATTAGTATGGATGTGTATGTATGTGTAATGTGTAATGAATGATGTGTATGTGTAATGTATGGTGTATTGGTGTAATGTGTATTGTGGATGGTAATGATGTATTTTGTATTGTGGTATGGTATGAATGGAAATGATGCATTGTGTATGTGAATTGTAGATGTTGAATTGTATGCTTGCAATGTGAATGAAGTAAACACCTCATAGGTGTAGTAAGATACATTATGGCAATTGGTTTGCATAATGAGTAGAATTATAAAACTATTAACCTTGAGCAACTTTGAGGGCAAAGTTTCTTAAGGGGGGTAGATTGAAATACCCCGTAATTAAAAATAGTGATTAATTAGGCTAATAAGTAATTTAGAAGCTTAATTAAGTGTAAATAATTATTAGGGAACAAATCCCGAAGAAAACGGACCTTTAAAACGGTTTAAAAACATTACCGAACCTTAAAGCGCGTTTTTCGAGGTAACCGGGAAAACGTGTCTTTAAGCGGGTCAAATAGACTCGTAACAGTTTTGGTCAACTAAATAATCATTAATAAATATTAGTGAAACTTTAGGACCAATAAAATCAATAAAACGAGAGATTAGTAAAAACTGTCAAAAACGAGAAGTTGTGGGGTAGAAGTATAAATAACTCAAACTAGTGTGTCCAATATTGCAAATAAATTTCAAACCCACAAGTGGGTCTGTGTGCTAGCCGATTTTAAGGCCCTCACCCTCACACTCTCTTATTTTCTTTTATTGTGTCTAATACACTAGAGGACAAAACCATTAAGAAATCAAAAAGCAAATATTTTCCTCTCTCCTCCATTCACTCCCTCTCTCACGTGAGAACACCCACACCAGCACCTCTCTTTCCCTTCTTCTTCAACCCATGCGATTTCCATGGTGGAAATAGAAACACCCACAAAACTCACCTTCTCTCCTCTTGTTACTCTAGCAAACCTCTTCCAAAAATTATAAAAACACCACCATTGTAATCCTCTCCTCAAGAGCTACATTTCCATCTTTCCAAAATCCAAAAACAACCACTTTCGATTTTGAGGGTACATCCCATTTGGAGTTTCAACACCACCATTAGAAGGCCCTCCTTCTCCTTGTTCTTCTAAGGTAACAATATTTCGAAAACTCCATCTTTTTCTAGCCCTTATGGGCAAAACGAGATTCATGAACTAAACCCTTGTCCTTCCTCTTGTTCTAGCCGATTTTGGCTTGTTGGTGGAGTTGGAAATATTGTTCTTGAGCCACTCCAAGCTCCATTTGAACCCTTGCAAGGTAATATAAATTCTAAACCCTAGAATGTGCATTAGAACTTGATTAATGGTTAGGGTTAGTTTTAAATATTGAATGGTGTATATGAATGGTTGTAGTGTTAGTGGATTGAGACTTCAAAACCGGTAGAGAAAGAGGAAGGAGAAAGAAAGAAGAAGCTTGTGAAATAACAAGGTAATATACTCACCTTTGTGTAGTCTTGTAATTTTATAGTAACAGATTTTTAGTAATGAAAATGGTATTGAAAATGGTAATGCATTAGTAGTATAATGTGAGAGAATACAAGTATTTGGAAGCCTTTAAAAGACATGTAAAACTGTTACAAAACAGATTGGGGATGTGTTTGTGCAGGAATTTTGTAGTGTTTTAGTGTTGTTTTAGTATTGGGATTGTATATGGGAGCTTGGGTATATTGATGTTATTGAAAACAGGTGAAATGAGTGATGAGTGAACTAGACAATGTGGTGAGAGTATAAAATTTAGGGGAGACTATGGCAAAATTTGCCTAGGATTAGAACACTTAGAGAATTAAAACTAGGTGAATAATGGGAGTGTGTAACAGATTTTGATTAAGGAAGATAGAGGATAAGTTGAGAGAGATAGTTATGTAATGTATGTGTTAGGAGTGTTAGAAATGACATTAGAAGGGGAGTGGTAGATGGAGAGTGTTAGTGCTAAAATCTGTAGCAAACACAACTAGGGAAACAACTAGTGAAAGTGTGAGTTGAAACTTAGAAAATTAGATGAGTGAATGAGTATAAAATTGTGTAAGGAGTTAGGAAATGAACTAGGGTGTATTAGGAGGTTTAAATGGTGTTAAAACATGTAGGATTAAGTGTAGGAACAATGGGGAAGTAATGGGTGAAAGAGAGGACTGGAAACAGAAATTAAAATGTAAATACTGGAATCGACCGGACTTGCGACCGGACTTGCAAGTCCGGTCGAGCAGAAAATTTTCCCGTCAGTATGCTACTGGAATCGACCGGACTTGTGACCGGACTTGCAAGTCCGGTCGAGCAGAAAAATTTCCCGTCAGAATGCTACTGGAATCGACCGGACTTGCAAGTCCGGTCGAGCAGAAAAATTTTCCGTAAGAATGTTACTGGAATCGACCGGACTTGCGACCGGACATGCAAGTCCGGTCGGACCAAAAAATTTCCCGATGAAACCTACTGGAATGGACCGGACTTGCCAGGGTCGGTCGCAAGTCCGGTCCTACAAAGAAAAAAAAATTATTTAATTTAAATAATAATTGTATATATATATTATATGTATACCCATACATACATGTATATGTACATGTGTGTAAGCATGCAAACCTTAAGTAAGATGATAGAAACTTAAGTAAAGGAAAATAAGTAAGTAAAGTATAAGTGTAAGAAACGTAAGGACATAGTAAGTAGGAGTTAAGTTGATGATAGGTAAATTAATCATTCGATTGTATGTATGTAATAGGACTTGGTCTGTGACATCGAAGGACGTTTGGAATTACGTACAACGGTGAACGTATGGATTCCTCATGCCCCGTATGCTATCTTGGTTACTCTGATTTGTGTGTTGTGTGCTAATTGATCACCAAATAAGATAAATGCACGAATCGGAGTTAATATGCATACTTGTGAATATGTAGTGTTGTATGATGTTGTATATCCTCTTTAATTCTTAGTTTGTATAATTCATGAAATGTTGGATGAATATGAATGTGTGTATGTAAGTTGTATTGTACTGTGACCGATTGTGATGAGTTTGGACTTCTAACTTATTCCTAACAAGCTAACCATCCTAACTTAAAATGGTAATTAAATTGGAATGAGTAGAAGTCCGATATAGTTTCGGCCACGCGTGAGGATGCGGAGTCACGAGAGGTTGGCTCCAATTCCTGACTCTTAAACTGGTCCGCGGCCCAAATCCCTTAAGTGGGTAGCATCCCGGATTAGTGAGTCAAGTAAATCCCGGATGTGGGACGGTGTAGTCCCCAAGGCCGGAGGTCCCGACGACTTAACTTGAGTATAATAAGTAAGTAAGAATGAGTAAGTAAAGTAATTGGAAGTAAGTAATTGTAAGTAAGAAGAAGTAAGTAATGAAAAAAGAGTAAAGCATTCCGATTAACCCGGATGCATAATTTGGCTAACCTTGTGAAGGTAAGTGATACGTATGCTATGGTATTGTTGCCTTGATTGTTAATGAATTGTATAGCATGTATATTGTGTGAAGAGCATGTATGTATGAATAATGAATGGCATGTTTAGTGGACTTCAAATAGTCGGCGTGCCCTAGCTAGCACGCGGTATATGCGGAGTCCATATGCAGCTTTGCTGAGCCCCTTGGGGCACCATTTTTACTACACGCAGGTACCCGAGATTGATGAAGATGTGAAGATCTATTTCATTTCCTTTATCTTCTTTTTGGTTGTAAACAATGAATTTGAGATAGGTGTACTAAGTAGTACAGGGCTACAGTTTTTGATTAGCCGGTGTACCATGGGGTACACCTTTTTGGATTGATAGAACGGAGCATTGGTATAAATGAGTAGGTAATTAAACTCATTCTTTTGGAACTTAGGGATGGAAATGTAATTGTATACTTTAAATACTCGGTGATCCAGGATGTAAGTATTCGGCATATGTTATTTTGGTAAGTAATTTAGTAGCTCGGTACGTTATGTTCATCAGACCGTGACTGTAAGTATTAGTAGCCTAGCTAGCCGTATGGGCGGTTAGCGGCATTGTTTCACCCGCCGTAGTAAGTATGTATTAATTCCGCTGCGAACTCGTAGGATTAGTAGGACGATTAGACGGTAAGCATAGGATTAGCGGTTGGGTGTTACATGATCAGATGATGGAATGAGAGATGGAGGAGGATGAAGAGAGGTGTAGACGAATGTCCGGTGCCAATTGAAATGAAGGCTGGGGAAGGGTTTAAATAGGCTTAGCAGTAGACATAGATTAGTGGTGAGTTGGGTAGGAGACTGATTGAGCATGGACATTGGTTTAAATAAACACGGAGTATGGGCGTAATCGGCTGATAATTACGCCGAAAGGCTGATTATCAACACGATGATTTTTATTTTTCAATACTGTGTGACGTCCGCGTTTGAGTCCGCATACGGACAGGGGTGTCCTGACGAGATCTACACTGTCCGCATTTCTGTCCGCGTGCGGACATGGCTGTCCTAGCGAGATTAACTCCAATCCACGTTTGAGTCCGTGTTGCGGACATGACTATCCTGACGAGATCTGTAAACGTCCGCATGGGCGTCCGTATTTACGGACAAAGGACAGAAGGAACTGTCCGCTTTTCTGTCCGCGTATGCGGACATGGTTAAAGGTAAATTCGATCTGGAGCTGTCCGCTTCTGTGTCCGTGTCTTCCCATCCGGACTCATATCCGGACATGTGTAAATTTTCTCCTTTTGTTCCAAAAGCTCTTAACTCCTTCCTAATCACGTCCTAACCAAAATAACATGAAAAAGAAGGTAAATGCATAAATCTAAGTAAAGAATATGGGAAACTAGGGTTCAAAGCACTCAAAAGATATATCAATAATCAGTGCATCAGCCGGATACGATCGTTGATCAGAGGGCACTGTTGTTGGTGTAATGGCTCCGGCCGTCAGGCCTCTATGGACTCCTGACAAACCGCACTATTATAGTGCACCAGAGCGACTACTCAGAGGGAAGCTTATACGGGTTGTCCTAACATGACCCCACCTTAATTGAACAAATTAAGTAAAAGTTATGAAATGGTTTAAGAAAATATTCTTAGCACTGAACAACGAAACAAGAATGCCTCAAGGCCGCATAACAGGATTGTTCAAGAGAGTGTAACTCTCGCACCGTTAATTGATGTTGTTTATATACTTGCTTAATGCTTGTTGTGGATCGTTATGGTGATTGTATGAATTTATTGTATGCATTTATATATGTGATGATTACTGTTACACTGTTACTGTAATAAAAATGGTACATCATGAAATTGGAATAGCATGTTAACAATTGGGCTAAATAACCTGAGTAGTCTTAGGGTTCATGAAGATATATAGTTTTCGTGCTCAGCGTTTTGCTAAGCCTATACGGCCACCACTTTCAGGTTTGTAGCGGTTGAAGACCGAGCGTGAGTGCATTTTGGGATAGTTAGCAGTTTACCTACATGCTATACCATCGTTTTTGACTATTACATTCCGAACATTATGGCATTGGTTAGGTAGGTCTCACTGTTCTTTTGGATTCGATTGGGTTGTAAACTATGGATATATTAAACTCTCTGTCATCTTAGCGGTAGTGTAGTTGAAGGTTGGTAATGCTATGTTACTCGTATGGACGGGTAACGGCGAGTAACACCCGGTTTATTTTTGTATAAGTCTTTAAATTATCGTTACGAATCGACTCGTCATTTTGTTAGGCGCACTAGTTTAACCGGACTTTAAGTAGGGGTGTTACATACAAGAGGAGGAATGGATCAGATATGGGTGATCGTTGATAGGTTAACTAAGACCGCCAGATTCATACCAATGAAGAAGACGTGGACAATGGAGCAATTAGTTGATGCTTATGTCAAGAATGTCGTGAAGTATCATAGAGTACCATTGGATTCAAGATTTATTTCCATATTCTGGCAAGAATTTCAAAAGAACATGGGTACTAAGCTAAACCTTAGTACAGCTTACCATCCACAAACTGATGGTCAAACTGAGAACCATCCAAACATTGGAAGATATGATGAGAGCATGTGCGATGGATTATCAGGGGTCATGAATTGACACTCTTCACTTGATTGAATTTTCCTACAACAGCTACCACACCATAACAAGCTGGCGCCATACGAAGCGTTGTATGGAAGAAAGTGTCGTACTCCACTATGTTGGACTGACTCAGGGGAACCAACGATGGTTGGACCACAATTAACAGAGAAAATGAGTCTGCAAGTCAAAAATATACAACAGAGAATGAAAGCCGCACAAAATAGACAAAAATCATATGCAGACTTACATAGAAGACTAATAGAATTCCAGGAAGGAGACAAGGTGTTTTTAAAGGTATCACCAGCCAGAAATGTCATACGATTTGGTAAGAAAGGCAAACTAGCTCCTAAGTATATTAGGCCTTATTAAGTATTGGAAAGAATAGGTAAGTTGGCCTACATATTGGCATTACCTATGGAGCTGGAACAAGTACATAATGTTTTCCATGTCTTACAGTTAAAGAAGTACATTCCAGATGAGACTCATGTGCTTCAAACTGATGAGGTAGAGAGTTAGAACCCAACTTATCTTATGTCGAGCAGCCAATCAAGATACTTGACCATAAAATAAGAGAAACCAGGGGAAATCAGTACAGTTGGTAAAAGTGTTGTGGAATCATCATGGGATCCAAGAAGCTACCTGGGAGTTGGAGGGTAAAATGAGGACACAACACCCACTCCTTTGACTAAGGTTAGTCATAAAGTTTCAGGGGAAACTTTTTTTAAAGAGGGGAGAGCATGAGGTAAATTGGGGTAGAAACAGCTAGTTATAGTTTGAATATGACTGGAACTAGTACACTAGATGCTTGATTCTATGTGATCGACTGTTTGTTGTCATATGGTTGGTATGATTGATCATCCTGCACGTAGATGTTAGGGTAAGTTATTGCCCTGTGAGAACCATTATCTCATGTGAACTATGGAATCACTTACAGCTGGATAATAGTTGTCATTGGTTCAGTTGAGTTTTTGTGATGTTGCTGAATCATTTAAGGTTAAGGAGCTTCGGGGACGAAGCTATATTTAAGGAGGGGAGAATGAAACACCCGATAAAGCCATAGCTTTAATGATACACCTTTCGTCGTTGCTTACTGTGAATTACATGTACAAATTGTTAGTTACTGTGAATGAGCATGAATTTACTGTGAATTGATTTATTTGTTATTTACTTGGAGTTAACTGTACATTGGGATTTGGTTGTGATCCTGAGTGTTAGGACCATATAGATGTATTTATTGGACTTCTAGACATTATAGTAATCATGCTACCTTACATAGAAGTCATTGGATTCCAATTTGTGCAGGTAGAAATTTCTAACATGTACAATGTTAGATTGTGCATGTAATGACTAGTTAGTTTTATCCTCTCTTTATTCCTATTATAACCTAAGGTATTTAGCTAAAATATTATCCAATGTATCATGTTATTAGTAGACCAAACGAGGCCTTAAAAATTGACAAAAGGGGTGGGGGGCAAAACCAGCCCTTATATTAGCGTGAGTTATTACATGTTCCAACATGTTGTACGGTATGAAACGTATTATCAGCAAGTGTACTGGTCTGTCGTAGCAAGTTTTCCTAAGTAGTATTCTCTAGGTTATCAAACCAAAGGAGGATGTGTCTAGTTTGAGTCTTTCATCTACTAACTAATAAACTATAGAAAAATAACAATAATAAAATTGGGGGTTTGAATGCAGAATTTAAATAAACTAAAATAAAGGCAGTAAAAGATTATCTTCTAAACAATTCTAAAAGAGCGAATTCTGGTTTACTATTTCTTCCTAGTTTATTAATTCCCTTCCTGAGTGTTTTCTAAATCCTAGATTGCAACCTCAGATTTAAATTAATCTAAAACCGGTCTCCCGCAAGATAGATTCTTACAAGCAATTCCAAAATCCTAACTCTCATTACGAATTTACAAATTAACTAGTAGCGTTAACATATGGTTTCTAGTCAGCTAATTCCTAGGAATTGTCATCTGTAGTTTCACTGGTAATATTTCTATAGTCTAATGAACGCCGCAGTTCTCACTTGTAAGCAATTCATACCAAATAAACTCAAACAATAATTAATCACAAGAGAATTCAATAATAAACAAGGAATAAAACTACAATCAATATAGAATTAATATGTAACAACTCAGGAAGCAAAATAATGAACTAGTTGTCTATAGCAAACCAGTATTCTAACGACTACCCAGACATAGGAGACAAAGAAATAATAACAATAATCAAGAGATTAGAAAACGTCATCTAATTGAAGAACGATGACGAATCCAGTCTCTGCCTTCTGCTCCGTCTGTTAGAATTGACTGACTCTATTTGTTGTCTCCCTCCAAATCTGTCTCGAACTCTCTGTTGACTGTTGTGTGCGGCTAGGGTTCCTCTTTTCTGTAATGTCGTATTATGTTTTCCCTTCCCCCCTTCTAAAGCCGTCTTTCTAATTGTGTTTTTATATGTCACCATTAGCTACTAATGACTTTCCGTAATAAAGATATGAATCACTCAGACGTGAGCAGCCCATATACCATGTCGGTTTCTTCTCTACCCATCTCCATGTCATGTATGCAAGGCCCATCATGTACGTGAATGGTCAGTCTAACAAGCTCACGTACAGACTTGTTTGAAGTCAAATCCAAAAGTGTCGCGACTTTCTTCTTTTTCCTTTATGTTCCTTGGTTTTATTCTTGTTTTGTCGGCCCTGCATCATGGTGGATGATGCGGCCCAGGACGTGCATGCATGAATCTGCTGCAGGTTTTTGTCGGCCCATCCTCAAGTCCACGCCTCTGAATTTTATCAGCCCAACAATCATGTCAGCGATTGTCGGCGCCTCTGGAGACTCGTAGAGCATATGCAGGTAACATAACCCATGCGGCCCATCATCTCAGTGCCTGCGCCTCTCATCTCTTGTCGGCCCAGAATGTCCGCGACAGTTAAATCAGCCTGGTCCGGGTTTGTATATAAGTACACAAACCTGGACCACTCCTAAAATAAGGCAGTAAGTTGCGCTGCAATGTGGTCCAGGTTAATAAACCAGTACATAAACCTGGATCATACTAAATTAAGTAGAATGTACGTTTCTACTCCTATTTGGTCCCATTTTTACTGTTAACTTCTTGACATGCGCTTCTAAGCCTTTTTCTTCAGTATATTCATCTGTTTTAGCATAAAACCACAAGTAAGAGGAGTTCTTCGCACATAACATAAAATAACATATAAGTAAGGAATTTATCATATAAACCGATAAAATATTAATTGCATCAAGCATAGAAATATAGATAACTTCCGCACTTATCACATGTATTTTGGTTTTGTCACACGTTAAATAGAAGATTAATTAACTATTTTGTCTTATGTGGGTAGTAATAATATTATTATACTTGTGAATAGCCTAGCCAAACCGATTTTATTGGGGTAGTAGCTGGAAGTTACTTACATGTGAAAAAAAAATCAGCAATGATAATCTACTATGGTGACATGTATGGCTTCTTAATTATCTTTGTCTTTTTGTGATGATTACACTTCTAACCTTATCTCCAGCTTAAGCCATCGAATTCCCTTGGCTTGTTAAGGGGGGGAGTTCGTGTCACTACTTAATACAATCAGCAAGGGAGAGCCAATAGAATTGGAGAACTATACATACTACATGTCATGTTTTTATTAGCTGCTTTGTTAAGTAATCATTTCCCTTGCTCTATATATATCAACTCACTTATTGAATTCTTTTCACTCACGTAAGCCACTCTCCTGCTCTCTCACTCACGTAAGTTCCTGCATTAAAAGAGAGAATTAAGTTAGAAGTAAAATAGCACCGAAAGAAGACAGGAAAAAACGTTGGTCTACTGTTGTACCGCTATTGTTGTGCGTAGGCTTGGAAGGGAAACCAGACCAGGTGCTGAGCGAATTAAAGAGGAAGAAGATGGGATCTTTAGCTGTAACTTCCTAGATAAAAATAACAAGAAATGGCAAGGGGAGACCATGTAACTTCTATGTACATCAAAGAGAGAAAAACATATTTTTAGTGAAATTCGTGGCTAAGTGGAAGATACAAGATAGGTAAGCTAGAACAAGTTAGGAGTGACAAAAAAATTGTTATGTATTCCTTGTTGTGGCTGATTTTGGGTGAGGTTGTTATGATCTGATTTTGTGTGTTTTAAAGATAATTGAATTTAATTTAGGGTAAATAAGGTTATATGATCTATTGAATTAATTTGGTATCATAACTTAGTTACAATAAATTGTCAAAGGAAAGGAAATTAATCGTTGTTCGGTTTTCTATTGCTCTTGTGCGTGTTGGTTGTGTTCAGTTCTTCGGTGTTGGTTCTCCTTGATTTAATGACGGGATTTATCTTGTATGTAGTGGCTAATGAGTTAAGGAAAGATGGGTATATCCTCATAATAAACTACCATGGAAAATTTACTGAATGTATAATCGTATTATTATCGTTGTTACTGGCCAAAAATGGTGAGTGGTATGGGATTGATTTTCTTGTGTTTTGTGATCATTAATACTTATAAATATAGTGAGGTTGATTGACCACTTGTTTGATTAACTTGCTGATTATGAGCAAGCAGAAAAGCATATTGGTTTTCACTGTGAAATTAATGTTTACTGTGAAATTTTATCCTAACTAGTGATTATTGGACTTATTGTTCGAGTGTTGTGTGGTGAATGAACTTATGCCTATTGATGTGGTAGTGTGATATGTGGCAAGGTTCGGCCTAAGGTTGTGTGATATGTTATTGGAGTTGCCCCTACCAATGTATTAGGGACTTTTAATATTGCTCCTACCAATGTATTGGAGCTAAGCCATCATGATTTTCTCTATGGGCTTATGACCTTTAAAGGGTGCGCACACTTAAGGACATAGGGTGAGGTGGTGAATATTATCCGAGGGGTCGAGAGTCACAGTGCTCTATGTCAAAAGACCGATTACTCGAGGACCTATGGAAAAGAGCTATGATAAAGAGTTTGGTTCCTATGGTGTATACTGACCTTGGTTGTATAGTCTATTGATTATTAATGGTTAACTTGGTGTGTAAAACTTGTGAAAGGCTTTGGTTCTCTTTTTGTCTTTATGCTAAGGTAAGTTACTACTTGGGCTATATCATGATTTTATGTACTAACCTTGCCTTGGTTGTGTTAATTATGTTATCCTTGCTGTTGTGCTTAATTAATGCTTAAAGTTTTACAAGATAAAATGTATTTTACAAGTTGTGGTGGGAGTTACTCAATTTCACTGATTTTATTTGCAACCCCTTTGTGTGTATATATGGATTTATGGTTGCAGAATGAATTCTTTGGTGAAATAATATGGCATGAGGACACTAGGCAGGATACTATATGTATGTGCTTATTACACTTATTGCAAGGAGTTGGGGCATGGGATAATGGAAGTCACCTATGAAGAATGGATTCAGAGTGTGTGTGGCTTTAGGCATGCAGAGTTTGGGAGTAGCCAAATCACAACTCACGTAGCTGAAAGTTTCATAGAATACTCAGGTGAAAATTAGTGAACGATGTTGTAATGTAACCCTTTTGATACCCCTTTTATAGTTTGCTTGTAAATAGTGACTTGGCAGCTAACATAGGAGTTAGCAGGGAAAGAGGTTTGTTGTATAAGGTGTAAGTGGGGAAGATGGTTGTTGTTTTAATGAAGCTTGTAGAGACTATCGTAGGTTGGGGGTGAGTTAGAGTGTAGTGGAAGTTTGTAGCATGTGCATCTGCTAGTAGGTAGTAGATGTGACAGTAGCCCCGGTTTGTATTTTTGTAATCTGCTGCAATTTATATATATATACATCACAAGACAAACATTCCACTGATCACACAAGCACGCTAGCACACAGACAAGCATTCACAAGAACACAAGAAGCAAGCATGCAAGTTGACAAGGTTAACATCACCGGCGTCGGGCACAAGGCCCGACCAGCCTTATCAATGCCTATCCAGGCAGGGCAAGGCCCGTGCCTCAAGACAGCCACCACCATAGCCAGACAGGGACTAGGAGTGGACTTTAACCACCCAACGACGAGCTCTCAACACCGACTCACTTATCCCGACACTAGACTTCGGGACTAGTAGGGCTGGGTCCCGATTGTTTAATCAACACCGTCCCTAGGACCCAGGCCCAGGTCCAGAGGCATCAACTCTCAAGCAGCCATTCAACAATAGAATCCAACACCAAGCTAGATCCATGGTAACTCAAACTCCAAGGAGTGAGCTGACCCAAAGCCTGCCACAAAGGGGGAACCCCGGACCGTCAGTGGAGCGTTCCAACGTGGGCAACGTTGAACACTCGTCTCCTCCCTAATCCAAACTGTCCCTGTCTTAACCCTATATTGGGTCTTACCGACGCGTCGCCCATCGCGCCATAAGTATAAGGGACAGGGTGCCAACAAGGTGCCATGCATCTTGTCAGCTCCACCTCATGATCGTAATATCCGTCGTTAACGCCACAGGCTATTGACAAGTGCTTCTAGCCCCAAGCCTTACGGCCTGGGTCTAGGTCTTTGCTGAAATGCTTCATCCGGCATGGGCCCCTCGTCCTCAGCATACCTGCAAGAGAACTCAAAGGCGTAATACAGGGGTGACTGAAGTCATTGCAACATTGGGACAGCTGAATAGAATGTGGCTACTTCTTTTATTCATTAAGTAACTTGATTACATTCGGTATCATTATATCCAGTACAAATGACCCCCAAATCAAGCTACATTACAAAATGGGGCATGACAAACCACCCCCACCTATTCCTTTGCCGTCCCCGGCAAAGCGTCTAGGTACATTTTTATCTTATCCTGAAATTGCCACAAATCTTTCTGCTTTTCCCAAGTTGCATCTTCCCTAGCTTCGCCCTTCCAATGGACCAGGAACTCCGTTGAACGATTCGATCTCCATCCTCGCATCCGATGATCAAGGATTTCATCTACGTCCTTTGTGTATTCCATCACCACGGCAGGTGGGGCTATAGCTCTTTCTACATGGACCTTTTCGACATCCGCAACGAATGGCTTCAGGTAACTCACATGGAAAGTCGGGTGAGCTTTCAGTCTTTCGGGGAGTTCTAACCGGTAGGTGTTATGCCCCAGTTTTTTTTTCTATTTTATTTCATCTGGTTTCAAATTCGCAAGGGAGTTTTATAACTTTCTAATCTTATGTTAGTGGGATTATGTCATCAACGATATAATTCTAAGTTAGAAGGAAGGAGGGTTAATCTTGTCCTTTTGGACTTGTTACTAATTAAGGAGTTGGAGAGTTAGAAAACTAAATTCTTTTTAGATATCCTAACTCTTATTTCTATTCTCTCTCATTTTTATTTCTCGATCATCCCTCTCGACAGTTTTCTTCCTCCTCCTCTCAACTCTCGTTCTGCAGAAACTTCCCCTCTCTTGCTCTCTTCTTCACAATTCATCAATCTTGCAAATTAATTAGTCTGGTGTCTAACTTCTGCATTGATGATTCCAATCCGTATAGCCCGAGTGTGCGTTGCTGTTCACCGGTCAAGTTCCTTGCTTCTTCCTTCGATGTTGGTCCTCTTCGATTTGTGCGAGCGTTTGTGATTTTGGGATGTAATTCGAGTAGAGATTGTTGTCGGGTCCGCAGAGATGGCTTTGCGTCGGATGTGAGGTAGGTGGTGAATGGATTCGGTTGTGTGTGTTCGTCCATGGGGATTTCCGATTTTGTTTGTTCTTCGTATGTGATTGATTTAACTCTTTGATTTGGTGATGTTTTGGTTGATTTTGATGTGCGTTTGATGCGTTAAAACCCCATGGAAATGTGTTTCGATTGGTTAATTTGCTATAATAAGTTATGTATGTTTTGTGGGGGATTTGTGGCTTGGTTCTGGCTGATTTCCGTAAGTGATTTTGCATTTTTCGGTATGTCCTAACATGTGTCCGAACATTGAAGTTCGGACATCATACGCCGGAGGATTTTCTGACTCTCGAATTAGGTCCGAACATGGAAGGTCGGACGCATGTTCGGACCGGCCTTTGTTTTGGCATAACTTCTTCGTTTGAGCTTCGTTTTGAGTGCCGTTTGCGGCGTTGGATTCCTCTTTTCGAGTACTATCTGATCAAATATGTTTTAGCACATGTATATGTGTACTTTAATTTGAAAGTCTTGGATAAGCCTTTGAACTCTGATTTGCTCTGAATGAGTGTTTGAGCTTCTACGCTCCTGTTTGGTTTTTGTGTTTGCTAGTCAGTGTATGACTTTGGTTTTGATAAGGGCTTATGATCTGTTTGATGTGCTTCGGCCATCCGTTCTGTTCTGTTAGAGGCTTCTGCTTCGTTTTGGTAAAGTTTCTGTTTTGGGACCTAGATGTTTAGCTTCTGAGCCTTGGATAGTCGGGTCTGGCTGTCCCGTAGCATGCTGCGCAGGAATTCCTTCTGTTATTCCCTCGGGTTCCCTTCTGTTCTATCTCTCAGGGTCCCTTGGATGTTTAGTGACCAACAGGTCCATAGCTGTCTCTACGGCTTCTGTTGTGGGATCTTCGGATCCATAGGACATTATATGAGTCCTTCTGATGTGTCAGCTGGTGTCTAGTGTCCCACCTCTGTTTTGATTGAGCTTCTGATATGAACTTCTGAGTTTGTGGTTTGCTTTGTTCTGATTTAAGACCTCTGTTCAGTTTGCTTAGTTCCTGCTTCTCTGCTCTGATTTGACAAACTTCTATTTCGGTTCTGGCTTGTCACTCCTCTGATTTGAGAAAGCTTCATTCTCTATCTGATTTCTGTTACAACTTCCAGTCTGATTTGCTAAGCTTATGTATTAGTATATGATTATGTTCAGTATATGTTTTGAGCATGCTCAGCTGATGAAGTTTATCACCTGCTGAGCTGTAGTTTGGCTCACCCCTATTTCCGTCTGATTTGCAGGTTTAAGTTTCCTTTGAAGACTCCGCTCTGCTTTCTGCTTCGTCTTTTGTTTTGTAATTGTAGTTGTGGCTTAAGCCCTTTTTAATTTGATTCTGTTATGTAATGTAGTTTGGCTTCTATATGTAATGTCAGATAGACCTTGTAATCTATTTTCAGTTAATAAAAGTGTACTTTGTTTCAGTTTTGGGTTTTGTATGTTAGAGCCTTGCGTTATTAGGTAATAGATACGCGGCGTGTAACGTCCCTAACTCCTAGGGTGGTTTTGGGGTCGTTACAGTAGGCAGAGTTACCCACTCGGCGGATCACCTCGAATGGTCCATCAAAGCGCTGGACCAAACCCCTGTGTCTAGGACGCTTGATCTGCTCCAGAATCTGAGGCGTCAATTTCAGCATCACTTTGTCACCAACTTTGAACTCGAGGGGACGCCGCTTTTGGTCTGCGAACCTCTTCATTCGGTTCCTAGCTAGCTCCAAGCTTTCTCTTGCCGCCTTCAACATCACTTGACGGTCGTGTACGAACCGATAGGCCGCCGGACATTCACCCGTGGCCGCCTGCTTCGCAACTTCGGCCGGGGTCAAGGGCTGCCAACCCATGACCAACTCAAAGGGGCTTCGCTCAGTAGCCGAACTTTTGTGCAAGTTATAGCACATTTGCACGGTATCAAGCAAATGAATCCAGTTCTTTTAGGAACCTGTGACATAATGCCTAAGGTATTCCTCCAAGAGTGCATTCACCCTCTCAGTTTGGCCATCCGTCTGTGGATGATTCGCAGTAGAGAACTTCAGCTCAGAGCCCATGAGGCCGAAAAGCGTCACCCAAAACCGTCCCGTGAATCTCGTATCGCGATCACTTATCACATCACGGGGGAGTCCATAGTACTTAACGACGTGGGCATGGAACAACCTTGCTGTTAAGTCAGCAGGGCAGTTCGAGGGTGCTGGTATAAAACACAACATACTTGGAGAACCGGTCCACGACAACAAGGACAGTAGTTTTCCCCTCCACCGAAGGGAAACCTGAGACAAAATCCATAGAAATCGACTCCCATGGGTTGTTTGGAACAGGCAGCGGGTTGAGGAGTCCCGCCGTTCTTCCTTTCTTGTTTAAAAAAAAGGTTGTAGAATCTGGGTTTAACTGGGGTGTTACAACTACGTTGGAGGCTCTCACAGCTGGTTTGAGCTTAGCAGATAAAGAAGTTAACGAATCATAAGCTTGACTGGTGAAGAACTTTTGGTAGGCTGCAGATGCTGATGTACTGATAATTACTCCATGATGCTGCTTTTTGTGAATGAAATATGTTTTTAACTTTTTGTATATGATACAACACAAGTGGTGAGTTTAGATGGTGTCTAAGGGTGAGCAAAAGTTGGAGATGTATATTTTTTGTAAGTATGATATTGATGATAGATCTCTTAGTGAATTATGTAGCAGCAGTGCGAATATTGTGCTGCATAATGTTCTTATAACTGTTATATAGAGCTTGCTGGTGTGTAATGCTGTTGCTGGTTGGATTTCCCTGTTCCATTGGAAGTGGAAGAAACTATGAACCAATTAATCAATTTACTAATTCAATACCAAGCTAGCTAATTGACTGACTTATAACAGTTTGATTGATGGATATATAGTTATCATGCTTGCTAATAATGATACAGTTACATTTGATACAACTTTCGTTAACGGTTTGTACACCACATAATTCATTTCTGATTTCAGATCTTGAAACCTTGGTGTGATCGGATGAGCAAGTAGTAGTAGTAGTATTATACGGATTTATTCTAGAGACTTCGCTGGTCTGATTGTTTAATTGATCAAATTTCACCAATTAAGAAGAGATGATATTATACTAATAGAAGAAAGAAAGAATATAGAAATAGACCTGGAGCTGCTGTAGTGCTAGGAGGAGGAAAGTAATAACCTGGTGGGTTTAACCCGGACAATTTTTATTTATGGTTTTTTGTTTGCCAATCACTTTTAGATTCCTACTACATGAAATTTTGATGTTGTATTAAGATATCTCTATCTGGATTAGGGAATGAATCATTTTGTTTTATTTTGTTTATATTTGATTAACTGTGATCATGTATAAATCTAGATAGGATTCATAAAAAGAAACCTATGGAAAGAGCACATGTTATCAGATTTTTGAATTCATAGGAAACTGTGCAGTACTCTGGATTCTTGCATAACATATCGTTTAAAGTCGATATAAGTTATTGTGTTGGCTTAAAAAATGGGTCGGGTAGGTTGGGTTAGGGTTGAATGATTTTAATTGGGTTGGGTTAGGGTCATGATTTTTCAACCCGGTTATTTTTGGGTTAGGTTGGGTTAATGATATTTTAAATGGATTAGGTTAGGGTTGATATGTAATACCCTTGAGGTTTACCTCCCATATCGATTGGAGGGGAGAACGAACCATCCTTATAGGGTGGGGATACCTCTCCTTGTTGTGAGTCCTTTTGGGGCTATGAAACCCCAGGAACAAAACCGTGCGGCCTGCATGCCAAAGCGGACAATATCACAACAGTGGGATACTGGGTTGTTACAGTTGGTATCAGAGCTAGACCTACGTCGGTGTGCTGATGTGGCCCGGAGGGCGCTGGGCCCAAGGGGGTGGTGTAATACCCTTGAGGTTTACCTCCCACATCGATTGGAGGGGAGAACGAACCACTCCTTATAGGGTGGGGATACCTCTCCTTGTTGTGAGGCCTTTTGGGGCTATGAAACCCCAGGAACAAAATCGTGCGGCCTGTGTGCCAAAGCGGACAATATCACAATAGTGGGATACTTGGCTGTTTTGATATCAACCCGAATTGCCAGGTCTAGTTAGAACTCTCCTGTTTTTTTTTTAAGAAAAGTCTTCTTTGTCTAAGTAGTAGTATATTCATTTAATAAATAAATACATTTAAATTCATTATCATTGGTTATCATCGGCTCAAACTATTCGTTTTTTTTATCTTCATCTAACCAATAGTGTATTTATTAATAAATAAATACATTTATTTTTGTTATTATTGGCAAAACCTATTAGCATTTAATCATAAATTTAGGACCGTCTAGGAGGGTAGCTGTTGTGCAAAAACTATATAACAAAGTAATAAATAAATACAAGGAATATGCAGGTGCACCTAATCGATGTAGTACAACAATTGTTGTATCCACAAGGAAATTGGTCCTAACTTCCTAGTCTCGGTAATTAGTAATTGAAATGAAAGCAATAAATGAGGGTTTAGCCGGCGGTAAGCTTGAGTGTGTTGATTAAGTAATTGAAAGAACAACAAATAAACTAAAGATGACAGTTTGTCGGATTGGGTGGAGGGAGTACTTTTGGATCTTGGCAATCACCTAAACCTCCTAAGTATACTTGCAATTCTTTTACACCATAGTTGTCTCTTAGAACAAAGGTAATAACCCTCTAAGCTAAAGATGGGTTAAATCTTATCTAGTTAATTTTAACCTTTAAAACCAATTATGGTTAAACTCACTAGATATCATTAGACAAGTTCTAGATAAAAGCCCCAAATTATATCCACTAATCCTTGAGGTATAGATTAAGAGTTCTCTCTCAATTTGGTCACAAACCCTAACTCAAAGTCAAATTGTAGAAAGGGTTCACCACAAATGCACTCAAGAGATCAATTTAAGAACATTGAATGATAATCAAGAGAGAAACAACCATATTAAGGTCTAACAATATTCACAAGCATAATCAAGGGTTTAGGGTCAAAAACCCATCCCAAAGCACAATGAAAATCTACTCAAACATAGAGAAGAGAAAAACTAGAAAAGATTAAGGAGAAGCCGTTAATGGAGCTTGGAAGCTTTGAAGAAGGTGAACTCTTCCTTATTCTCTTCTTCCTCTTATTTTTCACCCTTGTTTTCTCTGTTTTTGAGTGTGCGATTGTGGAATGGAAAGTGAGTGAGTGTGTGTAATTTTTCCCTTTTTTAAAACTGTATTCTGGGTAAAATCCCGTTTTAAACCACCCCATGGGGGCGGTTTGAACCAGAAAGAAAATCTCATGGCAAAACTTAACCTGACCGTCGCTGGGGCGGTCTGGACCAGAGTGCAACACCCTGGATTTTACCTCATCATAAAGTACGAGACGACACGAATCTAACACAGTAGACAGAGTCGAAAACGGACTTCAAACAAGTCTTAAAATTGAGAAATAAGCTTTGTCCAAACTTGTGTCTGGACGTTGATGTTTGGACACAAGTCGAGAGTTAAAAACAACAAGTTCGACCTTGTGTCTGGACATTGAAGTTTGGACACAAGTCGAGAGTTAAACCATTTGAGAAAATCCGAATGTCCGAACTTATGTCTAGACGTTGAAGTTCGGACACAAGTCGAGAGTTAAAACACCAGTTGTCCGAACATGTGTCCGAACATATAGGTTCGAACACAAGTTCTGATAGAAATCAAATACGTGGTCCAAACATTGGTCCAGACATGTAAGTTCGGACCAATGCTGAAACTTACAAGCCAGTCTCGTCCTCGCATGTTGTCCGAACATGTAAGTTCGGATGGATGTTCAGACGCCACTAATACTGCGGAAAACAGAAAAACTCTCGGGTCATGTCCAGACGGATGTTCAGACAGGTCCAATTCTACGAAAATTAGACTTAAACAACTTTGATAAGTGCACATTAATTCTACAAGCTTAATTGCAATTGAAGATGAATAATCTGTACGTAAATATGACAAAAGTTTAACATAAACTACAGCGGAAATGTTAATCAAATCCAGAGCGTTACCGCCACACTCAACCCCTTGAGTGCTTAGGCTAATCATTTATCAAATCATCAAGGATAAAATCCAAAACATTGTATCTCAATAAGCATAACCATACTCCTATCATCTATGTGGTAGCGTAATTCCCAGCCCAAAATCTCAGCAATCTATACCTGCGATCAGAAAACAATATACAAGCAAGAAAGGACCGCGCAAAGCAGTGAAACTGAGTAAATTCTGTCTCACTATGTAAAATATATTTTGAAATCTTTTTCAGTGACTAAACAGCCAACATGAATAACCTTCGTTAATAAATCAAAATCATTTTCCAGTAATCAATGTCCATCAATAAAGACAACAGGGGAGCTTTCACCAGGAATCAGTCACATTTATACACAGACGGTCACCTACGGGACCCCAACAATAATACCACCTCACCCTAAGTTCTTAAGTGTGCACACCCCCCAGAAGGTACTTTTGACCTAAAGGAGTAGATCATAGAGCTTAAATGCGTTTCACTGTTCGCAGCGCCAAAGTATATATACAGGGTACAAAGTACCAACAATTTACACGGAGCATCACCCAATAATATACACGGAGCACCAAAGGGCTTCAATAAAGCAATCATTCCAGTGAAAGGCTCCTAAAACCATAATAAAAACTTAGTTGCAAAATCTCAACCATTAGTTCACAATACGTGAGATAAATTCCCAATTTCTATATCCCTAATTAGGGTTTCAAATCAACTTTCCAATAATAACAATCCACGCAATAAATCAATTATGAGCACAGAAATTCACCTAGTCATGCACACCACTTACGAGAACGACTCAGCAGATTCACAAGTAACGTCCTTCAACGAATTTGGGGTCTAGAATTGTAAGAACCATCAATCAGAAATCCAACAATCCACAACTAAAATAAATTAAACCTTTCCCCTTAACTAGGTAGTAGACCTTACCCTTCTAAACTCTAATTAACACCAGGAAAGAAGTTTTTGAGAAAACAGAGAAAGATTGAGAGGTCTGGTATTTGAGGAAGATGAGCGTAAATGCGTGTGATGCTGATGAAGGAGATGAGAGTGTGGTATAAATATAATATTTCTTGAAAATAAAAGAGGAAGATAATAATATAAATAATTTTAAGTGAAGAAATAATTTGTTATTGAGTAACTAATTAAAAGAGGATAAGTAGTAACTAAATAATTAATTTAGAAAAAGATGAAAGTAAAATGATTGATTAGCAAAATAAGAAATACAATAATTAATAGAAAGGTAAGAAGTAAAATGATCAATAGTTAGGAAGGGATAAGAATGAACGTAGTTATCATAGAGAGAGATAAGGATAATTACTTTAGGAAGGGATAAAAGTAAAATTGAATGATTAATTCAAAAAGAAGATAAGGGTGAACGTTGTTACCTCGGTTGGAGGTGAGAATAATCATAATAAATAATTTAGGAAAAGTGAAAGGAATATCTGAAAATGCTTAATTTAAAAGAGTGGGTAAAATAACAATAAAACTTCTCTGGTGTGTTATCAATCACTACCTCCGGATTAATCTAATAACTCAATCACCACCTATTATAAAATTAACCCAATCGTACGATTAAATAATACGAATTTTCTAACTCAAAATACGTGGGTATTTCAAAAAGGAAGAATTTGAGCTTTTGACTATCCTACAGGGGCGGTCCTCAGGGTAGGTGTTGGGACATCAGAGTGTTGCAGAGATAGCCAATCACCTCGACAGAGTCAATCATCCACAGACAAATACAAAGAGCGAGCCACTTCAATGGAGTCCATGCAACTAAGGAGACTTCATAGACTCTCCCGTGCCGTTGCGAATAATAAGGAGCTAACTCGGGAATGCTTCAACACCACAACGGTCATAAAGTCCTCCCATCACACACAAAGTTCGCGGCCCAAGTCAGAAGACCACTCAAGGATGTTGGGCATGGCTCACCAAGTTAGTTCCGGTATTTGCGGAACTAACTCCCTCGACCTGCTGGTTGTAATGCTAGTATAAATAGTTAGTTTTAAGTGTGCTTTCATAGAGAAATATTTCAGAGTTAAAGAGAGAGAGAGAAAGAAACTACTTTGTAAGCCAGAGAGAGAAAATATGTACCAAGTTAGTTAGTGCATCTAGATAGACTCTGCCTAGGAAGATCCTAGTTTCGCTACGCTTACCATTGATCTGATCAGAGAGTGTATTGCGTGAGTGAGTGAGTGAAAAACCGCTAAGTAGATCCCTTCTACTTAATGGGCATTTGTAAGTTGTTTTATTTGACCAGGAAATGAAAGCTTATTTGTGTATCATGCTGAGTTTCGCAGAGTCCTTCTATCTTTTTAGCATTACATCGTTTCAGTTACTTCAAAAGTCTTCCGCACCCTTAGTTTAATCAATTCGATTGAGTACCTCTACATCACAGAGTGTCTCTTACTTACAAAGACTGATTGAATCAAACCAACTCTTAGACTCACACCTTGATTGGTTTGAGTTAGTCACCCGATCCTACACGTAGTATCAGAGCCTTGCTTAGGCTAACAGTCAATCAACGTAGCAATGGCAGACCTCTTCGCCAATCAAAACACACAAAATGCACTTCGAGCACCCCAGACTCACCTCCACTAACTACGACCATTGGAAAAACGAGATCGAGCAACACATTGAGTCAGTCAACTCTGAACTTTGGGAGATAGTCACTGGAGGAGACCTCGCAGTCAATCCAGATCGATCCACATGGACTGCTGCAGATCGCAAGAGGTATGAGCTAAATCGACAAGCATCCCGCGCAATCTACACTTATCTTTCCATTCTAGAAGAAAGAAGAATCAACCACTGTAAGTCCGCAAACGAGATATGGACACTCCTTCAAGCTACCCACAAAGGAGTCACTGAACTCAAGAAATGCAAAGCTCAAGAACTTCGAATGGATTATGAGAATTTTCTGTAAAAACCCGGTGAGTATCTGTGAAATACCCCAAACCTAAGTATGCTAAGTAAACATCAAATTATGATGTAGTAAGGCTAGAATATGCCTTAGAAAGATTGGCAGACAATTTAAACCAAGGAAAACACAAAAAGTGCCTTAAGGGCAATTAGGGCAAAAATGTGCTCTAAGCTTGGAGAGACTTGGGTGAGTACCCAAATATCATGATAAGACTTTAGTAATATGCTAATGGACATTTTAAATCAATTAGCAAAGAAAACCAAGCTCAAAAACAAGTTAAAACACAAAATGTGCTTTAAGAAGTCTTAAAGCACATTTTTGAGAAATTGCTTAGAATTGAGTTTTGAGTGGCTAAATGTCCATCATTACTCTTTAATCAACATGTGTACTAATTAGTATCACATTAGGAAGCCTAAATCAATGGGAAATCAAAAATTTCAGAAATATGTGCACTAATTAGTGAATAGTGCCAAATAGTGACTAGTTTAAGTTTTAATCAATATAAGCTAATTAGTTGGTCAACAAAGACCATGACTAGCCTTATTTAAGATAGGGGGCCGGTTTTCTAAGGGAGGATGAGTCACCTTAAGTAGTCAAATAAGGAAGAAAAGAAGAGATAAGTAAAAGGAGTACTATTTGCTTATTAAAGCAAATATCTTATATTAGCTCACTTTTCTTCTCTCTCTTTCATTTCCCCTTCTTCCCACGGTTTATTCTTCCCTTCTCTTGCTCCAAAACCTAGAGAGCTTCATCCATGGGTGCTCCACCTTTAAATGCTCACCAAGAGTTCATCTTTGCTCCAAATCAAAAACTAAGTATAGATTTCTCTTAGTTAGGCCAAGACCTATCTTTCCATCTTTTCAAATCTTTCAAAGCTCAAGTTTGGTGCCATGGGAAAACTCCATTGATGGAGGAAAATCAAGTTTGAAGAGCTCATTGGCTTCTCCAATCTCTTAAGGTAAAGAAAATGTAAGAAAAACCATGTTTCCACCACTTCTTCTACATGGCCGAAAATTCCTTCTCATGGGGCTTTGTTTTATGCCTTGTTCTAGCTTGATTTATTCACCAAGGACTAGTGGAGGTCCTATTTTATTCCATGCCCAAGTCTACTTTGAGACTTCAAAGGTAATCATCTACTTTATGCCTTAGAACACATTTCTAACCTAGGTTTTCATTCCTTGAGGTTGGTGTATTGTTTAGTACTCATATGAGTCATTGAATATGATTAGAACATTGTCAAGGGGAATTTAAGTGGTGGCCGAGATTCATGCAAGAAGAAGGTCTAAGGAGGAAGTTAAGATAAGCTTGAGAAAACAAGGTAAAATGCTTACCTAATGGTGGTTTAAGTTTAAGGAATGAGTTTTAGATGATACCAATGTAGCCTAAGGCTTACATTAGGTAATGGGTTATGAACCTAAGAAAAAGAATTTAAATAAGCTTGTGAACTTGTGACTAAGGAGCCAATGGGAATGAGTTAGTAATATAAGTTTAAGATGGATTTTAAGAGCATTATAATTACTATGAGATTGATGGGTGTATTGCAGGTTGAAAGCTTTTATATGTGGGAAATTCAGTGTTTAAGTTTAAGTTATTTAAGGGCCTAAGAGCCATGTCATTTAAGAGCCTTTAGTGCTATGCAATTTAAGATTATTGCAATATATTGAGTTTGTTGTGATGAGTTGGTTTGGGTGATGAGATATGATGAGAAAGAACTTGATGTGTGTGAGATGGTTGAATGAGGAAAACAATGCATTTGGGCATGATAAGATGCTAGAGAAGCTATGGCGAAATTTGAGTAGAAAACAAAGTGTTTAAGTGGTAGTGGTGAGTTAATATGCCCTAGGGTTTACTAGGGAGCATGAAAAGAAAATTGGGTGGAAATGAGTTAACTAAGGAGTTCTTGAGGTTTAGAATGACCTAGAGATGTCTAGGAGGAATTAGAGGATTGGCGAGTGTACTAAACACACCAAAATCATGATATGAGGAATGTAAGACTTGTGCATAAGTTTTAAGGAGAAGGTGTATAATGCTTAAGGTGATTTAGGTATGAACTTGGGAATATATATCACTGAAAGTCTTGGGAAGCTTGTCTCAGTAGTGATGATGCTAGTAGTGGAACAATAAGGTTTTAGTTTAGATTGTAATAAGTGGACTTAGGTGATGGAAGAGAAAGGTGTGGGAGAATGTTGTCAAACGTCAAGGAAAATGACTAGGAATGTAAAAGAGTGTGTGATCATGAGGAATGTGAGTAAGTGATAAGCCTCAGACTTATCATGTTTTAGTATACTTAATTATAAGATTATTAGCCAAATTAAGGTTAGAATAATTAATATTTATGCTATATTATGTATTAAGTCTATTATTTGTTCAGATTGATGTTTCTATATGTTTTTCCATACAAGGAGACATTTCTGACCACAATGCCGGACATAAGGCCGGATAATACCTGCACGGCACAAGCATGGAGCATAAAAGCACTCTATGCCGGGTAAGTTGCCGGGTATATCCAATCCGGCATACATGAGAAAGTCGCCTCGATTGACCAGACGATGGCAGTTAATGACCGTTGCCAAACCAACCTATGCCGGGTATGATGCCGGACATATCCTGTCCGGCACAGGTACCTTTTCGCGCAGATTTGGCGGTTTAGACCGTTAGCAGTTGGGCACGTGGTTATTATATGCCGGACACAATTTGCACGGCATGACATCCGGCACGAGAAGAATGTGATGCCTATAAATAGGACGAGGGGCTACACTTTTGAAACACACTTCAACATCATATTACACTCCATTCATTACTCTCATTTCCGCACTCCTCCAAGGTGTTGGTGTCCAAGGAAGTTCTATGCAACTTTCCACGCGAAGAGAAGAATCCATGGCGGGTTAAGGCTACATCCAATCTTCTTATCTCCTATGTATTCTCTCTCTTGATCTGTGTGGATGATGGAGTAGGAATTCTTTGTTTATTCTTTGGTTAGGGAATGAAACTCTCTTTGTAAAACAATGTGTTCTTCTTAATATAATTTCAAGTTTATTTTGAGTAAGGTTCTTATTGTAAGAGAATCGGTTGATCTCTTATTCTCTTAATGCTAATTCTACTTGAGGAGGATATATCCAAAAGTAGAATAGGTTAGACTCTCTTAATGATCTTCCTACTCTCTTCTTATGAATTAAGAGTTAGTAGTAAGAGTGAGAATTAACCCATCTTTCCCATTACCTTGTTCATTTCGTGGCATGACATATGCTCGAATTGTTAATGGGTAGTGAGTCTTCTGTTTTCTTCTCGAAAACTGGAATAAGAATAAGCATATTGACTATGCCGGATGCACTGCCGGGTGGCCAATGTCCGGCATATTCAAAGTCTTTGAATACGCCGTGCATCTGGTATCCGGCAGGACACCCGGCGCATTCAATTGTTGGTTAATTCGAAGGCTTGTGTTATGTTTCGAGTTCATATTGATACTTATATGGTTTTAAGCCCTAAATCAAGAATAATCTCCTTGTAAATACCACTTAGTTTAGTTAAGTTTTAATTAGGATTAGAAAATTGTTCAATTTCCCCCCTTGTCATAGAATAGGTTATTACCGGATTAGGACTAATTTTCTATAAGTCCCTTGGGTACGATACTCTCGGTCGTAATATATTTACACTATACTCCGACCGGGTTTTATTTTGCTACCCGTAGTAGAGTTGTAGGATTATTAATTATTATTTTATTTTATTCTTTTGTATATAGTTTTCCTACAATTTCTCATTTAGCATGACGAGCTGAATGATATGGACTGCGCTATTCTACAGTATCTTCTCGGACCAGCTCAGGGAGCAGTTGACTCGTGTTTCCCGGTCCAGAGATTGATGTTCGCGCAGTTGGTCCGCGCCATCATGCACCGAGATGGACAGCGCCCCATCTTCCCCATGCTCATTCACCAGCATATTATGCAGACGATAGGGGAGACTCAGATCCCTCGAGGCCTACATTTTCAGCCCGAGTCTGCCCCTATTGATCGTGCTCTCATTCGACGTTGGTGGTTCAGAGAGTCACCCTCAGGGGAGTTCCTTTATGTTCCCCCAGATCGGAGGTCCCGGACCCCTACTGCTCAGGACTACCCCAGTTATCAGGGGGAGGGTGATCAGCTATTATTGCCTCCACCACCTCCGATCACCACTGCACCACCCCTACCTCTACTTCAGATGCAGACCCTAGAGTGGCTGCAGAGCTCGATCACTTCCGTCAGGAGCTCCAGCAGCAGCGACACTCTATGGAGGCCTTCCAGGCCGCTCAGCAGGCCGCGTGGGGTGATTTTGATTCCTTCCGGCAGAGTTATGAGGGTATGCGCACAAATTTGACTACCAGAGTAAACTGTTGTGCAGCAGCAGGCTGAGGTTGGGCAGCGACAGGAGGCGTTTGAGGAGCGTATATCTCAGCGCCAGGATGAGCAGGAGAGGCGGGTTGATGATCGTCTCATGTTGGCTGTAGCTGAGATAAACAAGTCCATGGAGGCCGACCGAAAGAAGGCGAAAAAGGAGATGAAGAAGAGGGTATCTTGTTCCATAGCTGCTTTGGTTAAGAGTCTTCTACGTCGGGACAAGGAGAAGAGGAAGGCGCGTCGAGAGGCGAAGAAGAAAGGACTTCCTACCCCTAGCTCTTCTAGCCTTTCTGATGTTCCAGACGCTTCACCTGATTCTTCTTCAGACTCTCCACCACCATCCTCCATGCAGGCAGCAGTTCATTAGTTCTTATCTCTTTCTCTATTTATTTTATTTATTTTCCTTCCATTTTCTTTTAGTATCCTTTTGCTTTTCTTTCAGTTTTATTTGCTTTTATTATTCTTGTATGACTAATGTATGACTAATGAATTCTCAGTTAACTCTCTCTTCATATTATGGAAGTGTTATATTTAGTGAGTTTTTGGTTACAGTGCCTTTATTTTAGTTGGCTCATGCTGTGACAATTCTGACTCCGCGGCTCACCACAAGTGTAGGGCATTTGTGCCCTCATTCTTCCAAAGGGGGAGTATTTTTATTATTTTATTAATTCATCGTATTTTTCATAGCCATTCTTTAATTCTTTGAATTTTTTTTTTATTCTTTATTCTTTTGGCAACACTGGGACAGTGTTCCTGCCAAGTGTAGGGCAGGGGTCCCCCTTAAAAAAATTATTTTTGCTATCTAAATAATAAGCTGAGATTTTATCAATTGTTCTACTAAACTTTTGCATATCGTTGACAAAGTAAGAATAGAAAAGGATGAAAGCTTGTTCTCTCAAGAGGTAACCTTTCTAATGACTTGTAGATTCATGTTTTTAACTTCTTGATTCTCTTTATTAACATGAGTATATGACCTTACTCCTAATTCTATCTCAGATTTACTTATGGGTAATATTTTCTTTCTTTTCCAAAATGGTGAGAATTCTTTTGGGTGAATATCTCAATAGGGATTATGTAAAAAAAAGAAAGAAGAAGAAAAGAAAAAAAGAAAGAAAAAAATCTTCTTCCAAAGGAAAAGCATTATATTCCTTGAGGTTGCAAAAATGCCTCAAAATAAAAGAAACAACGAGAGTTTTTCCTTTTGTTTTTCTCCTAAATTCCCCGTTCTTCAAAGCAAAAGAAATCATGGTGGATTCAGAAACCCTTGAAAAATAGGGCTGACCATATACAAACCATCGATGAGTGTCTTGGCCACATTCAGAAACTCTTGGAAAATAGAGCTGAATGATGGAAACTGGAAAAAGGAGAGATTACAAAATCCCTTATGCAAAAGCCCGAAAGTTTTTGATCGGTTTTGAAATTGTTTATTTTATACCCATTAGTATGTTTTTGGTGGAATAAGGATGATTAAGTGATACTTATGAATTAGAGTCATATGGTTATGAATATTTATCTAATTGTCATTCTAAAGTTTATCTGTTTTTGTGCATAAGTATTTATTCCTTTCTAATCTTGTTTTGCTCGAGGACTAGCAAAGGTAAGTGTAGGGCCTTGATAAGCCTCAGACTTATCATGTTTTAGTTATACTTAATTATAAGATTATTAGCCAAATTAAGGTTAGAATAATTAATATTTATGCTATATTATGTATTAAGTCTATTATTTGTTCAGATTGATGTTTCTATATGTTTTTCCATACAAGGAGACATTTCTGACCACAATGCCGGACATAAGGCCGGATAATACCTGCACGGCACAAGCATGGAGTAGAAAAGCACTCTATGCCGGGTAAGTTGCCGGGTATATCCAATCCGGCATACATGAGAAAAGTCGCCTCGATTGACCAGACGATGACAGTTAATGACCGTTGCCAAACCAACCTATGCCGGGTATGATGCCGGACATATCCTGTCCGGCATAGGTACCTTTTCGCGCAGATTTGGCGGTTTTGACCGTTAGCAGTTGGGCACGTGGTTATATATGCCGGACACAATTTGCACGGCATGACATCCGGCACGAGAAGAATGTGATGCCTATAAATAGGACGAGGGGCTACACTTTTGAAACACACTTCAACATCATATTACACTCCATTCATTACTATTACTCCATTTCCGCACTCCTCCAAGGTGTTGGTGTCCAAGGAAGTTCTATGCAACTTTCCACGCGAAGAGAGAATCCATGGCGGGTTAAGGCTACATCCAATCTTCTTATCTCCTATGTATTCTCTCTCTTGATCTGTGTGGATGGTGGAGTAGGAATTCTTTGTTTATTCTTTGGTTAGGGAATGAAACTCTCTTTGTAAAACAATGTGTTCTTCTTAATATAATTTCAAGTTTATTTTGAGTAAGGTTCTTATTGTAAGAGAATCGGTTGATCTCTTATTCTCTTAATGCTAATTCTACTTGAGGAGGATATATCCAAAAGTAGAATAGGTTAGACTCTCTTAATGATCTTCCTACTCTCTTCTTATGAATTAAGAGTTAGTAGTAAGAGTGAGAATTAACCCATCTTTCCCATTACCTTGTTCATTTCGTGGCATGACATATGCTCGAATTGTTAATGGGTAGTGAGTCTTCTGTTTTCTTCTCGAAAACTGGAATAAGAATAAGCATATTGACTATGCTGGATGCACTGCCGGGTGGCCAATGTCCGGCATATTCAAAGTCTTTGAATACGCCGTGCATCTGGTATCCGGCAGGACACCCGGCGCATTCAATTGTTGGTTAATTCGAAGGCTTGTGTTATGTTTCGAGTTCATTATTGATACTTATATGGTTTTAAGCCCTAAATCAAGAATAATCTCCTTGTAAATACCACTTAGTTTAGTTAAGTTTTAATTAGGATTAGAAAATTGTTCAATTTCCCCCCTTGTCATAGAATAGGTTATTACCGGATTAGGACTAATTTTCTATAAGTCCCTTGGGTACGATACTCTCGGTCGTATATATTTACACTATACTCCGACCGGGTTTTATTTTGCTACCCGTAGTATAGTTGTAGGATTATTAATTATTATTTTATTTTATTCTTTTGTATATAGTTTTTCCTACAATTTCTCGTTTAGCAAATTGGTGGTGGTGTGGCTGCTGAAAGAATGTATAAGTAAGCTCAAGAGTTTAGGAGTGATGAGTAACAAATGAAAAGAAGAGAAATTGGCATGGACATGCAAGATGACCTTGGAAGGTTTAACTAGCAAGATGGAGTGCAATGATGTTAAGGAGGAGTTATATGGGTTGAAAAAAACACTTGGGATAGTTAAAGTTTTAGACAAAATGTACATGTTGGAAATGTAAGGAATTATGACAAATGTTAGGAGTGTTTGTAAGAATTTAGTAAATGTTTGAGAAGATCTTTGGAAGTTGTTTTGGAGAGTTTGGTGGAAGTTCTAAGGTGAGTTTAAGTGCCTAAATGGTATTAGGACACATGGGGGAACTTGTGGAGAAGTTTGGAGTCAAATGGGAATTTAGAATTAAGGTTCTGGAGCCGACCGACCTTGGGACCGGACCTGCAAGGTCGGTCGAGCTCAGTTTACACTGCCGGAGAAAGTTTCTGGAACCGACCGAACTTGGGGACCGGACTTGCAAGTTCGGTCGGGCTTGCAATTTGTGAAGGAATTGAGTCTCTGGAATCGACCGAACATGGGACCGAACTTGGCAAGTTCGGTCGGGCTTAAATATCCCACGGGGAAACCCTCGGGAATGGACCGACCTTGGGACCGGACTTGCAAGGTCGGTCGGGGTAGAATTTTCAAGCGGTAATATGTTCTGGAATGGACGACCTTAGGTAAGGTCGGTCGGTCGGAAGTTCGGTCGAGGCCTAAAAATAAAAAAAAAATTTTGAATTCTAAGGATGGTAATAGGTAATAGGTGTACCTTTGTAGGGTGGTAATGATTAGGACCCTAAGAACTTCAGGGATTAAGTTAAGTTAAGTATAAACTTAAAAGTTAAGGTTAAGTTGTAAGATTAAAGTTGTAAGACTTAAGAGGTGTTAGGTGGGAATCATTAAGGGTTAAGTAAGTTAAGTAAGTTGGATTAAGTTAAGTGATTAACAACCTAAAACTGAATGAATGTTTTAGGACTTGGAATTTGGACTCCGGAAGAGAGTAAGCAACCGAACGACCAACGGTGAACGATACAGTTCTTCTTGTGACCTGCTTGCTAACGAGGTGTCCCTCGGCTTGTGTGCTATCTGTTTTTGTGTGCTCACTAAACAAGATAAAGCATGCAATCGGAATATTATATTTTGTATTGTTGTGTGATGTTTGAAAACTAACACAACATACCGTGAGAACATACTAACCAACGTTTAGTAAGGAATTGAGTGCGACTAAGGACGCTCCCTAATATGGGCTGATATAAAGCGAAAGAGGTAACCAACAAACGTGGTCTTGAGACCACTACTAACTGGAACTTGAGTGAGGAAACCCGGGACCGATCTCCGGTCATGCATGCTAAGGAAAGGGGGTCGGTATCTATAGCAGATTCGACTTCCGATTAAGGACTAGTCCTCGGACTAGTAGCCTTGGGTCGGTTGGCCGGCTCGGCTACATTGGACATCCAGTCCAAGGTAGGTGGGAGGTGGCTTTAAGATGCGTGGGGGGATCAAGCCTACATCCCCAAACAATTTAAGAATGTTGTTATTGCCGGTAAGTCCTGCTACTGGCTAGGGTTAACCAAGCCCTACAAATAAACAACGACTAAGGGCTAACCTGTTCCCAATGAGAGAACGGTTGGCATACATAAGGTAAGGTTAAGATAAGTTGCAACCATCCTTTTTAAAGGATGTTTGTATTGTTAAGGCTAAGATAAGCTACTCCACTCCTTATTAAAGGGTGGTTGTTTCTAGATTAAGATTGAGGTGAGGTAAGGATGGACTAAGATTAAGAGGAAATATAACTTAAGGAGTTAAACAATTAACTCTCTAATTGAGGGAACGCATTAAGTCGTTCATTGGTGTGTGAACTTTTAATTGTTCATATTGGATTGTTGTTTACAGCATTTACTATTATGTTGTGCATCTAATCAACCTCCATGCTATCGACATATCGTCGTAGCCACGTTAGCTGGGGCCATGAAGGATCATACCATCATTCGTGCTGACCCCTTTGGGGGCTGTTTTTACTACACAGGTGTACATCAGGAGGCGGCCATCGCGAGAGTAAGAAGAGGATACAAGTGTTAAGGATTAAGTGTGACCTACGAGTTGTGCATGTACACTCGTATGACAATTTGAGTTAGTAAGATGTATAGGTTGTGAGAGGATTGTAAGAAGAATATGTATTTGGTTGAGGTTGTTATGTACTAATGTTCGGTATATTCTGTAGTCAGACCGTGGCAAGGTCCTGGAGTGTAAAGAATTTCGCTGTGACATGTATATATATGCTGTTAAGTTGTGAGACCACATTTGGATTGAGTTGGGGTGTTACAATCTGGAAGAAGTGCTTGATCGTTTATTTACCAACTACTACTATGCAGGAAGTGAACATTCTACCGGATAGAGAGAGTGTCTTGCACAAGCTGCTTGACAGTCTCAGAGAAGAATGGGTAGAGACAGTAATCTCCACCAAAGCATGCAAGGATCTATCCAAATGGAGCTGTCAAGACCTAGGTTCCTATCTACAATCCGTAGATAAATACAAGAAGAATGTTCGAAAGAAGTGTGGTAATACTTCTTCTTCTTCTTCCTCTAGCAAGATTACTACTTTGAATGACCAAGCCTTCCAGGTTAATTCGACTCAGTACACTCAAGAAGGAGCCTATGTAGCTGATACTCAAATCAGACAAGCTAAGGCTAAGCTGGTAGATATTATCGTTGAAGAAAGTGAGGCTGAGACTATGGAAGACTTTGTCTTCATAGTAAAGAACTTCCGAAAATTCATGCGTACACTACAAAATATCTTACATTTAGTGACACACACTATTACTGTCACATATTTTTGTGTCTCTAAAAACAGTTTATACTGACACATAACATATGTCGACAATATACTAGTAGATTTTTTAACTCATTTTCCAAAGTGTCACTATAGATATAAATTTTACTAACACATAATCTGAGATAAACATAACTTTAGTGACTTATATTAAATTAAGTCACTATATGTACCCATCCTATGTGTTAATCCTAGAAGTTTATCACTAAAATTTTAGATAAGTCACTAAAAAGTATAAGCGGGAAATAAAATGATAGTGGCGCCACTTGACATCCTTGCTTCTTCAATTGGGAGAGAACAGAAACTCATCTCCTGCAAACACATCGCCTCGTCTCTAGCAAACTCTTCCTTTGTTTCTTCAGCAAGTATTTCCTTTCTCCGGTAAAAATCTCGCTCACCTTTCTCATCTTCAGTAATCACGCTGTCTCGTCTCCATCTTCTCCAGCAAATTAACATTCATCGTCTTCCACTGTCTTCGACAACAGTCTCCGGCTTCTGTTTGAATCAGTCATCGTCTCCAACAAATTAACATTCATCGGCACCTTCCTCATCTCCAGCAAACTCATCGTCTCCCTCTGTCTCTTGCGGTTGCAGTGACCACAAACAGGTACGTTTTTCTCTTCCATTGTCGTTTTCATAAGTTTAGGGTTCTTAGTTTCCCCCCCCCCCCAATTTTAAGAATCTCGGCAAGCCTAAAATGCCAATGGTGGATACCTAATTAGTAATCTGACAAATTTATTAAAGTCCTCGCACTCAATAATTAAAATTCCTAACTTAGTGGGAGAGTTGAACTTGGGTGAACCCTTACCGCTTTCATTGTACGATTGGATTGTGGTGGAGAATGGACTGATCAATAATGGTTGTTCTGAGGGGATACGGTGACAGAAAGAGAAAGGGGTTGGAAGAACAAAGGCAACGAGAGCTTTAGGTTCAGGTTATGGTGTAGGTTTTTTTATACAGAGCCTAAGGTTTGCCATCATTAGCTGTTATCGCACGGTTTATACTACTGTAACATTACCAAGCCTGGTTGTTGTGTTGGTAGCTTGTCTCAACAATCCCTCAGAAAAACCCTTGTAGAAGCCTTTGTATCCCTAGTTCTTGAGCAGCTATTTCATAGAGAGGCACATGTTATAGTGTAGATATATATAAGAAAAATAAATTCAACTATAATATTACATACACAGAAAGCTTTGGGGATTTGATTATTGTTATTGCTTCCTACTATAAACAAAGTGTTTTAGTGTGTAATTACAGAAGGTATCGAATTTAGGAATAGTGATCATTTCGGGAATATAATAAGAATTTAAAGCCACAGAATGAGTACACGGATTAGAAAATCTGAAGGAAAACTATGAGTTGCTAATAGTGTCATTCATTATGTGATGTACAAAATCTGAAGTATTAGTTTTTTTTACAAGAAATGCAAACACTGATGTTTATTGTTCTAATAACTATTTTTCATTGTCTTTATATATGTTTATAGATGTTTTAAGTTAATTGGTATGGTGATTAAAAATAATGTACGAGATAATGAAAACTTGTTGGCTGTGTAGTTGAGATATTAGTATATCTAATGGATTACATTAAAAATGTAGACAAGACCGGTCGTCAGTTTCCTTCCTCCAATATTTCTTCTTGCCTCCAAATTGTTCATCCAGTGTAAATCAAGCAGCTGTTTTGAATAAGGGAATTGGCCAAGGTAAGAAAATATCTTTTCTGTTTAACTGATTGTTGTTGTTACTGCTGTTTTTGCTGCTGTCACTGCTGTTTTTGCTGCTGGTGGTGCTTAATTGTATCTGTTGCTGGTGCTTAATAGTTGCTATTAATTTCTGCTGTTAATTCTTGTTGTTGTTGCTGTTAGTTGCTGCTGCTATTGCTGTTGATTATTGATTCGGTTGCTGTTAATTGTTGTTGTTTAGTCATTGCTGCTGTTATTCGATGTTAATTACTGGTGTTGTTGCTGTCAATTGCTAGGTTGTTGTCGATTGCTGTTAATTGCTGCTGCGGGTCTTGTCGATTGTTGTTAATTGCTGTTGCGGTTGCTGTTAATTGCTGTATTGTTGATGTTAATTGCCGCTACTGTTGCTGTTAACTACTGCTGCTAATTGCTGCTTAGTTATTGCCGCTGCTACTGCTTAGTTACTGCCGTTGCTATAGCTTTTAATTCGTGCTGTTGTTGCTGTTTATTGTTGCCGCTACTGTTAATTGTGCTACTACTGCTTAGTTATTTCTGCTGCTACTGCTTAAGTTATTGCTCTCGTTTTTCCTTAACTAATGATGTTCTTGCTGCTTAATTGCCGCTTATAATTGTTGCTTCTCCTGCGTATTTGTTTTTTATTCTGTTGCATAAGTTTATGCTTAAGTTGTAGCTGCTGCTGCATAATTGTTCTTGCTGCGTAATTGTTGTTGGTGCTTGATTGTTGCGGTTAATAGTTGTTGTTGCTGCTTAAGGATGGTTTCCATGAATTAGGAGCATCATTAGCCCTAATTCTATGGTACTGTTGCTGTTGTTGTTTATTAGTTATTCTCTCCCAAATGCATAACTCTATACATATTTGCTAAAGCTTTTACAAACAATATTGCAGGTTCTTCACAGACATGATAGTGGGATGATCGGATGAAGCGTGGCTGGAAAATCTTCAAAAAATGGATTTCATCTATTAGTTTTAGTTTCCGATAGTATCCAATATGTAGTACTTTTATACTTTTAATCTAGTTGGAGTACAAGCGATAAAAACATACTTTGAACATAGAAGTTAATATAAGTATCGTTTATTTGTTATGGTTTGTAACGAATCTTGCTATTTTTTTTAAGTTTAATTCTAGTGAAAAAGTTGAAACATACTTTTGTATTGAAGTATTTAATGAATATGCTCCCGCTTGACATACATAAAGAGTATTAATCAAATTGGATATGAGTCACTAAAGCTTTTTATTAACACACAAATAGTGTCAGTAAAGATTCAACTAGATGACCATTAATGACCATTACAATTCACTGACATAACAATAAGTGTCCCTAAAGTGTCAATGTGACACCCGACCAATGTGTCAAAAAAGGGTAAACTGACATAAAGTAAAGTGTCAATATAGATGAAAATCTTTTACCGACTTTTCCATTTTGTGTTAGTAAAACCCTTTAGTAACTGCGGTGCTACTGACACTTTTTTTGTGTGTCGGTAAATCCCAATTGGTCATATACTGACACTTTTTAAGGTTTTTCTGACACTTTGTGTGTGTCAATAATTGGCGTTTTTTTGTAGTGGTAACCAGCCAAACCGACAGAATCGGTCGTTCTCAAATACATCCAAACAAGTCTTCAACTCTGTCACCTGTTTCAACTGCAATAAACCCGATCACTTCAAGAAGGACTGCCCCTTACTCAAAAACCAGTATGGAAAATCCCAAGGGAGGTCGCTGATGGCAGCTGTTGGATGGGGTGGTTCAGACTCCGACGATCAAGACATAGAGTCTAGCGATCTGGTATGTCTCATGGCACATGATACGACGGAATCCATGATCCCCGATAATGAGGTAACTCGTTCTCATCTTGAAACAGACCTTTACCATATTACTCCTATGGGATTTATGACCTTAATTGCTAAAATTGTCTCAGAGACTAACTCCCTCAAAGCAAGTCTCACCAGCAAATAACCGAGTTATCTGAGGAACTTGAAATCTCAAGGGGTCTTATGTATGCCCTAAGAGATGAAGCTGAGGAACACAAGACCATCTCCTGTTCTCTTAGACTAGATCTACAAGAATCAAGGCGACATGTTAATTCTCTCCAAAAAGAACTTCATGATATCGTAGAGTGAAATCAATCCAGCCAGAGCGACCAGAAAGAGTCTCTCACTCTGACCGACTCTCTTAAACAGGACCTCACCATTTTTACTGATAAGTGGCTCTCTTCAAAATGATCTAAATGCTTCCGAATCCAAAAACATGTCCTTAAACACCACTATCAAAAACCTCACTCAAAAACTGAAAGAAAAAGAGCACGCTCTCACTTTCAAGCCTGTCAAATTTATCAAACAAGTCACCTCTTCCGAACTACCTGAGTGGGCCAACTCTAAAATCAAGGAAGTTAGTTAAGATTGTGATCTTCGTTTAAAAGTAGAACAACTCTCTCAAGAGATTGCCAATCTTCAATCTGGAGTTGGATCCACTCCGTTTAAACCCAAGTGGCAAAAAGGGAAGTTCAATATTCCAAAAAATATGTTCAAACCCGACAACAAAGCCAAACGTTATCAAGAAAAGGAAAAGTTTGAATCCTGGTGGAAAGGACAGTAGAAATATGTCAATCTTCCTCCAACCAAGATCTGTGGCTACTGCGGGAGTCTTGGGCATAGGGACAGCGCTTGTGATAAACTGAATAAAGATCTTTCATTCAATGTCAAACGAGTTAGATTGATACTTGAAGCACGAGAAGAATTAAAAAGATCTGGCTCGAAAAGGGAAACCAACTACATCTGGGTTCCCAAATCTCACAAATGATATTTTATTTTGTAGGTAAAGGCGAATGGAGACAGCTGATACTTGGACAGTGGATGCTCCCGTCACATGACTGGAGATCCAAATCAATTCAATTCGCTTTCATCCTACCAAGGAGGTAAGGTTACTTTTGGAAACAACAACCAGGGTGAAATCGTGGGAGTTGGCTCTATAGGTAACCCCTCAAAATTTAAAATTGATGGAGTCCATCTGGTCACTAGACTTCAACATAGTTTATTAAGTATTTCTCAAATTTGTGATAGATTCAATTTGGTACTTTTCTCCTCTTCGGATTGTAAGGTTTATGATGAGCGTACAGGTTCCTTAAAAGCTGTGGGACGCAGAGAAGGAAATCTCTACAAAATGTGCTTAAACTCCATTAATCCAGATGATCAAGTCTGTTTAAATGTGCATTCCAAAAACTCATTGTTGTGGCACTCCAAACTTGGTCATGCAAATCACAGGCTGTTGAATAAACTGAAAAGCAAAGACTTGGTGATTGGTTTATCCGACACAGACTCTGTCTATGAAGCATGCATAAAAGGTAAACACACCCGGTCTTCCTTTAAGAGTAAATCAACTTCTCTCTACTAACTCTCCGTTAGAATTGCTCCACATGGATCATGTTGGCCCCATGTGTACACAAAGCAGAAGTGGTAAAAGGTATATTCTGGTCATAGTCGATGACTATTCTAGGTGGACTTGGGTCATTTTCTATCTACGAAAGATGAAACTTTTGTGGAGTTCGTCAAACTCCATAAAATGCTTATCAACAAATTTTCGTTTACATTGAAAACCCTGAGAACGGACCAGGGTACTGAATTTTGCAACAAGTCGTTTGATGAGTTTTGCAGGGACAACGGAGTTGATCACCAAATCTCATCCGCATGCACTCCGGAACAAAACGAAGTGGTTGAACGAAAGAATAGAACCTTGGTTGAAATGGCACACACCATGCTCAGTGACAGTCAACTCACTCCATCATACTGGGTAGAAGCTGTTAACACAGCATGCTATGTGTTAAATCGTGCGCTGATTCATCCATTCCTTCACAAGACACCCTACGAACTACTCCGTCAATGAAAACCAAATCTCATTCATCTTAGGCGTTTCGGATGTAAGTGCTTTATCCACAATAATGGTAAAGACAACTTGGGTAAGTTCTCTCTTAAAAGTAACGAAGGTATATTTCTTGGCTACTCTTCTAAAAGCAAAGCTTATCGTGTTATCAATCTGAGAACTCAATGTTTAGAAGATAGTCCCCACGTCAAGTTCGATGAGTCCCACAATGTTGGCTCATCTTCTGATCAACTTGACTTTGCTCCAGACAATTTCCTCACTGATCCACACTTCATCACTGTTCCCATAGGAAGACTCCAAGATTCCCAATCCATCACACCTAATGACTCTCCAGAAAACAAAAGCAATACATCAGACTCTACAGACTCTGACAATAACCCTGAGACACCCTTACCACAAAACTTAAACTGTGCCACATCTGACAAAGATACACCCCCTCCTGCTTCACGTCGACAGTTCCAACAAAATCAGCTCACCCTCTTGACAACATATTATCTGACCCAAACTCAGGTGTTCAAACATGTTTCCAAGCTATGCAAAACCTCTGTGCCTTTGGTGCCTTTCTCTCCAGTACTGAACCAAGAAATGTCAAAGAAGCACTCCATGATAGTGATTAGGTCACTACAATGCAGGAGGAACTAAACTCTCTCCAAAGACATGTTGTCTGGGAGTTAGTTCCTCGACCCACACATCAACAAACCATCGGTACTCGTTGGGTCTTTCGTAATAAACTTGATGATGCAGGACAAGTCTTCAGGAACAAAGCTAGATTGGTCGTTCAGGGCTACAATCAAGAAGAAGGGATTGACTATGATGAAACCTTCGCACCTGTAGCTCGTCTTGAAGCAATTCGCATGTTAATTGTGTTTGCTACATTCAAAGGTTTCACATTATATCAAATGGATGTCAAGACAGCCTTCCTCCAAGGCTATATTGATAGAGAAGTCCATGTCGAGCAACCACCAGGGTTCACAGACTCCGCCCATCCCGACTACGTCTACAAACTGTGTAAAGCCCTTTACGGACTGAAACAGGCTCCGCGTGCTTGGTATGAAAGACTGTCTACATATCTGTTGCAAAATGGTTTTTCTCGAGGTCACATAGATAAGACACTATTCATTCTTCACTCATCACATGACTTACTTCTAGTACAGATTTATGTTGATGATATCATTTATGGCTCTACAAGTAACACCCTCTGCGATCATTTTGCTAACCTTATGAAACAAGAGTTTTCCTGAATGAGTTAGGGGAGCTCAAGTTCTTCTTAGGATTACAAATTCAACAGGAAAAGGAAGGGATTAAGATCCATAAAAAAAAGTACATCAAGGAACTCCTTGATAAGTACAATCTAAAAAACGTCAAGAGCATGTCTACACCAAGCTGTACATCTGCCAAACTACATCTTGATGATGATGGAGTCGGTGTCAATGCCACAAAATATAGAGGAATGATAGGGTCCCTCTTGTACCTGACTGCCAGTCGCCCCGACATTCTTCACGCAGTCTGTCTTTGCACCCGCTTTCAAGCAGCACCAAAGCAGTCTCACCTAAAAGCAGTCAAACGTATCTTTTGATATCTTAAATGTACAAGTACACTCTATCTATGGTATCCTCGATCTCGTACCTTTACTTTATCTGGATATAGTGACTCTGATTGGGCTGGTTCCCTCCAAGATCGAAAGAGTACTTCAGGTAATGCACAGTTCTTGGGTCTTTGTCTTGTTTCATGGTCCTCCAAAAAACAAAACTCCGTAGCACTCTCTACAGCGGAGGCAGAGTATGTCTCTGCTGCAGCCTGTTGCTCTCAACTCCTTTGGATGAAACAACAACTTCACAATTATCATGTCACCCAAGAGCAGATCCCAATCTTTTGTGACAACAAAAGCACAATCAAAATATCCGAAATCCCAGTCCAATACTCAAGAACCAGAAATATTGAAATCCGTTTTCACTTCTTGAAAGACTGTGTCGAGAAAAAGCTTACCCAACTTGACTTTGTGCCAACAGAAGGTCAACTTGCAGATATCTTTACTAAACCCTTGTCTACAGCACGATTTGATGCACTTCGATCAGCAATTGGGTTGACTCTGTTTACCTAGCCGGTCGCATCTCCTTGCCCCTACCGTAGTCGTCAGCAGGTACTCCCTTATGTCTCACTAAGCCTGTCTTTGTTTGCACTTAAATATGTGAAACGTGTTTTTATTGCTTAGAATGCTCTATTTACTAGCGCTATACATCCACGTCATCTATCCAAACCACCCCGCCTAAATCCACGCCGTTAATCTCGCTGGCCCCTGACGTTCCCTTATTTTTCTCGCCTGACACACGAAATCCCTGCATCTTCCGCAGTCATTCAGCCTTTATATCCCTCATCCGTCTACTCCGTCTCTCTCACCTACATCCACTTTACACCTAAGCATACTACAATCCCAAATGGTAGGCATTAACCTCAACGACATCAACATTCCGGCCGAAATTTTCCAAGATCCAATCCGCCTTCAGGTGTACCTCCAATCTATGGCTAACCCTAACCCATCTCCACCTACCACCACCACCACTCACTCCCTCAAAACCACTACTACTTCTTCCCCCACACACTCTACCATCCACCACCAACCCCGCGATACATACCCCATCAAACACCACCCTCTGCCGCCAAGACCGACATTCTTGAGATGGATGTCGACGATGTCACACACTTCAAACCCTGCCACCATCTTCACCACCTCAAGACCCAAACCCTACTACCAAAACCCAAGCCACTGATCAACCGCAAGCCCCACCCAAAAGATCTCCAACACCAACCCCACAAGAATCCCCAGAAAAATCCGCAACCCCAACACCTCCAAATCTCCTAAACCCAACAAACCCGCAAAATCAAAGCTCAAACCACCACTGGACCCACAGCCAAAGAGTTCTCCATTCTTCTGTCAAGGCCCAACCATTCTCCTCTGGTTCCGGCGACTCTTCACCAGTACAGGAATTACCCACCAACAGTCACGCCACATACTGGCGCCACCTCTACCAGGGTCCAGAAACCTCCCAAGCCGCAACGCCGATGTGCGAAGATAGACCCCTTCACCCAGCGCTACATGCTCGGTGACCCTGGCAGAACGAAACATTGTTTAGGGTAAGTTCCTCGATTTCTCATGGGCTCTATCTTCAAATCTAGGAGAGTTAGAGACTATGCTAGAGGTTCAAGGGTGGAAACACCTTTTCTGTGAGATACCAGAGTGGTACCCCAAGAGTCTGTCGATTTTTATCAAAATCTCGTTATCCGAAATGGTGCAGCCCAATCTTTTGTCAATTTCACTCTCATTTTCTTTAATCTTGAAAAGCTGTCTCAAGTTCTTGGAGTCCCTCATACCGGTCTGTCTTTTTATGAAAAAGGAGTCCTTCCAGAAATCCCCGGGGTCCCACAAAATAAGATCTACCGTTTTTTCTCTTCAAAGAAAAAAGTGGGCTCCCCAATACCCCGAGGCGATCTTTCAATCCTCCACCAACTCCTGCTCATCCTTGTTATAAAAAACATTGTCCCCCGAAAAGAAGGTAATCTCATGGTCAGCTGCTTGGACCTCACTATAATGTACTGCATAATCAACCGTCATTCCATCAATCTAACCCACATTATTCTCCATCACTTAGCCCAGTCTGTCGACACCCCGAAACACTCCCTAGGGTATGTTCTCTGCCTCGAATTCTCAAATTCTTCAGGTACCCTGGCGACATCCACGCCGGAGTCCATCGACGAGGCAGACACCATCAACCTCCGCTATCTGAATCGGCTGACTTCTATCAAAAATCCAAGCTGCTGCCCCCTCCATCAACTCCAACGACGGCGGGTACCTCCACTTCTCAAGAGGCAGTCCCTCAAGATGCTCTCCTACCACTCCTGGAGAAAGTGGAGCTACTCCTCGCACAGGCAGCAGAGCTGATTCAGGGCCAATCGCGGATGATGGACAGACTCACTGGGATCGAGACGACTGTGACGGTCTTGCAAGAACAACTCCTTGATATCCAAGCTCCTGGCCCCCAACCCTTAGACATGACGTGCGTCTGTGTAGTGTTAGGACTTAGGCTGTTTTTAAGTTCTAAACACTTTTTGCTAGTTTGTGTGTGAATTTTGGACTAACTCTTTCGTGACTATGGGCTTCCCTCTGATGAAAGCAAAAGGGGGAAGCGGTGATCCCGTCTGGTGTACAGGCAACTCTGTTGTTGCTTTAAACTACTTTCAGATTTTGCTGTTGGACCGTGTGGTCTAGTACTTTAACTTTATATACTATGCCCTATGCTGCTGTTACACTGCCTATTCAATATTTGCTTGCCTGGAGTCCCTCTACAATTAAGGGGGAACCTAAATGGAGTCTTTGAACTCAACTACTACTGCTGCTATTAAGGGGGAACTTTGACAGGGTCAGTTCCCCTAGTTCTTTGTGTACCTGTTTTTTCATTTCAGGATTGACTCCATCAGGATTCACAGAGGTTTGCTATCATCAGCAACAAGGGGGAAACTGTTGGGACATCAGAGTGTTGCAGAGATAGCCAATCACCTCGACAAAGTCAATAATCCTCAGACAAACACAAAGAGCGAGCCACTTCAATGGAGTCCATGCAACTTAGGAGACTTCACAGACTCTCCTGTGCCGTTGCGAATAATAAGGAGCTAAACTCGGGAATGCTTCAACACCACAACAGTCATAAAGTCCTCCCATCACACCCGAAGTTCGTGGCCCAAGTCAGAAGACCACTCAAGGACGTTGGACGTGGCTCACCAAGTTAGTTCCGGTATTTGCGGAACTAACTCCCTCGACCTGCTGGTTGTAATTCTAGTATAAATAGTTTTGTGTAATAGTTAGTTTTAAGTGTGCTTTCATAGAGAAATATTTCAGAGTTTAGAGAGGGAGAAAGAAACTGCTTTGTAAGCCAGAAAGAGAAAATACGTACCAAGTTAGTTAGTGCATCTAGATAGACTCTGCCTAGGAGAGATCCTAGTTTCGCTACGCTTACCATTGATCTGATCAGGAGTGTATTGGGTGAGTGAGTGAAAAACCGCTAAGTAGATCCCTTCTACTTAGTGGGCATTTGTAAGTTGTTTTATTTGACCAGGAAATGAAATAGCTTATTGGTGTATCTTGCTGAGTTTCGCAGAGTCCTTCTATCTTTTTAGCATTACATCGTTTCAGTTACTTCAAAAGTCTTCCGCACCCTTAGTTTATTCAATTCGATTGAGTACCTCTACATCATAGTGGTCTCTTACTTTCAAAGACTGATTGAATCAAACCAACTCTTAGACTCACACCTTTGGTTGGTTGAGTTAGCCACCCGATCCTACAGTAGGTCTTCACCAGAACGATCTTATGCACCAAAAGCGTCCCCATTTTACCCATTATCTTTGGCACACTCCTCGTAGCAATAAAGCTTGGTCACAAAGTCTTTAAAATCTCCAAAAATCATTGCTCATGTGAGCTTTTACCTATAATATAACCAAAGCTGTATAAGATAACCTATATTATCGAAATGTTATATAACGTGGTGATATAAGTCAATAGTTGCATGAAATAAAGGTAAATAAAGACACTATAATTACATTATTTCACCACTTATTAGTGGCGCATGCATTAGGCGCTCAACCGAGCAGGGCCTCAAATTTAGGGACCGAAATTATTTTAATAGTTAAAACAGTAATTAAAGTGGTGCGTAATTTAGTATTTTTTCTATATTTTCATAATTTTATTTTGTGAGTGACCTCATTTAAAATTTTAACACAGATCCCGAAAATGGTCTAGACGGTTCCGATAAATTGATTGTATTAAAAGTTCCTAACATTTTTTAAAATAATATATAGTGTTTAATGTCAGAATGAGAAATATTTTAATATTTCCCCACATACTAATCAGTCATACCATTTATCTTATACTATTTTATAAATTGGAGGATATTTTTTTTTAATTTCTTTCATCTTAGTATACTTTTAAAGGTAGAAATTCTTTTATATGAGTATAATTAAAGATCAAAGTTCTTGTACAATTTATATAACCATGTACGAGAAGACTACAAGATTCTGAACATTTATAGATTAAAGTAAATTTATGTTAGACATATAATTAATACGTACTTTAATAGAGAAAACCAGATTCGTTTCACTATTTTTATAATAGAATATCTCAATATAGTTTAAACAAGTCTAGAGTTTTTCCAAAAAAAAAAGAAAATTTTTTGAGTGTGAAATGGGAAAAGGAGAGAATACCAAGAAAGAGAAGGAAAAAAAGTCTTATGGTAGTGATTAGAGTATATAATGTTGATTGATCATAAAAAGGCTAATTAATAGTCCATAAGAGGTAATTTAACAATGAGATTTGTTAATTTCTTTTATAGTACATATAGATTACCACTACAAACTCTGCGTTCGTGTATGGTTGTCTTGTGGTTGTTTAGTCTGACTGTTTTGTGATTGTTTTATATGTGACAGTAATATTGTTGGGTAGAACGTAGAACCCACATGAGACCCAACCACCCAAAACTATCAAATTTATACACAAATATGCGAAAAAAAACTTTAGCCCTCGTAGCATGCGTAGGTGACTAGTGACGCGGACAGCATTTCTATCTGATCTATCACCTTTGAACGCATTTGTCTGTAGCCAGTTCCGAAAGGGTTTCTCTCTGTCTCTCTCGTTCCTAGTTGGCGGGCAAGCATGGCGGCCGCTGGTATTAGCAATCTTCTTTCTCAATCGACTTACGCGCCCAAAGCCGTTAACCTGTCATCGCATAACCCTCAAATCCCATTTGGCGCTAAATCCTCTCTGCGTGCTTGCAAGACCAGAAGAGCCCCAAAATCCTGCATTCTCAGGGCGTCTCTCTCCAAGGGGACCGCAAAGGCAGCGTCTTCAGTAGTGTCAGCACCAAGTAGCTCTGTGACGCATTGCTTCAGTAAAGGGGGAGATGGGTTCTTGTACTGCGAAGGGGTTAAGGTTCAGGATGTCATGGAGAGTGTCGAGAAGAGACCGTTTTATCTGTATAGCAAGCCCCAAATTACCAGAAACTTCGAGGCTTACAGGGAGGCCTTGACCGGATTGAAATCGATTATTGGGTATGCGATTAAGGCTAATAACAATTTGAAGATTTTGGAGCATTTGAGGAGCTTGGGCTCTGGGGCTGTTTTGGTTAGTGGCAATGAACTCCGACTGGCTGTCAGTGCTGGGTTTGACCCCACGAGGTAATTTGTTGAACTTTCTGGCCTGCTCATTTCTCTGTTGATTCAGTTTTTGTATCTAGATTTCTTATAGACGAATCGGTCGACGAGTTTATGACAATCCAAGCGTATTCGAATTTGTTGAGTGGAGATTATTAGTTGGTCCACTGCTTCGAAATATTTGCTTGGCGCAGTAATATTGAGTTACACTAACATGGCACTATCGTGGGTGACTAGATCCTAAAAATTGTAAATGAAGTCCAACCTTGTTAATGAAGTCCACCCTAGATGAACTTGGAAGGACAAAGCGTTTGGCGAGTGCCTTGTGTATTTCCATGAGAAAAATTAGCCCTTTCGTTATGATGCTTTGATGCTGTAATTGTAATATTGTTTGTTCTATGTTGATAAATAGGTGCGTCTTTAATGGGAATGGGAAGCAGTTGGATGATCTCGTATTAGCTGCACAAACTGGAGTCTTTGTCAATATTGACAGTGAATTTGATTTGGAACACATTGTGTCAGCTGCAAGAATTGCTGGGAAGAGGGTTAATGTCTTACTTCGGATCAACCCTGATGTTGACCCTCAAGTATGTTCTAGTGCAATGACCGATCATTTATGTTGCTGTATTTTGTTTATTTATTAAGTCAATGTATTATCTCATCGAACATTCAAACTTCACCTGTTATGTGTTCTGCCAACACAACTTGAAAATTCAGATCTGTTTCTCCAAATGCTAAAAATGGTGATCATCTCTGGGTCCCTTGCACTTTTGCCAGTGTTTATTGGTATATAGATTATGTGAACTGCCTGCTCAGAAGAATGAATTTATATGCGTTGATGCTGATGTTGTCTTTAGATTTTGTAGCCATAGAAGCTTGCCTTTATACGTTTCATCTGGAATTGAAAATTCTGAGATTTACTTTTTGATCCAGCTTGATATATGTCTGATAATATTTTTTTTTCACATTCTTTTGCAGGTCCATCCTTATGTTGCCACTGGAAACAAGAACTCCAAGTTTGGCATCAGAAATGAGAAGTTGCAGTGGTTCTTAGATGCTGTGAAAGCTCATCCTGATGAGCTCAAGCTTGTGGGTGCCCATTGTCATCTTGGGTCGACGATATCAAAGGTTTGCTGAATATGTTCTATTGGCTCTGCTATGGGTTTGCTTAGAAACTTCTTTATGAGCTTTCAGGTTTTGTAAAATTGAAACTACCTGTTTTGTTTGTCCTTTGCGTTCAGCATTATTCTCTTTTTTGGTTATTTCTAGGTGGACATATTCAGAGATGCTGCAGTTCTTATGGTCAACTATATTGATGAAATCCGTGCTCAAGGATTTGAAATTGATTATTTAAACATTGGTGGTGGCTTGGGAATTGATTATTACCACACAGGTGCTGTCCTACCCACACCCAGAGATCTCATCGATACGGTGAGAACCTTTTACTGAATCTCTCAAGTCGCCTACTTCGGTTGCTTTAATGAACTATATTTCTTCTGCATTCATTATTGATGAATTATTATCTCATCGCATTTGTGAGCTAGTGTTCTTGGTAACAATGGGATATCATATTGTTTGTGGAGTCTTGCCAAACTGATTTTTGAGCTAGTGATACTGGCTGCTTAACAGACTTCTACTGTGACTAAGGCATCTGTCTCATTTGTAGGTCCGAGAACTAGTTCTGTCCCGCAACCTGAACCTTATTATTGAACCTGGGAGGTCCCTTGTTGCAAACACTTGTTGCCTTGTGAATCGTGTCACTGGAGTGAAAACCAATGGAACTAAGAATTTTATCGTGATTGATGGCAGCATGGCAGAACTCATTCGTCCCAGTCTCTATGATGCTTATCAAGTAAAGCATTATTCTGCCTTGTGATATTCTAAGTAAGTTTTTGCTAAATGTAGCAGGTTCTGTAAGTTAACGAGTTGCTTGGAAATGATTTGTGCAGCACATTGAGCTAGTTTCTCCTACACCACCAAATGCAAAGGTGTCTACTTTTGATGTAGTGGGCCCTGTTTGTGAGTCTGCTGATTTCTTAGGGAAGGAGCGTGAGCTTCCAACGCCTGAAAGCGTAAGTCGTGCTGGGTTGTAAGATATTTCAAGTATCCGCTTCACAAGGATAATGAAAAGAAGCTGCTACTTGTTTCTTCCTCTCCTTTGTTATTTGATCAGTGTTTGTTTGGTTAACAGGGTGCTGGACTGGTTGTTCATGATGCTGGTGCATATTGTATGAGCATGGCCTCCACTTACAATCTGAAGATGCGTCCCCCAGAATACTGGGTATAATGATTCAATTCTTGCAGTAGTTATTTGTCTTTATAATATGAATGGTTCAATAACTGCTGTATCATTATTTTTATTTTTAAAAACGGTAAGTTTAAGACTGTATTTAAATTAGAAAAGCTTTAGAATCAAGTTCAACTCTAAATAAGAGAAATACAAAGGTGAACCTGGATAGGCATCGACTGAGAAAGGAAAATATGAAAACAATAGACTGGATACAAGAAACCAGTGGTCCTTAACCTATTTTGGTTTGGGATGCCTTGATAACTGTCTTTAGACTGGTAGAATTACCAGACCGTTGATTTGCAGCTGTGTTTTGTGGGTCTGTTTTCTTCGCCATAATTGGCTAGAGCAATTGAGCATTTGGACTTATTTGCTGATGTTGAAGTATGACAGTTTACGTATTTGTCAGTGATCTATTTTTACATTTGGACTTGGTGCTCATATTTTAGAATGTTTTCTGATTTAGAAGTTGAGGACTGATATAAGTTTTTTTTATTCAGATCGAAGAAGATGGTTCAGTTGCGAAAATCCGGCATGGGGAGACATTTGAAGACCATATGAGACACTTTGCTGGCCTATAAATCATCCGGCTGTGGGTAGCACGTCAATCTATTCTAGTCGCTCCCTTGAATTTAGGACTCTTTCTTCATACAAGGTTGAGAATCAAGCTTGCTTTGGTAGATCAAGCTGCTGCTCCAAGGGCTCGACTGGTCATATAAACTAAAGACTGGTTTTTCAATGTAGTCAACTTGGAACCTTGTATGTGTCTTTACTTTTCAATTGCAAAAGATAGCCACTGGTTAAATGGTGTATTTACATCATATGAGTAATGAGGTCTGAAGTATGATGGACAAATGCATTTGGATTCAGGTGAGTTTCCATCGTCAGATTATTCTATCGGTGGTCGTTGATTCTCAAGTCAAGTCTGATCACAAGTTTTAGCCAAATCCCTTCAGTCCCCTTTACATTTTCTTAGTCTCGTATCCATCGTCCCGGGGAAAAAATAACCTTCTCATCTCTTACTTATTTTTCCTCATGAATATATCATCCCACTACTTTTAAAGGCCAATTTCATCTGCGATAGTGGACTGGTTTTTCTAGTGCACGGCCCCGGCTGGCTGTTCACTTGCATTTACAAACAAGCGCGCATGCCAGACGGTTCCTTCACCTAGCCGCGCCCTCACTGGGGGAAGCAGAGTCAGGCAGTTTGTAGCCGAAACCTCTCCACGTCTTACCGAACGGTGCTTGCAGATTAGCGTTTGATCATTCAAGTCAGGATTTACACATGGCGGCCGGGACGCAATTTTTGAGCATCGACAGCGGCTATTCTGTTGGATTGCTGTGAATCGGTAGTTGTATTCTACAGCGAGAAAGAGGGAGAGAGCAGATCGAGAAAGATGGAGTGTGGAGATACAGAAAGAATGTCTTTCTTATTACTTGCTTCTATATGAAAAGAATGGGTACATATATATAGGAGAAAAGAGATATCGAATAAGGAAATAAAATCTAGACTTAATTAGAGAAGGGAAACTAACTAAAATCTAGACTTAATTAGAGAAGGGAAACTAACTAAAATCTAGACTTAATTAGAGAAGGGAAACTAACTAAAAATAAAGAAGGAAACTAAGAAGAAAGGAATATAATTCTAATACCCCCTCAAGCTCTAGGGTCGAGACCATAGAGATTGGATTAGATTACAAAATTCCAGTATAATCATGTAACCCCAACTGAGGAAGAACAGAATGGTATTGTTTCCCTGTAATGACTTTGGTGAAAGGATCCGCGAGCTGTAGACGGCCAGGTATAAACTCCACTGAAATAAGTCCTTGTTTCAGCTTCTCACGTACATAATGACAGTCTAGATCAATGTGCTTAGTCCTCTCATGGAACACAGGGTTTTTGGCTATGTATACCGCTGCCTGATTATCGCATTTGACGGGGACAGGCACAACGGTAGGCACTTCCAGTTCAGATAACAGTCTGGTTAACCATGCTAGTTCTGTTGTGAGTCTTCTCATCGACCTATATTCAGCTTCGGCAGTGGATAAAGCAACGGTGCTTTGTTTCTTTGATTTCCAGGAGATAGGAGAGGCTCCCAAAGTAATAAAGAATCCACTAACGGATTTTCTGGTGGATGAACAAGTAGCCCAATCAGCATCGCAATAGGCGATCATATCGATGAGGCTGCTGTTATTCATCAAGAGTCCGAAGCCAATAGTTCCCTTGACATATCTAAGGGCATGATGAGCAGCACTGAGATGAGCTTCTGTTGGGCTGCTGGAAAATTGGCTTAAGAACTGAACTGTAAAACATAAATCCGGTCTCGTGTTTGTCAAATAGTTTAATTTTCCAACAATTTGCCTATATACAGTGGGATCAGCAAGAGGTTTGCAGTTGTCTTCAAACTTCAAATTGTATTCCATAGGAGCGACAGTGGGTTTGCACTCAGAGTGGCAGAACTTGTTCAATGTTTCCTGGATGAATTTCCTTTGAGTGACAACCACTCCCTCTGGGGTGTTTAAAAACTCCATTCCCAGAAAGTATCGGATTAAACCAAGATCCTTGATTTTGAAAACAGTGTTGAGCTCTTTCTTGACTTTGTTTATTTCTACACTGCTGTTCCCCGTGGCAAGAATATCGTCGACATAAACTAGGATGTATGTGGACTGGCCTTGCTCCTTTTTAGTGAAGAGAGAATAATCGTTGAGGGATTGAGTATAACCAAGGATTTCAAGGAAACTGGTAAGCTTTGAATTCCACTGTCTCGAGGACTGTTTTAGTCCGTATATTGATTTCTTCAACTTGCAGACTCGTTTGTCCCCTTCTTTCAGGTATCCCCTTGGAGGGAGCATGTATACCTCCTCATCTAAATCACCATTTAGAAATGCGTTGTTAACGTCGAATTGGTGAATTTTCCATCCTCTCTTGACTGCGACAGCTAGGAAGGAACGGACTGTTGTCATCTTAGCCACTGGTGAATACGTTTCTTGGTAGTCTATACCTTCTTTCTGGGTGTATCCCTTGGCGACAACCCTTGCTTTATAGCGCTCAATTCCTCCATCAGATGTAAGCTTGACCTTGTATACCCAACGACTACCAATGGGTTTCTTAGTTTTACACGGTTCCACCAGCTCCCAAGTTTGGTTAGCTTCTAACGCATGTAATTCATCATTCATGGCAGAAACCCATTCTCCTTTGGATACTGCTTCTTCATATGACTCTGGCTCGGTTATGTCTTGCTCTAATTGGGACTGAATGCTCATACATCTAGACGGAATAACGTCTGTGAGCGTGTTTATTGTGACGTTCCCCAGAAGGTAATCTTGGAGATGTGCGGGAACATGCCTGATGCGCTCAGACCTTCTGGAAACAGGTGGCTGATTTGCTTGTTGTTCAGCTTGAGATTGATCATCACTGGTATCTGATTGATTGTGAGCCCCCTCTACTTCGATGCCCCCCTCTGTAGTGGGTGTATCTTGATTGTTGTTATATTGGACCACATCAGGGACCCAATCTTCAAAAATAGGATGATGATTTTCGACAGATTGGGTGGTTTGGTCTGGTAAAGGGACGACCAGTCTCTCTATTTCAGAGGGTAAAAGGTATTTCTTCAAGTCAAGATTAAGATGGTTTGGTATTTGTTTGAAAGGAAACAAATTTTCATAGAAAACTACATCTCGATTGACAAAGATATCTCTGGTTTCTAGGTTTAGCAATTTATATCCCTTCTGATGCATGGACTGACCCAGGTAGATACAAGCTGTTGATCTTGGATTGAATTTATTCCCAATTCTGGAGGTGATAGTTGCGAAACACAGGCAACCGAACACCCTTAAGTGTGTATATTCTGGTTTCTTATTGAACAAAATTTCATATGGTGTTTGCATGTTAATTGGTTTACTGGGAAGTCTGTTAATGAGATAGACAGCGTGGAGTATGCACTCTCCCCAAAACTCAAGAGGAACATTGGATTTGAAATATAGAGCCCTTGCTGTCTCAAGAAGATATCTATGCTTTCTTTCAGCTATTCCATTTTGCTGGGGCGTGTTAGGACAGGTCGTTTCATGTTTAATACCACGCCCCTGATAAAATTCTTTTCCTTCTAAGCTGGTGCCAAGTTCCCTTGCATTATCAGACCTGATCACTTTTATTTTTGCAGAAAACTGAGTTTCTACATACTGGACGAATTGTTTAATCACTTGAAAAGCATCACTTTTATTTTTTATCATATAGACCCATGTAGCGCGGCTGAAATCTTCAACAATAGTAACAAAATATGAAAAACCATCGTGGGTCTTTACATGAAAGGGGCCCCATGTGTCTACGTGAACCATCTCAAAAATACATGTAGTTTTTATGCTGCTGCTACTGAAAGGCAGCCTATGTCCCTTTGATTTATTACATGCTTCACAGAAAAATTTATCTACATCTTTCTGTCTAATACTATCTATCACATCTAGGCTTCTTAATTTTTCTAATGGCACATGGCCCAACCTATCGTGCCATTTGTTGATGACAGAAATTGAATTACACACAAGACTCCTTCTCTTGCTGTAGTATTGCTCGAACTGCTGGATGTCCAAAATGTACAGTCCTTCTTTAACTGTTCCAATTTGAATGAAATCAGTCTTCAATTGGTCCTGCACAAAACAACCCCCACTTCCAAAGGAGATTAAACTGTTTAACTGTGCAGCCAGTTTGTGAACTGATAAAAGATTGAAACTGAATTCTTCAACACAAAGAACATCAGGTAAGTTGAAGTCAGGACATATTTGGACATGTCCAATATAGTCTACAACCTTAATATGATTATCTGGCATTTTTACTTGCTTCAGCTTAGCATTTTTCATAATAGAATTCATGATTGATTTATCACAACAGATATGATCAGAGGCACCTGAATCGAGAATCCAAAAATCCCTGGACTTATTACTACGAACAGCTGCACTAAGACATAAGGATTTACCTGAAAAACTGCACATGGCAGTTTTTCCTTTTCCATTGAATATCTCAGAGAGTTGTTGCAGTTGTTGTGGTGTGAAACCTGCGGTTAACTGATTGTTTTCTCTTGACTGTTTTTCCTCATATTCAAAGCTGGTCTGAGCCACCATACCTCTGTTATTTCTCCCGGTCTTATTTCCCTTTGGGAAACCATTCTTTGCGAAGCATTTCTCTTCCAAATGACCTTTCTTACCACAATATGTGCACTGAATTATTTTTCCAGATTTAAAGAAGCAATCTTCCTCAATGTGCCCCCTTTTATTGCAGAAGTTGCAATGCAGATTCTTCTTCTTCTCATTTTGCCACTTGTTTTCTAGCGCAGGCCTGTAACTCTGGTTAGCAAAGCTCATCGATTCACTCTCTTTCTTTGTTTCAGTAGGTTGATTTTGGTTTTCTTCTTGCAGCAAAAGAGAGTAAGCTTGTTCGATAGAAGGTAAAGTCTTCTTCATCAGAATGTTACCACGGATAGTTTTATAGGATGAGTTCAACCCCATAAGAAACTCCACCAATCTCTGGTTCTGGTGGTATTTTAGGTTTTCCTTCGATTGCTCACAGTTGCAAGGGGGAGTCGGAAACATCATATCCATCTCATCCCATAGCTTCTTGAGTTTGGTATGGTATTCAGTAACGCTGTCGTTCTCTTGTTTTAGAGAACTAATGGCTTGTCTGATCTGATATAATTGAACACCATTGCTTGTTTCATACTTCGCCAGCAACTCGTTCCATAAATCGCGCGCGGAATTTGCAGTGAGGAAACTCTGAGCTATTGACTCGTCAAGAGCGTGTTCAAGCCAAGATTGAACCAGACTATTACATCGTTCCCATTGATCATAGTTACTGGATGCAGAATCAGGCTTCGTAATCTTCCCATTTATAAATCCAAGCTTGTTTTTGGCAGTAAGGGAAAGGATGACAGCCTTCTTCCATCGTGAAAAATTTTTACCAGTAATTAAATAATATTAATATAAAAAACCTTTAATTAAAATTAAAATTTTCCCGGCAATAATCATCCCAGGATAGTCGCTCGGGTGAATATAGTAAGGATCAGAAGCATGAACCTTGGTTGCGCCAACACTGGTCGTCGCGACATTCGTCAGGATTTGAGTGAGGAGACGAGTCAATTCGTTCTCCCCTCCTCGTTGGCCATGGCTATCGCAGACGGGACGGAAACCCTAGAAGGGATTCGCAGAAGAAAAACGAAAGGAACAGAATCCTGCTCTGGTACCATGTTGGATTGCTGTGAATCGGTAGTTGTATTCTACAACGAGAAAGGGGAGAGCAGATCGAGAAAGATGGAGTGTGGAGATACAGAAAGAATGTCTTTCTTATTACTGCTTCTATATGAAAAGAATGGGTACATATAATAGGAGAAAAGAGATATCGAATAAGGAAATAAAATCTAGACTTAATTAGAGAAGGGAAACTAACTAAAATCTAGACTTAATTAGAGAAGGGAAACTAACTAAATCTAGACTTAATTAGAGAATTTGATAAAAAATAATTAATAAAGTTTATTTTGTTATAAGAGCCCAATTAATAGTCAACAAATTCATTTGAAAATTTTCTCTTTATTTTGTTGATAATATATTAAATTGTCATAAATATAAACTTGTAATTATTCGCTATGAAGAACTAAAGAGAAACAATAAACAAATAAGTAGTTCTTTTAATAACTAAAAACAATACTTAGATTTAAGGGTGCGTTCACTTCGAGCGAAGGAAACAAAATGGAATGGAAAAGAAAGTAAAGGAATTCCCCAAATCAAGAAGTCTGTTATCTAATACGGAAACGAATAGAATGTTCAATGATTGTCTTTGTTGTTGTTTGATTTCAAACAGAGAAGTTAATACTTAATTACATTATGAATAATATATATTAATATTTATCTAATTCATATGTAACAAATCTAATATTTATATAAATTATAGCATATATAAATAATTTTTAAATCATGAATGATATATATTAATATTTATATAGATTATATTTACAATATATTAATATTTATATATAACATTTTTTTGAAATTTGTCTACATATAGAATATATTATTTTTTATTTATTGTATTTAATTTATAAATATTTATATTATAGATATTATATAATATTTATTTAAATTGTAAATATAAAAACATATTTATATAAATTCTATGTAACTATATATTGATATTTTTGATTTTATAGTATTTAAATTTAAATATATTATTAATAAATTTTAAAATATTATATATAAATATTTTCATATATATATATATATTTAATATTTTTAACTCTATAAACAATATATATATAAATACTTTTATCTTTATAGAATTTAAAAATTAAATAATATTTATTAATATTAAAATATTATATATCATATTAGTTCATATTTATTTAAGTATAACTAATATGTATAAATGATTATATATATTATATTTATTAATAATATGTATTATTATTTCAAAATTTTTATTGTATTTAAATTATCAATACTATTTATATATGTAACACCCCTACCGCTAATACCGTCATTACTGTACAAGACTTACCTTCGCAGCGGATATTACTTACTCAACGGCGGGTGTACAATGCCGTTAGTCACCCACGTGACTAACAAGGCGGATTACAACACTACATACTATCGGTCTGATGAATATGAACATACCGAGTGCTCTACACCATACTTTACTTTCCCTTGCATACCAATCCATAATTCGATACAACTCTAATACAATACCATACCGAGCATACTACAATCCTTACATTACCGATACAGTTTAAACTTTCACATTCATACTACGTTACAAATACAATTCCCTTTTCTCAACTACCCATGCTTATGTAGTAGTCCCCGTCCTACTCTCTCGAACAGTGAACAGCTTCGGTACCTGCACACTAGAAACGGTCCCCCTAGGGGGTCAGCTTACGCTGCATATGAAATCCGCATATACCGCGTGATAACCGCGGTACGCCGACTACTTTGGGTCGGATATACATGGAGTTCATTTTACATGCATACATACATACTCATACTACAACAATACAATCAAAGATACCTACATAAATACACAAGTTCAATACTTACTAAGGAAGACAATTCAATAGTCAACCATTCGTATTTGTTATACATTCATTACTCTTCGTACTGTGTTCGATATTCGTTACTCTACCCATATTAACTCCTTACTCTTGCATACTCATCACTCCATGTTCAATACCTTACTCGTACACGATCCTTACTCTGTACTCGTTACTATACTAGTGCATACTCACTACTCAATTCTCCATACTTACTCTTACATACTCAATACTCGATACTTACTCATACGTACTCAATACTCGGTACTCATTACATACTCATACTTGCTTCTTACTCGATACTCATTACTTTACTCATACATACGCAATACTCATTACTCATTACTTTGGTCTCTGGGCGGAGTCATACACAAGACTCGCCACCGGACCTACAATACAAGGGCTATACACTTAGCTCCTCAAATACTCAATGTCCGTTCTTACCGGACTACTCAAATTCCCAACACTCTTCTCTCAGAGCACAATACAATCTCATGGATTAGCCTAGATATCTCTCTTGATAACCTCCACCAGCTTAGGGAATTACTACCGACTAGTATCCTCAGATTTAAGGGTTTCCCCAACATATCGAATACTCTCAGGTTCGGGACATACTTACATCAGTCGGGTCCTCTCATAATGGGTCGACTAATTGCTAAGGGGTTTGGAGATCCCTCATCATTCTTTACTACTCTCATGGTTCATGTCTTGCACCAAGATTAATTCCTCTAATAGAGGTTACTGATATACTTCCACTACTCATTATTTGTGGATTATTCATTTCAATTCTCCAACCGTTATCGGGAGGGTATTACTCCCGTACACTCTCTCTCATTCTTGTGAGTTTCGTTGGGTTGCGTTATCGTTTGTTGATTCGTTAGTTTAGCGCGTTGCTATGGTTCCATTAATTCACAACCTGACTCTTACTACGAGCCACCACACAACAAGACTCATCTAGGAGTCGTACTACGCACCAAATGAAGCTACACAATCAATCAAGAAGGGTTAGCTCACACAACATACAGCAAGACATATAATGAAAGGCAATAAACCGTTTTCATGCTTTAGTTTTGATTAGCCGGCATACAGCACACAAATCAACGTAACTCGGTTAGCATACGGGGCATGAGGAAATCATACCTTTCACCGGGGTTAGCTTTACCGTGTGTTCCCTTGTTCCTCGGTTCACACTTGTTCCACTGATAATGTTTCCAACATTGTTATTAATACTATGTTCATACGATACACAAATAATTACTACTCCCGTACTTACCCCGTTGTCCCGTTATTCTTAGTTTTTCTCTTGTGTGCTTAACTTTCTTTCCTTCATTATTCTAGCACTAATGCCTTACTTATACTCTATATATATGTGTGTATGTATATACATATATATACGTGTATGTATATATATGTATGTATGGGTATAAGTATATATATATAATTTTATATATCATGTATGTATATATATATATATATATATATTTAATTTGATTTTTAATTTTTTTTTATAAAGGCCGACCGACCCACTCTGGGTAGGTCGCCTGGGTAGGTCGGCTGCAGAGAGCACCCGGGTTACAGAATTTAGTCCGACCGACCCAGGCTAGGGTAGGTCGCCTGGGTGGGTCGGCTGCAGAACCCCTTTTAATTATCTACTTTGAATTCTAAATTCACCTCAATTCTCACCCAATCTTTTCCTAGTCATTTCCACATGTTTCCTACATGTTTAAACACTAATTAAATCCTCTAAATCACCTTAATTCACCAATCAAATTCATCTCTCAATCCTAAATCAACTTACACAATTTCCTTACTTCTTCTTCAACACATGTAACCGTTTTTGTTACACTTATGCTACAGATTTTAAAATTCAATTCTCCCATCCAATACTTCCTCAATCCTTGCCATTCTTAGCATTCCAAATACCTCTCCTTACCATGCCAATTCATTTCCAAGTCATTACACTACCTACACCCAAGTTCCAACACTCATTTTACAAAATCCTGCACACCAATTTCTTCCTAGTTCTACAATGCATTTTGGTCTCTCTCTTGCTACAAATTTTACATCCTAGTACTCTTATACCACAATTACCATTACATGGCCGTTAACATCTTTTCTAAGTCCAATACACAACTTGGTTCTCCCATTCACCAAGTCATTCTTTAATGCACAATTCTTACTAAAATTTCGCCATAGTTCACCTACTTTTCTTACTTACCCACACATATCCTTTCTCATCAAATTCATTCCTATTCTAGCCATTCCCATACAAGGGTCCTACCAGCAATACAAGCAATTCATTAATTCCTCAAAACACAATATCAATGCACATACACAATTCCTTGGCTCTAAGGCCTACAATCCACATACTTGTTCTCAATACCCAAACTTTCACACTTACAATTCTACTACATTATTTTGGTTTCTTTAAATTGGTTTACCCATTCCCATTATCCTAATGCATTAAAATTTAGCATTAAGAAGTGTTCTTACCTTAAGCTCACAAATTCTTCTTTTCTTTTCCAATCTCCTTCTTCTCCCCCTCTTGCTCAAAATCGACCAAATGGGAAATGGAGTTGTCAAACTCCATTCCAACACCCAAATTACACAAAAAGGGTATAATTACATTTCTAAGCCTTTGGAATAACATTATTTCAATGAAAGACTTAAATTACCATAAGTTAGGGTTTACCTTTGAAGTTTTTAAAGAGGGTTTTAACCCTTGGGTCAAGAAGGTGATCCCACCACCATTGGAAGGTTGGAATAATGCTCAAAAGAGAGAGAAAAAATAGAGCTCCATTAGAGGCTAAAATCGGCCACACTAAAAATTGGAGGAAACATGAGTTTTTCATGGAAATTTTTACCTTAATGGAGAGAGGAGACTCCAAGCTTCGATTTGGTACCATTTTCTCTTGAAATGGGCAAAACCCATGGAGATGAAGTTCATCATTTTTGGATTTTGAAAAGAGAGAAAGGTAGATCTTGGTGAGAGGAAGAAGAATATGTACTTATTTTCTCATTTGGAGCTTTAATATGGCTTGAGCATGCAAGAGAAGAGGAGAAGCCATGGAAGCTTATTTGAGAGCTTCAAAATCGCCCATGTAGAAGAGAGGAGGGGAGCTCACCGTGGAAAGAGAAGGAAGGGAATGGGAAAAATCAGAAAAGTAGAAGAGAGAGAGGGAGGAGTGAGGTGTATATTTGCTTTTTGCTTTATGTTACTTTTTTACTTATTATTTGTCTTCTAGTGAGTAGTAACAAATAAAGAGAAGGAGGGAATCGTGACCCACCCTTTCTCACATGGGTTTTCTGATTTTTAATTGCAAGTGAGGGATGTCATTTTGGTTTTATTACATTAACACCCCACAAGTTCTCGTTTTTGTACTATTCACTTACCGGAGCCCATTTTCCGAAATTTTCTCGTTTCTTTAATTTTATTGGTCATTAAGCTTCCGTTAATGCTTAATAATAGTTATTTAATGATTTATAATTTTTACGGGTTCGTTTGACCACTTAAAATTACATTTCGTGTTTCCTCGAAAAACGGGCGCTAAAGCTATATTAGCGTTTTAATACATTATTTGGTTCCGTTTTCTTCGGGAATCATTCCCATATACTAATTAGGCATTAATAAGCCTTAGGAATCCTTATAATACTCTAACCGAGGTCTCGTACCTCCTATGGTTATTTAACGCTTATTTTAGCGTTTTCCGCTTTCTAAGCGTTTTCTCATTTCTTTTGGATTTATTTTCCTTACCAAAATTACTTAGGCACTGTTAGGCCCTTAAATACGATATAAAAATAATTTAATCACCATTTTTAAGTTCGGGGTATTTCAATATTATACGTGGTATTTCTTCATTTTTTCTATTATAAATAATATATTATATTTAATATTTATTTTAAATTTAAAATGATATATAATAAATATTTATCTAATATATTTTATATTCATAGCCATATTTATATTTATGCTGAAATAAATTATAAATAAAATATATTTATATTTATGTTAGATATAAATATTGTATATTAATAGTGATAAAAATTATGTATCATATTTTAGTATTTATATAAAGTTTATACCATATATATATTAATATTTGTTTATGTTAAAGATGATGATAGAGATAAGAAAGAGGAAAGAGAATACGTTTCCCTAGGATTTTGGAGGGAATCGCTAAGAAGGATATGAGGGTTTTTGAAACTTGAAGTGGGGGAAACGAAATCACTAAAAATATAAAACAAACAACCACAAAAAATGATTCTGTTTCCCTTTGTTGATTACCCTAAAGTGAACGCACTACCTAAGTATATATATATACTCGCTTATAGTCAATAATTTCATTATTAGAAAATTTTGTAAATTTAAATCTATAACGTTATTTATTTTTATAAATTAAAATATTTTATATATTTTTACATTATATTTTAATATATGGTATATGATATAATATTTTATTTCAATATATATAACATCAACTATATGTGCCCATAACTAAATAATTTATTTCTTTAATATTTTTTAAATATATATAAAATAATTTATTTATGAATTAGTATATTTATTGTTAATTAATTATAACTAATATATGAATACAAATAATAAATAAATACTATAATTAAAAATATTTATGAGAGATGGAATGAGAAGAAAAAATAAGGAAGAAATAGAAAATTGGTTCTGTAGATGATGGAAGTTAAAAGAGGAATTCATTTGGGATAACAATTCCTAGCTAATTTGTAGGAATAAAATTCCAATTGAGTTGCCAGATATTGAGAATTTTAATAATTCTTGTAATTTAAATTCTATTAATCAAATACTGACATATCTTCAATTCCAACAATTGTTTTTCTATACCATTATACCAAATGACCCGTTAGAAGTTTAAGGGACCGAACAAAGACTTCAATAAGGCCTAAAACCTTGAAAAACCACGACTTTGCCCATCACTTAAGGGCCTACTAAAACTTAAAACTGGGCTAATCATTGAGATTCACTAGTCGGCCTAATTATTATCTACTGTAATATTCTAATTGATGGTACCGACTACCGACTCCATGGGTTAGTTGGGCCAAAAATATTCCACGTTCAGGTCCAGGTCTTGTTCAGAAGAAAAAAATGCTGGTCCATCAATAGCTGGGTTGCTGCAGTACGAATAGGAAATTACATTCTGATCGAGGCTCACGTCTTGGTCTTCTTCGGGAAAAAGACCCAGATTCAGGTCCAAGTTCAGGTCAAGGTTTAGATTTAGGTCCAACGTTCAGGTCCAGCCTAGGCCTAGGTTCAGGTCCAGATCCAGCCTATATCCTGGTTTTACGAATAGAAATTTGCCATTCTGACTTAGTTCCACGTCTTGGTCTTGTTCGGAAAAAGATGCAGTTTCAGGTTCAGATCCAGGAAGTCCAGGTCCAGCCTGGGTCTATGTTCAGGTCCAGGTCCAGCCCATATTCAGTTTAGTTTTCAGCCCATATTTAGGTCCAGGTCTAATCTTGTTCGAAAAAAATCCAGGTCCATGAATAGCTGAGTCGCGGCTTCACGACCAGCAACTTCATTTATACAAGCTGACTGGGTTCTCTGGCAAAACTCAACCTTTTGTCGTTTTCTGCTTGCTGGAGATAAACATCGTGGCTACAACAGTTAATCAACTTAAGGCGTCAGGAAGACGGGGAAAAAGAATGACTGAGAGAAAGAGCGATTGACAGACCAGAGAGAGATAGAGAGTCGTGAGCCGCCTCTCCTTCTCTCGCATGGCGTCCCTCTCTTTCAACTCAGCTGTATTCTCTTCCTCTCATCGCAATTCCTCGTCGCCATCTAATAGCCACCGCCACTGCGTCTCATCTTCTTTCCCCTCATCGTCGTATTCCTCTCTTGTTCGATTGGGTTCAGCCACCAGTATCGGATTCGATAGAATTCCGAGAATCACCACTTCCAAAGTTTTTGCTTCAGCATCGGCATCATCCTCTTCGTCCTCATCTTTTGACGACTTTAATTCGGGACATGGCGGCTCTGCTTCATCAAAGGTCAGATTTGGACTATTTGGCCCGGGGACCCCGTGTTTCCTCCCTTTACTGTAGTGGTTTTATGTCTGATGATTATCTTGAATAGATAGGGAGGTGTTTCATAAAGGGGCTGCTGAGAAATTGTGGTTCTATGTCGCTTGGAACGGTGAATTGCTTCTTATAATAGCCGTGACGAGGAACCAGTCCGGATATATTTGTTAGCCAATTTTTTGGGATTCTTTGCATTCCCGAACATATTATATATGCAATAATGCAAATGCTCTATTTCACTAGGCATAAATATATTTCTTGCTCCTTTTCAATTTTGTTCACTACTCTGCTTACTGAAAATCTGAAGCTGAAATCTCTGGTGCCACATCAATTGCCCTTTAAATAAAGAAACAAACATGCAGCCCTATGTAACTAATTTAGCTGTGTCATGATGCATACCGTAGAGACAAAGAACCTATAATGAAGAATATATTTTAATCAAGGGATAAGTTTGGTATGAATTAGCCTGTACTATCATGACTTGTATGTATCTGTAAATGTAGTTATATATATGCTGCTAGGTATTATTTTTATGTTTGGAGAATTATGCTCACTTTTCACCACGGCTTTTCATTACTGCAGAAAAAGCTTCTAGCTGCGTTGATCCAGGAGATTGAACCGCTTGATATTAGTGTCATTCAAAAGGATATTCCGCCTACTACTCTTGAAGCTATGAAGAGGACAATCTCCGGCATGCTTGGTCTGCTCCCTTCTAATCAGTTTCAAGTTATGATTGAAGCGTTGTGGGAATCACTTTTCAGATTGTTGTTATCGTCAATTATGACTGGGTAGGTTGACGGTCTACTTTTATGATGCATTATTTATCTTAGCCACGATGTGAGTTATTTATAGATTTCAGGGCATATAACATGAGATTCACCCATGGGGTGATTGTTTTCATAGTGCTTTCTGCGTAGCTTCTTATTGCTTAATCACGGTGCTTCAATTTGTATTTTTAGTTTTATTATGGCTGTTCCTGCTATCACCTTTTGTTAGGCCGTGTAGTTATTATTTAGGAAGTCTAGGGCCTTTGATCGTTAGCTACTGTGTAGATATTATTTAGAAAGTCAAAGAGGTATCTTGACTGGTACTTATTATCATAATTAATTAGGAAGTCAAGGAGGTCTCTTGACCATTAGTTGTTGTGTATTTATTAGTTGGGGGATATTATCTTTAGGGGATAGTTGACTGTGTAGTAGTTATTAGTTGACTGAGTAGTATTAATTACTGTTACTTAGGGGGATGTTATCTTTAGGAATTAATTACCGATACCGGTTATTAATGTAGGGCGAGTATTATGGTAAGTAGGAGTGTATAAATAGAGGGTGGGGGTTTTGTATTGGGACATCGATGAATTGAATGTATTTTGGCCTCTTTGAGAGGATATTGGCCACTTCGGTGGAGTTACTTGGCCACTTCGGTGGAATTACTTAGCAAGATAGGGTTAGATCCTATCAATTGGCATCAGAGCCCGATCCTTGGCTGCTAGGGTGAATGGAACTGCCGCACTTTGAAGGAGAGGATCCGCAAGGCTGGCTGCTAAAGGCCAACCCATATTTTGCATCGTGCAACATTGATGAGCAAGATAGATTCCAAGCATCCGCTGAGTTTATGGAGGGTGAGGCCTTCCGATGGCTCGAATGGTTATGGAACTACTTCGGTCAGATCTCATGGACAGATTTTCAGAGCTTATTGGTCGTAAGATTTAGAAACTGGGAATCTTTGAGAAAGGAGATGGTAATCACACTGAGAGTTTGATGCGGAGAGAGGATTTGGATCCTTTGGCCATGGAGGTGGTGTCGCAAAGAGCCAACAAGAGACCGGAATCAACAACAGATGATCTACAGACTGCCGTGGAAATTCCAAGACTGGAAGAGGAGTCGACGATTCAGAAGTTCGGGGCAATAATGAAGACGAAAAAGAAGGAGAAGCTGGAGGGGAGAAATCAACCGAATAAGTGGAATAACGTAGGGAGGCAGAATCAGAGGCCAAATCGTAGGGGAAGGGAACAGAAGTCCGGGAGGAATAATAAACCATGGAGATTTCAAGAGGGAGAAGTGGCTCATCGACGATGTATTAGATTCACTGGGTTTGGGGAGTCCGAAAAGAGAAGAAGGCAGAAGAAGATCTTTCGATTGAAGAAAGAGAAAAAGAAAAGGTTAAAACGAAAGAAAAGAGGGAAGAGGATAACGATTGTACCCGGCACCGATTCGTCACCACCATGTGCTGTTGCCAATTCATCTAGACGAGCTCCATTCTATCGTCCACCGAGCATTCACCGACGGATTCGAAGACACATGGTCATTCAATTTTTTACCAAGAGAGCAGCAAAGAGGAGCGCGAGGAAGGTCGTAGTATCGAACAGCCAGAGGCGACGTCTCTTCCACCGATTTCGAGAATGTTTAAATAGGAGTATCACCTTGTCGGGTAAAATCCCCAACCCTAGTTGCAGTGTCAATCTCGATCGAGCTACATCTAGATCAGGGATGAAGTATTCTTGGTGGACCAAGCCAGACACAACGAGTGGCGGTGATTCTGGAGCGAAATTCATGGCTATTTGTGCACTTAGAGAGAGAAGAGGATCACCTTGTCAAAAAAAAAAAAAAACCCCCAACTCTTTCTTCCACAGCAATTCAACAACAATTCGCTTCTTCCCACCTTGAGGACAAGGTGGATGTGCAGCGGGGGAGTAATGTTAGGCCGTGTAGTTATTATTTAGGAAGTCTAGGGCCTTTGATCGTTAGCTACTGTGTAGATATTATTTAGAAAGTCAAAGAGGTATCTTGACTGGTACTTATTATCATAATTAATTAGGAAGTCAAGGAGGTCTCTTGACCATTAGTTGTTGTGTATTTATTAGTTGGGGGATATTATCTTTAGGGGATAGTTGACTGTGTAGTAGTTATTAGTTGACTGAGTAGTATTAATTACTGTTACTTAGGGGGATGTTATCTTTAGGAATTAATTACCGATACCGGTTATTAATTTAGGGCGAGTATTAATGGTAAGTAGGAGTGTATAAATAGAGGGTGGGGGTTTGTATTGGGGACATCGATGAATTGAATGTATTTTGGCCTCTTTGAGAGGATATTGGCCACTTCGGTGGAGTTACTTGGCCACTTCGGTGGATTCTTAGCAAGATAGGGTTAGATCCTATCACCTTTGGTTCTTTCTATCTAGTGTCAGCTTCTGTCTGGATGAACTAACTTTCAGGTGGTGTAAGTAGTATTTTTTTGGTTGATTAGTCAACATCTTTATCTGTTGTATTTACATGTGTAGCTTGCTTGTGAATTTCTGCAGGTATACATTAAGAATGCTGAGTAAGTACCGGCTCTGCCTTGAAAGAAACCTTGGTATTCATGAAAATAATGCTCCACAAAATAAGTCTGAAGATTCAAGATCTCATGTGCCTGGAATCCTGCTTGATAGTGTAACTACAATGCATGTTTCTACTGAAAAGCGAGGATTCATATAAATCTGAATGAAATATTGGCAAACTCATATGAGGAGGTCGATGGTGACAATCTTGGAGAAATCACCGCTGAAGCTCAATCATATATTTTACACTTGCAGTCTCGCTTGTCTTCCGTGAAGAAGGTTATCAAAATAGTTCTGACTGGGTTCGATGCTTTTCTATACAAATGTGTTGTTTTAAACTTCCAAACTATAATAATGCGGTTGCTAGAAATTACCTATTTTCATTGCTTGATCTGAGGCCTTATTAAATTCAATTGTCAGGAACTTCATGAAGTTAAGAGGAAGAATGCTGCTCTTCAGATGCAACAGTTTGTTGGGGAAGAAAAAAATGATTTGCTGGATTATTTACGGTCGCTTACACCAGAAAAGGTTTGAAGTTGCACCGCTGTATGTTATTTACCAGTGCTGAAATATATCTGTCAGTATTTGCTTTTAGAGTGATCAAATCACCACTGTGCTATTCCCTCTACTCTATCATAACTCTCTCAAGGCGTATAAATATAGAAAAGCCTGAACCATGAGGTTTTCAAATTTTGTTTTAACCACATTTTGTTAACTATGTAGTCTTGCTGAAAGTATAAAGCAGATATTTTGTTCTGCTGTTAGCCATATGTCTGACCTATATAAATTCTATTGTTAGGTTGCGGAGTTATCTGAACCATCATGTCCAGAAGTTAGAGAGACATGATTCAATCTGTTGTTCATGGGCTCTTGGCTTACTTATCTCCAAGGATGCACACTAAAGCCCCCCCTTCCTCGGAAACAAACAAGGCTGCAGCGCAGAATCCTGGTAACCAAGATTTTGCTGAACTCATTGAGGATACCTCGCTTCCTTCCAGCTGCTGCTGTTTTTTGACTCGTGACTATCTAGCGCGGTATCTTTTTCTGGTAGGTGTTGCTGAATTTTTCAGTTTTTTCGCTGAATCTTGGTGTTTCCATATTTGGTTGACTTCTTCCCTTGCTGTTGAATGGATTGTCTACGCATATCATTTACAATGATTCTTTGCCAGACTGTTTCAATTATTCACCAATTTTTTGGACTTTGCAATCTCCTCACGTGAGCCCCAAGTTCTCCTAACACTCTTTGGTCACTGGCTGATAGTTGAATATCGATCTGAGATAAATCTGTGTCTCGAATGTCCAACTTCCTATTTGTTAGTTGAGTTTCCTGTTAGGTCCAGTAATTGCATTTAGACACATTATGCTTGAAGTCGTTGCAGAAATCTGATATTCTTTGTTGTTTGTGAATTTATGAAGGTGCATGTTGCTAGGGCATTATCTTAGAGCCTTGAGTATCGATTGGAGCTCACAGAATTATTTCATCTTCCAAGCAATTGTGAAGATAACGTACTTCGCATGGTACTGAGCAAGCAGCTTGAGAGTACCTAAGAACCAAGGCGGATAACTTGAGCTGAGTCACTAGGAAGAGGGATATTATATTATATGCTATTTCTGTTCAGTACATATATATCTGCTGCAATGCTTTAAAAGCTTGGAGTAGGCTAGTGTTTAAGAAGGTGCATATTTGGATTGATTATCGGTGCAGTGTAATAATGCAAGTTACTAATGCTGTGACTAGTTTTGTTCTAATGCTTAGTTTATTCTTTTTCTGGGGTATTTCTCCAGTGTTGATAATATATCTTGTGTGATCACACAAGTTTTCTTTAGTTGCTCTGTTTGAATACACTTGATGTTGTTTAATCTTGGCATTGGCATTTGGGATCAAGCTGGATATACAGAACTTGGTTGTCTTATGATGTTGGTTGATGGATGCTAGACGGTAGGATCTACAAAGTTGAAATAGAAGTTTGTATGTTTGATGGAGTCAATCATCATGTGACGTTTTAAAGCCATGGAACACTAGGGTTTGGGTACCCAATTCCGGTACGCTCCTCTGCTGTTGGCAAAGCTCCTGGGTTATAGTCATTTTGGTCAGTTTGCCCATTTGGTGAGGTTCAGTACGTTGTTTGCCCATTTGGTTAGGCTCAGTACGTTGTACTAGTTTAAAATGAGAAGCTTGGGAATGGTGGCTCGAGTAATTCCTTTGCTTCGGGTACTCTTTTGTCCTTAATTGACCTTCTTGTTCATTATTTGGTTATTATTTAGTTATTTCAATATTTAATATATAAGAAAATAATTTTAAAAATTTAAATTTTATAAATAATTATTTATATGATGAATTATATACAACTAAATTAAAATTATTTAATTTTTATATGTTTAATATTGAAGTGGATAAATATGCTATAAAATAAAATCAACTCACTGACGGAAGGAAAAATGGAAACGAGTGAGAGCTAATTTGAAGCTGGATGTTACGAAGTACTCTGATTGCGGTTTAAGTGCATGTATGAATATCATGTACGGTTGCACTCCATTTAAAACTTACGTGCTGTTGTAGTAACTTAATCTTAGCCTTCTGGGTGAATGAATGGTGGCGCGACTTGGCGTTCCACTGGGCAGCTTTTGTATTGCTCGGGAAATGCGCATGTTGATAAAACGATTCATCTATAAATATTTTGGTGATATCAATCTAACTCAACTCATTTAAAATATTTTTAATCTAATCTAATCTAAAAATAAGTAGGTTGAAAAATTATAATCCTAATTCAACCCGTTTTAAAACCCTTTTAACTTAATCCAACCCATCCAGCTCATTTTTTAAACAAAATACAATATATCATATTACTTAACACAGTCATAAATATCACAATATATGAGATTAAATTGTATAAATTTAGTACAACAACAATTTTGATAGATCAGATTTCAAAGTGCAGAAGCTACTTTTTACAACACCTGGATAACATTACATAATATATTTAATTGATATAATCACATCCTCTATATAGCATTTGATAGATCACTTGATAGACCACTTTTCAAAATACAATAGCTACATCTAGAATTTAATAGACATAAAGTAATATACTTGTCATGTTATAATATGTATATATATATATATATATATATCATACTTTCTCTTCTACATCATCTAAACATACTAGTTTATTTTGTATCATTTAGAAAAAAACAAATATCATTCATAAAAAGCAACATCGTGGGTAGTTATCTTCATATCAGCAATTGCAGAACTTGTTGAGTTAAACTAAGCAAATAAGATGTGAAGTTAAAACTCTAAAAAAAATCTTATAAAAAGCTTTTTTATTTTTGATAATTTGGGTTTATAGCCATTTTATTAAGTGTAAATCAACATTTCCTGGTAACCAGGTGGACTGGTATAATGGGCCTTATTAAACCTCCCCACGTAAAATCCAATGGGAAAAAACTTGGGGAGGAAAAAGAGTGCCCACCACGTCCAAATACAACCGTAATCATCAAACTAAACTAGGTATGATCATATCAACCATATGTTTACCTTACATCAATTGCCTAGATTACAACCTTTCAACTTAGTAGACCACAATTAGCTTCCAAGGATACTATATCCCTTTCTAACAGAAATAACACTTCGTTGGAGCCCCCAAGATCATCAAACATGGCCTTCACTTATTTGTGTCACATGGGGCATAGACCATACTAACTGTGCTGATCGACCATCATCCGCAATGGTTTAGTATCAAAACTTCCATCGCACTCCTCTTATGTTCTTTGAGTCCTTGTTTCTTCTTCGTCCCATAAGACAATTATCCCTCTCGATCTTCCTTGGCTTGTTATTTCTTCCCAAGCAGGGCTCGACGTCTATTGCCCCAGAAATTGTCTCATTTCTTCTCTTCCATAATTTTTTTTAAGGCCCAATCCCCATTTTGGAACCCTATTGCCACCGGCTTTGCCCATCTTAGTTCTTTGTAGCCAGTTGCAATTTGTCTTGCAAATTTGCTTTAGTGAGTGATGGATTTGGGATTTGTTACAACTATTGACGTAGCAGGTTGACACACTCCTCGGCCTTCTATTTGGGCAGTTTGTTTGAATAATGAAATGAAGTGAGTGATATTTTTAAAGGTTGGATAGTTCAACTAGACCAGAGTTGATTCATAATATATTTTTTATTTAAGGGCATAATTTGGTCTGAAATAATATATATGTACATTAATATATATTTATTATCAATAAATATATTTACATGTTTTGGGTTGGTTCGTGGGTTTGGATCTCTATCTTAATCCAACCCATAAAATGGACTTATTATCTTAACCAACCAAAAAAAGAAACGGGTCAATAATCAAGACCCTAACCCATAAATTATAGGTTAGGTTCGGGTTGGATTTTGGGTTGGGTGAAAATTACCGTGTCCTTTGAAAACTGGTTTGTAGATGGTTTTGCTTATTGTAAAACCATGGGGGTAAACAACCATTTTACGGAAGACAGCTACTTATCTAATCGTACGTGCTTACATTAAAATCGAGATAATGGTCACGGATGCAATTTTGTTATTCAACTCATTAAAATTTTGTTATTCAAGAATAATTAATGTGCCTCTTAATCAGGGGAGGATCTTTCTTACCTTGAGTCTTGTTTCACATTACAGCTGCTAATTAAGATCTTAATTATAAAAAAGAATTTATAATTTGCCTCTGTGTATCCACTACGTACGCGGACCTAACTAAGCGGGAAATAAGATTGACAAAAAGAGAAAAAAATGAAGAGAGAAATGCATTAAATTAGTAGCTAGCTAGTGTATTCTTTTGTTTGGATGATTCTAATTGACGCATGAGAGTGTGGAATACGTCTTCATTGCAGGGAAGTGTAAGACCACCCATCGGATGATTGAACCCAAACTCTTCTTCCGCGTTGTTCAATAGCAGCCGAAAGGAAGGATGGTTGAGGTGAGCTATTGGCATTGTGCATCGAGTTCTCGCATCGTTACGACCAACGTATACTGCAACGTGTCCTCTTGGAACTCCTTGCACCTGATTTTTAGCATGAAAAGAGTACTGTGCTGCTTTGAAAATGTGCTTGGCACTAGAGAATGATGAAAGAAAATGGCTACCTTTCATTATTGATCGGAAATTTGAATTTAACTCAGTTGTTTTTTTTGAAGCAATGCAACAGACTTGAACGATGGACAAGAGAGAGAGGAGTGTTGGTTTTGTTGAAACTTTGAATTCTTACACAGTTTATATATATGTGCGTGTTTTAAGTTTGCGGTGCTCCCAAGTGGTGCGTTTGGTCAGAAATTTGTTAATTGGAGATTTCAAGGGACCCATTTGAAGGTACACATGCAAGGGTTTCCTGATCATGAACCCAAGGCCAAGTGCGTTTGTTAAGTCCCTTTATATATGTTGTTAAGTAGACCCACATGTTCCTTCAAATAACAAACTCTAATTTTCTAGCTAAATGCTTATGCTTATCCGGATGAAGGTGGAGGTTGTCGGTCGCAGTTAATATATATGTGGAAATTGAATAACTACAGAAGAAAGATCATGTGAAACTGCGTACGACTAAGTTATGAAAACTATCTTTCAATTCCTATTCATTAATTATTGAACTTTGGCGGCCTTCAACACATGGGATGGGAGCCTTCCTTCCTGATATGTAGTAATCTTAGGTCCCATTAATGTACAGGATAATCAGTTTATTTGTACGCAGATCTAGCTGGTCTAAATCGGCAACCTTACCTTACTACTAGATAAGAAGTGAACTAGATAGACAAAACCTAGCTCAAAGTGGTTGTTGATGGGGGATAGATAAAAGTTTGAGTTCTTCCCTCTTCTTGCACTCACATCCTCATCTAAAAGCAGCTGACCGCAAATGAAGGGATACTCACTACCGCTATACAAAAGAAGCCTGAAAAAAAAAAATCTGACTGCCCAAAAAACTTCATATAGAGGGAAGACCTTGAGGTTAATAACAGTTGGGATCATTAAGGTGCTGAGTTACTGCCATTGAACAATAAGAGAGAACCTCCGATGGATCACATGTCGAGGAGTAGGCCAATTAAGATCATGGAAATGATACAACCATAAAAAATAGGCACAACTATAATATTATCAAGAACTGGACACATCCAACAGGTGATAAATTTGATAAGTGGCTGAAAGTTCAGTATAAGAGTTCAGTCCGTGCTAACTGTCGACCAGCTTACTAGTATCCTGCCTAATCTTTCAGCCTTGCCACTCGCCATTGCTGTCCCCTTGCATCATGCTTTCTCTCCCAATCTTGTTCTCAACCACTGTCGACCGCGCAAGCTTCTTCTACTGCCATTGTTGTCACACCTTGATTCTCCAACCTTGTCCTCTCCGCCATGCACTGGTCTCTAGTCAACAAACTGCTGCGTGGATCACAAAAACCGGAGAGGAAGGCGACACCTCAAAAACCCTACATTTCCTATTCCAACGGCTGTATGTAATCATGAGGCTCATTTGCTTCAACTTCCTCGGGGAATTTCATCATGAATGTGGGGAATACTTTGCATGTTGGCAATTTGTGAAGGATATAAATTTGGATGGAGTTGCATGTCTCGTTGGGAGGAGGTTTCGGCTCACACCGGGGAGATTTGATGAGACGTAGTCCTCGTTCCCACCACCTTTGCGCCGCTGCCAGATTTTCTCTCCTCTCATGCTGGTTTCATCCCATCAGATTTCACACAACAAATTGGGGGTTGAGGTATGTTTTAGAGGTGATGGATTTGTAGACGGTGTTGAACTTTGTCGTTCAATCTTTTGGGAGTCTCATTTTCCAGCTCACTTCAAGGTTACAACAGGGAAATGATTCATTAATATCCGTCTAGTTCTGCCGGTTCTCTTTCATTTAGTATTAGTTGTTTTGTCTTTAGGTTTAATCGTGACATGTAGTTAGTCTTGTGTCGGGTGTCTGTTTGGCTCTGCCCTGCTACTCAGCAACCACCCATGTGGCCTTAGTTTCTCTTTGTAGTATCCTCATGGATTCACTCCCAGACTTTTGCTTTTGGCTAGTATGTTCTTCTGATCTGTATGTTGTGCAAGTGGTATGGCTGTTGGATGATCGTGCACCACCTTGCATTTGTGTTTTAATGATGCTTTATGAATGAATGTATGGATGTTTGTGATTTTGAAAAAAAAAAGATCTGGCACATCTGTTAAATAGCCATTGGCTAGGTCCTAAAAACAAACAAATAGTTGTGGGACGCCATATCATTGGCCTTGGAAAACCCATATAAGAAACAAAAGGAAACTGCCACGTGAGTAGCACATGAGTAATGTCGCTGGTTAAACAAAAAAGATAGAGACAACTAAGATATGAAGACACCTTTGATATACGAACACAAGTAACTACAGAACCGTATCGCTCTCCGCGGAGGCGATCATTGTCCTCTCTTTCTCAGTATAAATAGGGAGATTTCCCCCAATCTATATATATACTCCTCCACTGAATCAATCTTAACCCTTTTCTCGTTCCTACGCTAGTGGTAACTAGTGGGCGAAGTCAGTTGAAATACCCCGAACTTAATTGTGTTAATAAATTGTGTAATTATGATATTCTAAGACTAATTAAGTCCTAAATAATATTGGTAAAGAAAATAAGCCAAAAGAAAAAGGAAAACGCGTAAAAGTCACAAAATGTAAAAACGCGTGTTATGTAACCATAGGAGGTATATAACCTTAACTATAGTTCTAAATATATTTTTATACCCTAAATACACACTAATAACATGTGGGAAAAATTCCCGAAGAAAAAGGATCCAAATAATGGGTTAAAACGCTAACAGAGTCTTAAAGTGCGTTTTTCGAGAAAACCTGAAAACGTGACTTTAAACAGTTAAATGACCCTGTAAAAATTATAGTTGGTCATATAACTATAATTAAACATTAATGAAGGTCTAAGAACCATTAAAATTAAAGAGATGGAAAAAAATCCAGAAAACACCTCGGTTAGTGAATAGTGCCAAACGGGGACTTATGGGGTGTTAGTTACTAAAAGACCAAAATGCCCTCACTCATTTTTGATAAAATCTGGCACCCTTTATGTGTGTACATGTTTTAATCCCCTCCCTCTTACCTATATTTATTCTATTTTAATGAGAAAAGCAAAAAGCAACAAAAAAGTACAAATTACCTTTTCTCTCTTTTCTCTTCCATTTCTCTTCTTCTCACGTTTTCCCTCTTCCTCCCAGAGCTCTCTTTGTTTTCTTTTCCCTCTAATGGCGATTTTTACAGCCCTCACCAGCCCATGCCTTCTTCCTCCATTTCCATGGCTTAAACCAACTCAAAACAACAAAATAAATACATATTATGACTCCTCTCACCTTGGTAATTCTTTCCCTCTTTTCAAAATTCCCAAACTCCAAAGTTGGCTTCCATGGAAAATCTCCATTTGAAGAAATAAGTAGCTCATTGTGAGCTAGAACATCTCCTTGTTGTCTTAAGGTAAGAAAAAGCTTCAAAATCACCTTCTTCTTCCTAGTTCCTTCCTGACTGATTTTTCCCTTGTATTGAACTCCTTCTCCTCATTGTGCCAGCAGATTTTGTTGTCAAAGGAGTGGTTGGAGATTTTTTTGTTTTCCCCCAAAGCACTTCATTTAGAAGTGAGAAGGTAATTCCCTCCTCTTTGTGCTTTAAGCATTCCCTTGTATTCTAGGCTTAGCACTAGAATTTAAGTACTCTTTAATGCTCATTATTATTCCTTGGGCATTGGTCTTTAGTTGGCAAATAAAATACACCTTGATCGGTTACAATCAAGAGAAGGAAGGAGGAAGGGTGAGGAGGAAACACTTGTGAATTTAAGGTAATTAAACTACCCTAAGGTTTACTCTTAATGTCTTTGAATTTTGGGATGGGAAACTTAATTGAATGAACCAAATGTGTTGGAAGATGTGTTTGATTTATGTGAGAGAGAATCGTATTGTGCTTAATCCAATGGTGAGTTATGTGTGATTTGAGGGCCTAAGAGCCAAACATTTGAGTTAATGCACTATATTGTGATTGATGGAGATGAATTGTGTGTGCTGTTAGAACCCACTAAGGGTTTGATTAGTTGATTTGTGAATGTTTTAGGATTAGGTGATGAAGACAATAAGTTTGGATAAGTTAGTGTAGTAACAGAGTTATGACAAAATTTCGGTAGAAAACCAAGTGTTTAATGTGATGTTGAGAGGTTGAAGAACCTAAGGCTAGCTAGGTGTTGTTAGGAATTGATTTGGTGGATTAATCAACTTGAAATGGTAATTGGAGAATGGGTTGGAGAGATGCACAAATCTGTAGCATAATTGATGTTTTGGTATCTTAGAATTTCTAGAAAAGAGTTAGGGTGTATGACCTTGAGAATGGTGAGTGTACTTGAGTAAAGAATTTGCAATTGTCTAGGAAGCACTTGGAATGACCATATTGGTAGAGAACAAAACACAAGCTGTCAAGAGAAGTTCTAGAAATGCACTAGTGCGCAAAAGTGCAAAAATGAGAAAATAAGAATTTGTAGAATTGAGCAAGGATTGAGTAGAGAGTTAATCAATGATTAGGAATGTTTAAGGAGTGTTCAAGGTGTTTTAACATGTTTGGAAACATGTGGAAACATTAGGTGAGGATTAGGAATTGAAAAATGGTGTTTTAGCAGCTTTTCACCAGGGTCCGGGACCTAGACCTTGGATAAGGTCCAAGACCACCCTTAAAAATGAGCCGAAAGTGTATTTTGTAAGTGGTCCGGGTCCTTAGTTCAGGACCAAGACCCGCACCAAGTGAAAAAAATTCCCGAAAGTGAATTCCAGTGATGGTCCGGGACTTTAGGTCCGGATCAAGTCCCGGACCAGACCAAAAATTGTCCTGAATGTGTTTTTAAGCCTTTAAAAGTATGGGGATTGATGGGTAATGGTATTAGATGATGTTTAAGACTTGTTTGGTGACATGTAAAGGTCATTAAAAGTGTAAACAAGTATTAGAATGAATATGAAAGTTGTGAACTTAAAACCACATAAGTAAAATTAAGATTAACGAGACAACAGGGTTAAATACGAGTGTACCAGTCGTTTACATACCGTATTGTTTTGATGTTATTAGAATCACTTGAAATATTATCAGTGATTCGAGGATTATCCGAGGAACGTAAGATGACACATTAGGAAATCCCATAGTGAAAGGTATAGTTTTCTTGCAACCTGTGTTCTACCGGGTTACACCGGCTTGTATGCCAACTTGTTTTTCTAGATGTTTACAACTTTTTAAGATAAAACATGTAATGAGTTTACAATAATTCATTCGTGTGGCGTGTTTTGTTCTGATACCGTTCAACCTCGACTATGTGTTAACCCGTAGCTAACCGACTCTAGGATCACATAAGAGATCGGTACTCGGATTTAACATCCCAACCTACGGGAACGTTCTAACTATGGCTATTCATGTGTTAATCGTGGATTGTTGTGTGTGAATGTGTTTACCTCCCTTGTGTGTCTAACTGGAGCTGAATACCCATAATGTAATGTGATGTGATAAACCCCAAGGAGGGAGCTTCTAACCAATGTATGACTTGGGAGGTGAGGAATCCGGTAGTTCCGGTCGCGCGCGTATGCATGGGAGTTGATATCTATATCCGTTTCAACTCTCTCCTGTGTATGGTTGTTTTCCTTCTTGGAATTCAATCTCCCACGAGCCTATAGCTGACTCTCCCTCCTATTTTTAGAAGTTGGATTATGCAATGTGTCACCTCCACCTCATTCTCGATCAACATAAATGGCTCTCCCTCGGCATCTTTCAAAGGGGAACGAGGGCTTCATCAAGGCGACCCTCTCTCCCCCTACCTCTTTGCGCTTGTTATGGACATGCTTTCTCGGCTGCTCGACCAGCTCATTATCACCCCAGGCTTCCACTTTCACCCATCATGTAAATCTCTCCGTATCTCGCACCTATTCTTTGCTGATGATGCCCTCTTATTCTGTAGAGGTGACCAAAGCTCAATAGTAACCATGCTCAACAAAGTCAATCTCTTTTCTAAAGCCTCTGGCCTTATGCTTAACCCTACTAAATCTGACATATTCCTAGGAGGGGTTAACCTCACCCTTGCAGATTCGCTAGTTCAACTAACGGGGTTTAATTTGGTTTCATTTCCATTCCGCTATCTCGACATCCCAATCACTGCTAGGAAGCCTAGAGCCGCTGACTTTAACCCCCTAATCGACAACATTCGTAAAGCAATCACTTCTCGGGGAAGTAAATCCCTCTCTTTTGCGGGAAGACTCTCCCTCATCCAGAGCACTCTCTTTAGTGTTGTTGGTTTCTGGGCCTCTTGCATCACTATTCCTATGAACGTCATCAAAGAGTCAATAATTGCCTTCGATCGTTCCTTTGGTCAGGGGAGGCTGACAGTAATGCCACCCCTCCCGTGGCCTGGAACGCTATCACAAATACCAAGAGAAATGGTGGTCTGGGCCTTAAGGACATCCACAAATGGAATATGTGCTTCATCAAAACCATCTCAGCCATCTCTCATGACTTGGAGCGCCTTTGGATCCAATGGATCCACAAGCTCTTCTCACCCAACCCTAGCAGCATCTGGACGACTACTGCTAAAGGCAATGATCCTTGGACTTGGACAGCAATCCTTTATGCCAGGGACTAGTGGATGAGGCAATGTGGCTCATCCAATGATGCCATTTCTCTCTTCAGCTCCTACCCTTCCCGCCCTAGAGTTATCTCGTTCTACAAGGACATCTCCATCCCTCCCCAGATCTTCCAATGGTACAATGTTTGCTGGAAAAATTGGTCTATTCCTAAAGCCAAATTTATCTTGTAGGTTACTCTAAAAGGTAGACTTAAAACCTGTGATAAGCTCTAGTCATGGGGCATATGTCTTGCTAACAGATGTTGGCTCTGTGAGCGTGCTCAAGAGACAAGCAACCATCTTTTTTTTCCATTGCAAGTACTCTTGTAGGGTTTGGTGGACCATCTATGACTGGATGAGAATTCCTACCAATCGGAGAAGTCTTCGCAGCTACGCATCCTGGATCCTTCGCTACTGCAAGAGGCATCGACCGATTGACCTAGTGAAAAGAGCGGCAGTAGCAAATGTTGTCTACTATATCTGGATAGAAAGGTGCAAGCGAGCTATGGCCAACCAATCCAGAGATCCCACTTTTGTTGTTGCGAACATTAAAACTGCAATTAAAACCATTATTTGGACAAAGATGAGACGATCCAGCCCAGATTTCGACTGGCTAGATAGGGTGCTCTGCTCCTAGAAGCGACATGTTTTGTTATCGAGTGTACATGCTTTGTAGGTCAGCTGCAAGCTGCTTTTGTTCTCTATATGGGGTTGTTTTTGTGCTACCTCTATGCTAGTTTGGTGAGCTTCACGCTGCTTTTTGTTCACTAGAATGGGGTTGTTCGTATACTAGCTCGATGTGTTTTGTTCATCACTAACTAGGGAGGGCTTTTGTATATCCACCACCCCCTAGACGAGTTTACCTCCAATTAGTTATCAGATTTATAGGACTTCTATATACCTAACGCTATCATATCCTTTGCTCGATTTATATATATATACATCCATTTTAATAGAATAGGGTTTTGTATGAATGACCTCCTTAGTGTTTGTATTCAATAAAGTGACCTATTTATAGTAAGGACACTAACGTACAAGAGATATTTGTAAAAGGGCTGATTCTGGATACTAAAAATATCAGTGCCCAACACTAGACCTATTTACTGGACTGTACAGACAAGTACTTGTACTGGGCCTAGACTGAGCCCATTTGTATTTACATACTAACCGAGCCCATAATATCTATACTCTGTTATCCTCCCGTGAGGTCAACCTTCCTGTTAATGGAAGTTTAGACCGAAAATTACCAAATAATGCCGGATTTAGGGCTTTGGTTAAACAATCAGCAAGCTGAGACTGAGAGGAGAGATACGAGATTCGCAAGCTGCCATTACGAATTCTTTCTCGAACGAAATGGAAATCCAAAGCAAGATGTTTGACGCGGCTATGTAAAATTGGGTTAGAGGCGAGATATGTGGAGCTCAAATTGTTACAGAAGAGTGTCGGGGGTGAGGTTAATCGCAATCCTAGCTCACAAATCACGGACTGCAACCAGAGTGCCTCAGCCGCGTCACCCGCCAACGCTTTGTACTCAGCTTCGGTGGTCGATCGAGAGATGGTAGATTGTTTCTTCTACGACCAGGAGATCAGATGCGGGCCAAGAAACAGAAGATAGCCAGAGGTTGAACGGCGATCTAGTGGACTTCCTCCCCAGTCCGAGTATGTGAAAATACTCAAGGGACCAGATCTTCGAGCTTCAAAGAACAAACCAAGATCTCGAGTGCTGTTCAGGTATCTCAAAATCCTCTTTACCGCTTTCCAGTGATTTTGTCGCGGTTGATGCATAAACTGGCAAACCCTGTTGACTGAGAAACAAATGTGTGGACGTGTGAATGATAAGTACTGGAGGCTACCGACAGTACTGCGGTATAGAGTTGGATTATCCATGAGGGGTGATTCAAGAGAATCTAGGGTTTCTAAAGTAGCCATTGGGGTAGATATTGGTTTTGATGTTAACATGTTTGTTCTATGCAATAAATCAAGAATATACTGCTTTTAACTAAGAAGAAGACCTGTAGAATTCCTTGTAACAGAAACCCCATGAAAGAAATTCAAAGCTCCACTGTCTGTAATAGGAAAAGCTTGTGAAAAAGCTTTAGTGAATTTGTCGAGAAGTATAGAGGATGAACCAGTAACTAGAATGTCATCGACATAAACTAGTACATAAACAATTTGAGAACCTTGGTGAAATATAAACAGAGAGTGATCTGCTTGGGACATAATGAACCCTAAGTCCACCAGAAAGGTACTTAGTTTGGAATACCACGTGCAGGGTGATTGTTTTAATCCATAGAGTGACCGCCATAGCTTGCAAACATAATTAGGAAATTTTTGGCTTAGAAACTCAGGAGGCTGTTTAGTGTAGACATTCGCCTCTAGGTCCCCATGCAAGAATGCATTTTGGACATCAATCTGTTTTATAGGCCACTCAAAGGACACAGCAATAGAAAGCACCAAACGAATAGTGGCCTGGTTAACCACTGGACTGAATGTCTTAGTAAAATCACAACTAGGAGTTTGAGAGAAACCTTGGGCAACAAGTCACGCTTTCCTTCTTTCAACTTTCCCATCAGCTGTTCTTTTAGTTCTAAAAATCCATCTCACACCAAGAATTTTCATGGAGGGGTGATAAGGAACTAAGTCCCAAGTCGTTGTCTGTTGCAGAGCATTTATGAAATACCCCTAACCTTTAAAATATAATTAAATGATTTATTAATGATCAAAGATGATTATTAAACATCTAAATATTATTGGGGAACAATCTAAAGGATCTCAACAAGGCAAAACACGCCTTAAGATCGGTAAAGCCAAAAATGTGCTTTAAGACACCATAAAGATTGTATGACCTCAAATAGGATCCAAAGTGGATTCCTAAGTATTATAATGAAGCAAGGAACACAATAAAACCATTCTCAAGGAGAACTAAGCTCGGAACACCCTGTGACACAAAAATGTGCGCTAAAACTCCTTAAAGCACATTTTTGTGAGATTGCCTTTTAAATTGATTTTTAATTGGCTTAAAAATTATAATTATCCTTAAATATGATATTTTGTCATATTATATCATATTAGGAATTTAATTCCAGAAATTTACGAATTTTTACAAATTTAATATTAAAATATTAAAAAACCCTAAAGTAGGGCCCGCATAAGTCAATATTGACCAAGCATGGTCAATGGTCAATTAATTGACTCATTTGGACCATGGAGATCGGCTGCAATAAGAGAGGAGACAGCATACAATGATTTTGGGGACAAATTACTACCTAATCTCCAATTTAGAATAGTAACCTTTACTTTTTACATTATTTCCCACCTTTCTCACCTTCTCCTTCCTTCCTTGTCCGACTTCCTTCTGCCCAGCCGAGTTACTCCATTCCTTTGAAGCTCTCAAAGCTTTTTCTTGAGCATGGAAGGCAAATCTAGCTCCTAAGTTCTTAAGGTAAGTGTTTTAATGTCATTTTTAGCCCTTTTTCTTCATCTCTTCACTACCAACACCTAGATTTCGTGGTTCATCAATTCCTATGGCTTATTCTCAGTGTTCTAAGGTTAGAACAAGAGCTAAACTCGGTTGAGACCAGTAGAGGGACCAAGGTTGTTCAAATCTACATTTTAAGGTAAAAACATACCTTAAGGATCTCCACTCTTCATGCGGTTTTCTTCCTCTGATTTTTATGAGTTTATACACTCATAATCTTCATATTTACATGTTCATTCAGTTGGTTAGCCATTTGGAGCAAGGGTGACCAAGATCCAAGAGAAATACTCCCTTTTAAGGCATTTTTCCAAGGTAAAACCTAATAACAAGGTAGCATTTCGTGATCTAACTATTTCCTATGTCAATATGGTGGATCTAACACCTTGTTGTGTGTTTGGTTCAGATCGAAACCACCTTGAACACTCCTTGCATTTTTAAGGTGATTTTTGCCTTAAATCTTATATTAATTATTCCTTATGGTTAAGCTCAAGCTTAGAATGTAACCATATCTTGTTTTTGTGTATTAAACATGTCTAAATCAAGTGGTGAATTTTCCTACAAGTGACCGAGCCCATACAAGGAATAATCAAGGTATAAACACCTTAAACTTATGATTTTTGTAATTTCCAAGTATATATATATACATGGCCTAGAGTGAAACTTCAAATATAGGTCATATTGACCTAAAAATGGAAAAAAATGGCTAAGATAAATTAAGCTAGTCATTTAAGAGATTTAATTAACATAATGGTCAAATTATGACATTATGTGGAAAAATAATTAAGCCATGGTGAGGCCGAATATATATGCTATATTTTGAGACATTTATTGTGTAATTTATTTTGCAAGTTCAAGGTTGTAATAAGGCCATGTCATTAGGCCATTTTAATTTAAGTTTATAAGCTTATTTAGTTTTATTTATGCTTATAATTAAAATTGGGGCCAATTCGTAATTACTAGGAATTTAGAAAGCCGTGGGCTTAATTTAGAGCAATTTAGGGTTTTTAAATGAATTTAATAAAAATTATAACATCTTATAAAGTTTTGGGTCAAAATTGTAAAAATAGAAAAGTATAGGTTATAAATAGTGATTACCGAAAAATTGGTTCCCATTTGGTATTAGGAGTCAAAGTTGACTATATAGGAGACTTTGACCAAGTTTAGAAAATTTAAGAAATTAAAATACTACCTTATAATAAGATACTTATTAAATTGTAAAAGATTTATAAGATTTGGGGTAGTAATGTAATTACCGAGATTTAAGGGTGCTAAATGGAGTTTAGAAAGTCCTTAAGTTATTAGAAATTTTTAGAAGTTTATTTGGTTAAATTTGGAGTTCTAATGAATTATATAAGTATAATATATGGTATTTTATAACATTGTTACAAATAGGTAACAAATGTATAGAAACCGAGATTTGGAGGAAAAATAAGGTTAAGAATAATGTTTATAACCTTTTGGTATAGTTTGGTAATTTTTGGAATTATATATAAGGTTTTATAAAGATATATGTATAATATATAGTTTTAATGGAATTAGAAAACTATGTATTATAAATTAGGATGGAATTGTGATTTATAGAAGTTTAGTGGTGAGTAATGGAAACCGAAAATATAAGGGGCTAATTGGTATCTTATAAACAAAATATAACTATAAGTTATAATTGTTTTAAATGACTTAAATGTCATAAGATATGTTATATAACTAGAATGTAACATTATATTAATTAAGTGGTGGATTTTGTAAATATTTAAGAACATAGGTGCTGTTCGAAAATATTAACATTCTTAAATGGAATTTATAATATGGTTTTTATGTTATAAGAATTATAACATTTATAATATAAGGGGTATTCATTAAAAAGAATGAATATAGATTATACTTACCATATAATAAATAGTTCCATAACACACATATATAAATAATATATGTAATGGTGTAGAAAATATGATGTGATTCAATAATTATAAATTATCATAATTAAAATGATAATAGATAAGGAGAAAAGAATTATAAACATTAGATATGGGATTCTAATGTTAAGAGTATTCATGGGATAATAAGAATTTTAAATAATTCAAAGTATTGTTTACAAATGAATTATACCACATTGAATAAAAAAAAAAGACAAACCTTAGAAAAATAAATACTAAGGTAAGATGCATAGAGCATGACAAAGGATCGCACATACAATAATGCAACAAACTGTATGATGTACAAACAAACATTAAGTTACATGCGATAACAAGCTTAACAATAACTATATTAATATACAAACAAGACTACGCATGTAATATAACACTCTTTACCGGTCTCGAGTTAAACCTAAAACCCGACAAACATTGATAGTTAATAACGGGGGGTTAACCGGGAGGTGTTAGTAACGGTACGGGGTACCGTAGAGTTGTGTTATTATACGGTATGCTAATCAGTAGCATTATGTATTGTTTAGACTGTTAGAGACTACACAAGGAGCATAGGATCTTGCTGATTCATACTCCACCGTAATACGTCAGGGTGAACGGTATGTTGTTATGTGTCTCTGATTGTCTCTGAGGGCTTCCTCAGTTCAGACTTCTGTGTGATCTGTGATAAGATTGTTTGTCTGAATGTTTAATTAAATATGCATGAACTGTATATTTATAGCTGCTCATTATTACTGTTGTTGAGTTAACAGTACCGGTTCGTATATATGAACCAATATATATAAAACGAACTAGCGGCTATGGTGCTATCTATATGAAATATAAGGATCGTCAGAAAAACGTTGTAGCACTAGGATAATAAGATATACATATTATCCGAGACTTTTATACGGAGCATTGGCCTTTCTATACGCCGCTCTCGTATCTAACACTGGATCCCGAGTTTACAGACTCCGGATTGGACTAATGACCTTAGTCTGCTGTGTTAGGAAATTTGGTAATGCGATGCGATGAAATAAATAATTAATTAAAGATGGAAAGTAAAGCCAAGAGGATGTGGCTCTTGGTGCGCGTTGTGATCACAAAAACGATACCAGGATGTCCGCGTACGGGTCCGCAAGTATCAAGAAAATTTCCCGTGAGCTAGAATGGCTCGTTGGTCGGAGACTCCACCGTTGGAGTGGCTACTGCCGTGGGTGACCCGCCATAACATATGGGTATTAGAGGCATGTCGTTTTAACGAGACATTGTCACTAGTTATAACTGAACAATTAATACAAATGAGAACTTGTACAGTGGCGAACGATATAGGCTTCTACACCATGGACGAGAATTAATACTTGTTTATTACTCTCGTTGTTTCGCCTGTTGTTCACTGGTTATACTTGTGGTATATTATGTGTTGATGGTTGTGTTATTGTATGGATATTACCGTTAATTGTTTTACAGTTTTAAATATTAAAACGGTATTGCATGTAATGAACCTCATGCTCTCGACCAAATAATTGAGGGGTCTTTGGGGGCATGACGGGGCATGTGATGACATACTCAGCAGGGGCTGATTCCATACCGCAAACCATCTTTATTTCAGGTGAATAGCTGGTGGGTCGTAGCGAGGTGACCATTGTGATAGTACGGTTGGTTTAGACTTGGTACGGTGTGATACTCAGGTGGTTTTGGACTCGGGTTGTTTAACCGAGGTGTATTTGATTTAGATGCTCACGGTCTGTAATAATTGTTGATGTTAGATTTGTTTTAAGTTGTTTAAGTTCTACCATCTATCTCTTGTGGTCACTGCGGGAATACGTTTCGCAAGTTGATTATCAGGTAATTCGTTATCACTCGTATGGGCGAGTGATAACAGTGACACCATTAGGGCGACAGTTATTATTTTACCGCTGCGAGATATTATTGTGCACGACTTTTATAGGATTATTAGGAGCCGAATTAGTAGGGGTGTTACAATTTAGCTCTTTTTGCATAACATCAACCCAGTCAGGACATTACAAAGCTTATTTTAGAGTAGGATTTTCTGGTATGTGGGAAATGATTGTGGTGTTTGAAGTGTATGGAACTGTGCCATCTGTTCTGATAAGTGGTTTAAGAGAGTTGGTTTTTGATCTTGTAACCATGGAATGTGTAGGATGAGGTGGAGGAGGAAGTTGTGGCTCAGGTGGGACATGATGAGTGTTTGTAGGGGGTGAGTCTAAAGGTGTAGCAGCAGGGGAGAGTGGGATTTCTGTAGTGTGATGATCTGTAGTGTGATGATCTGTAGCAGTGGGTGTAAACGATGGGGGAGAGTCAGTATGAGAGGTGTTTGAAGAAGTGTTGCTGTTTGAGGAAGTAGTAGGATTTTGAAGGATGATCTGAGGTGAATGAGGAGTAGATTCAATGTGAGGAGAGTGAGGAGTAGGTTCAGGAACATGTTGATCTAATGTGATGAGAGGTAGAAGAAGAGGTGAGGTTTGAAGCTTAGAAACATGAAGAGTAGTGGGTCTGATGTAAGCAAAAGGAAACATATCCTCATTAAACACAACATCTCTGGAAATATATAGACGATGATTAGGAAGATCATGAAATACCCCGGGTTTTAAAACAGTGATTAATTAGGCTAATGAAATATTTAAAAGCTTAATTAGTCCTAAATAAATGCATAGGAATTATTCCCGAAGAAAACGGATTCGTAAAACGAATTAAAAACGCAAACGAGCTTTAAAACGCGTTTTTCGAGAAACCGGGGAAAACGTGATTTTAAACGGGTTTAATAAACTCGTAATAATCATAGTTAGTTAAATATCTATAATTAGACCATAGTGAGGGTCTAGAGCCGTTAAAATTAATTAAACAAGAAAATTCCGAAAAACGGACCCGTTATATGAATAGTGTAAAAACCAGGAAGTTGTGGGGTGTAAATGTAATAAGTAAAAATAATTAAGCCACCCTTGTAATATATGTGACCGGTTACTTAATTGTAATGGGGGCAAATTTTTATTCTTCATAAGCAGCCCCTCTCTGATTCCTAATACACTATGAGACAAAGTAATAAAGCAAATAGGTATAATAGTAAAGTGATACTCTCTCACCTCTATTCCTTACTAGTCACGATTTACCCTCTCTGTAACATCTTCTTCCTCTGTAAACCCTCATTTGCGATTTCAACAGAGAGCAGCAACCTCATCTTCATCCTCTCTTTTCTTGCTCGATACAACACCAAACCATACAAAAACCATACCGTTGGATTCCTCATGTTAAGGGCAACACATTCCACCCTTCAAAAACTTGAAACCCTCACCTTCATCTCCATGACCGTGAGCTCCTTTGCAGCTTGAAGTGGTGCTTTTGGCCCTTCTTCATCTTCTTAATAGTCCAAGGTAAATATAAACCCAAAGTCTTCCCTCTTCCTTGCTTGTTTGTGCAAAAATCAAAAGTTGCCCACGTTGATACTTTCTCCATTTTCCAGTCAGTTTCGGTAGCCAATAGAGGGCTAAGGTTTTGCTATCCTTGCTGTCCAAGGATTACACTCAGGAGAGTAAGGTAATTCCTTAGTGTTTAAAGCCCTAAAAACTTTTGATCGAAAAAAAAATAAAGCCCTAAAAACTAGCTCTTGGAATATTGGTTCGGTGAGAAACGTGAGAATTGAAATAGATTGTTGTGTGTGTTTGGGGTATGATTGTAGATAGAAATCTATACCTCTGTTGTTGTGGAATCCAGAAGAGAAAGAGAGAGCAAGAGGAGGAAGAAGAAGGGAAAAGAAATCAGAAAGCTAACAAGGTATTGAACTTACCTTGAGATGGCTTTATTCTCTGTAAAACATATTTTTGAACGTAAAGAAAATGACCTTGTATGGTGTAGTTAAGAAACTACAATATTGCTTGATTAATGAAGAAGTTTTAATGATGTTTAAGTGTGCAAATAAACCTAGGGACTAAGTTAGTATCGTGTGATAACAGAGGGGAAGTTTAATGTGTTGTAGCAGTGGTTTTATGCTTTTATAAACAGGGGTGTTGTCTGATGTTGTGAGCTGTTATAGTGTGGTGAGTATACTTGGAATGTAGATAAGTTCTGGCAAAATATGTCTAGGAATGTAGGGCTTGAGTGTGTTAAGGCGTGAGGTTGGAATGGTAAGGAAGGTAGAATAGAAAACCTGCAACAGAAAACAAAACTAGAAACCTGTAACAGAGGAAAAATAACAGGGAATCGAGTTAGTTGACAGATAAATGTATATAATGTTTTAGGTTAGTTTTGAATGCCTAAAAAATGTCAAAACATGCTAGAATATATGTAGGGAGAGTGGGGAAGAAGTTATCATAAGCTTAGAGTTGTAACAAAGCAAAAACATACTTATTTTTCAAACCTGCAAGTGGTCCGGGTCTGTAAACTAGGACAGAAACCCGGACCAGTGTCAAAACACGGAAGAAACCTATGTCAGAGGAGTGGTCCGGGTTTAAAAACCAGGACACAAACCCGGACCACCCCTAAAACTCACCCGAGATTTCTGAATTAAGGGTCCGGGTTTGTAAACTAGCATGTATACCCGACCAGTCTTAATTTGCACCCGAGAGTGACCAGAAACATTGGTCCGGGTTTGTAAACCCGGACACAAACCCGGACCACCCCATTTTCTTCACAGAAATCATTTTAAAGCCATTCCAAGGTAGGGGTTTGATGGGTAATGATAATATAAGATGATTAGGACTTGTTTAATGGTGTTTTATGGTCATTAAGAGTATTAACAAGCTTAGAAAATAATTAAAAGTATGTAACTTATGTAAATGGATTTGGGTGACAATGAGAAGTAAGGACTTGTATAGGTTAAACTTGAAATGTCATGACTAAGTAAGAAAAGTTCGGGAAAGCGTTAGCGAAGTAACGAGTTAAGTTAATCATGGGTAATTAGCCTCCCGACTTAATATATGTTATAGGACCCGATTAGTTGGACTCCGAGAGAGAGAGTCGACGGGCAAGTTACGACGGTGAACGGTATGATTTTCTCATGCTCTGTATCCTAACTTGGTTACCCTGATTTGTGTGTTTATATGCAATCACCTATTCAAGATAAAATGCATGAATATGATTTATGGCAATTCCTTATTTATTGTGTGCTTGTCTTTGCACCTGAGGAACTATGTCTTAGAAGACTAGTTTGTATAATTCATGAAATGTTTGAATGGGAAGAATTCTTGTGTTTGAGACGTTCTCACTAACACACTAACCTTCTGACTTACCTAACTTGATAAATGGGTAACTGAAGTGAAAGGAGACCGATATAGTTTCGGCCACGCGTGAGAATGAGGAAGCAAGAGAGATTGCTTACCGAGTTCTGGCCTAACCTTCCCACCATGGTTCCGAATCTTAAGGTCGCAGCCCGGGGAAGTAAGCCAAATCTAAAGCCCGGTGGTGAGAAGTGGTGAGTATGCCACATCTCTGCCCGGAGGTCACCCGACTTAACTGAGCAATTATTCCAAGAGAAAAATAATGGTTAAGTGTGGATCATGCCTTGTGCGAGACATATGATCATGAACTAAGAGTATTGAACATCCGTCTAACCCGGATGAGAATTTGGCTAACACGAGAAGAGGTGTGCAACTTGAGGAAGAATCTCGAGGCCTCAGTGACCAACGTGTGGATGACTTGTAATATTCCATCGTGGTGATATGCTCTGCGTGTGGGTATCGTTGTACATGACAATATTATTACTGTTGTTTAATGTTATTAGTATGCTTGTTTGAATGTTAATGAACCGCATGTTGGCGACCAATTAGTTAGCGTACCCTCGCTAGTACGCGGGGTATGCGATTATCATATTCAGCTTTAGCTGAGCCCCTTCGGGCAACATTTTTATTCTTCCAGGTACACGAGACGGTTGATAGACGTGAACACCGGGATGTTATGCTTTTGGTTGTTAGTAGTAGATGGTGGTGTACCGAGTTGTACACGGGCTTGTGGCCCAGGATAGTCGGTGTACTATGCGGTACACCTGTTGTATTTTGAATGGATAAACATGTTGGTGGAGTGACTGTTTAAACTCGTATTCTTTTGACGGGCTGTGAGCCATTGATGTAATTATACACTTAGTACTCGGTAATCAGGGTTGTAAATTATGTCGTTTAAGTTGGTATTTCTTTTATCAGATCGGGACTGTAAGTTGTAGTAGTTTAGACCCGGTAACCATATGGGTGGTTATCGGTATTGTATCACCCTCGGCAGTTAAGTGTTTTTCCGTTGCGAATAATTAAGTGTCCGTGACGTTTAGACCGTGGTTAGAGGAATTATCGGATAGGGTGTTACAAAAATGGTATCAGAGCGACTAGAAAGAAATACCGAGTGTAGTGATTACCGAGTGAGGAAACCTAACCCTGAATGACCGTTAATGATAACGGATACCCTTTAACGTCTGTAATGGCAGTACAAATGCTTAAACTCTAGACCATTTGGTCGTGTCACCTGATGTAAAATGTTAATGGTTCAGATGTCGGGAAGAGGACGAGGCCGCACCCGTGGGGGGGGGGGGGGGGGCTGCTGAGGAGCCAGAGCCGCAGACGATCGCTGAGATCATTGCGGCCACGGTGGCGCAGATGCTACCACAGGTTATTACAGCTATGCAGCAGACACAGCAGACTCAGCAGACTCAGCAGACACAGACTGAGCCACCCCCACCCCCACCACCCAGAGAAACGTATTGGGTGAAAGCTGTAGCTGACCTACGACCCGCTTGCTTCAAGGGTGAGAGCAATCCAGCTAAGCTCGAGGCGTACATCTCCGAGATGGAGACGGCCTTCGAGACCCTTGAGGCTCCTACTGGAGTGAGGGTGAGAATAGCTGCCTACTATCTGAAGGGTGCCGCTATGGACTGGTGGAAGCTAGTCAAGGGCGAGCACGTCGCTGACCCTGCATTCGACTGGAATGCCTTCACTGCTCTCCTGCGATCCAAATACTACCCCGAGCATGTGAAGACAAAGAAGCGGCTCGAATTGGATGCTCTGAAGATGACGGATAAGATGACCGTCGACGAGTATTATACCACCTTCACATCTATCCTCCGACTACTACCCGACCTCGGGTATACCGGTCAGGTCTTGGTCGACCGCTTCCATGGCGGCCTGAGCCATCGCCTCCGGTATGGCATGGGATACACGCGGTTCACCTCTCACCTCTACAGGTAAACGATGGTTTGAGATCTTAATGCCGTAGTCAATACAACTAATGTCTTTGTATGCAAGAATACCAACTAATGTCCTAATATCAGGAGTGTTACCATGTCGCATCGAGAGTTGAGATTACCGTCCAGTTGAGGGACGAGGAGAATGCGCAGAAGCGCAAGATCAACAACAAGGGTTCTGGCTCTGGTGAGCAGACCCAAGGAAAAGGATGGGGAAAGAGAAAGGGAAGTACTCCCACCCGACCCAAACCCAAAAGACTACCTCTGAAGAGAGCGGTGCCTATGCTGAGAAGGGCAAGGCAGCTGAGCCATTACGGCTCGCCTATTCCGCGCCGATAGCAGCAAAGCCGCTGAGGTCTCACCCACCTAAGGGTAATATTCTCGATAACCGACACTTGTGTGTTCCTAAGCTTAGAATACCGAATTTTGCTAACTCTCAATGCTTCAGGTTCTGGATCTGGCTCAGGCAAAGGCAACTCTGATGGACGGGCCTATAGTTGCAAGTACTGCAAGAACGACCACCCCGGCACTGATTGCCAGGGAAGAGAGGTCAGATGTTACAGCTGCCACAAGATGGGGCACCGTGCCTATGAGTGCCCTGCCAAGAAGGGCAACAACCAGGAGTTCAAGCAGAGAGAGGGCAAAGAGGTAGCAGCTGGTGATACTCAGACCCAGTATGGCCAGCAGGGGCAGGGACCTAGAGGTGCTCAGAAAGGTGCACCGCAGAGGCAGTCCGCCTTCCACATCATAGACCGCTCAGAGGGAACTGGTCAGAAGACCGGTTTAGGTACTTTCACACACCTTTAATCCTTTAGAGCATGTCTACAGTTTTAATTACCTGTATCAGTGAATGACATAGAACTAACATAAAGTTAGAGCATGAATTGACTAGTAAGACTAGAACTTATAAGTTGTACTCACCACTTAGGGACCTTCCATATCTGCTATCCTATACCGACTGAACCGAACCATGAAGAGTCCGACATCACCACACACCACTACACCATCGGTCAGTGTCAGGTTATCCGCCCAGGTATGATATTATTAAGGAGATATCTGACACCTGAAGCGCAAATCGCCATCATCCGACGGTGCAATGAACTCAGAGCAAGACATTGAGAAGATAGCGTTCCGTATGAGATATGGCCACTACGAGTTTACGGTGATGCCATTCGGACTATCGAATGCGCCTGCGAAGTTCATGGATCTGATGAACCGACTGTTCAGCGATCAGCTTGACACATCGGTTGTGGTATTTATCAATGATATTCTGGTTTACTCGAAATCCAGAGAGGAGCACGAGAGCCACCTGAGGCAAGTACTCGAGACACTCCGCATGAACCGACTTTACGTGAAATTCTCCAAGTGTGAATTCTGGCTTGATCAAGTTTCATTCATTGGGCATGTGATATCAAGCGCGGGTATCTCAGTCGACCCGGCTAAGATTGAAGCAGTTCGCTCGTGGCCTAGACCCAGGAACGTTTCCGACATCCGGAGCTTCCTTGGGCTAGCCGGTTATTATAGAAGGTTCGTGAAAGATTTCTCAAAAGTCGCTAAGCCTATGATAGCTTTGATGAAGAAGGACGCACAGTTTGTGTGGACCGATGACTGCGAGATTTCCTTTCAGAGCCTGAAGGACTCGTTGACCTCTGCGCCCGTCCTTACCATTCCTGAGGGTTCAGAGGGATTCGAGGTCTATTGTGATGCATCAGGCAGAGGCCTTGGATGCGTACTCATGCAGCACGGCAAGGTAGTTGCTTACGCCTCCCGTCAGCTGAAGAAGCATGAGGAGAATTGCCCCACTCACGACCTCGAGCTAGAAGCCATCGTCTTCGCATTGAAGATATGGCGGCATTATCTTTATGGGGTTAGTGTTACCATCTACTCCGAACACAAAGGCCTACAGTATGTCTTCACGCAGAAAGAGTTGAACCTGAGGCAGAGGAGATGGATGGAATTCCTATCAGACTATGACATCGACCTTCAGTACAAAGAAGGGAAGGCGAATGTCGTGGCAGATGCACTGAGTCGTCGAGCACACTCACTCCATTCGCTACTTGCCTCTTCTAGCTTGGTTGATGAGGTGCGAGATGCTCAGATGAAAGACCTGTATATGATTGAGATCAGACAGAGCATTTGAGCACCAGAAGTATGACTTCAAGCTCCACGACGATGGTCTGATCCGACTGAATGGCAGATTATGCGTTCCCCGAAGCAATGCTGAGCTGAGGGATCGCATTCTGTGAGAAGCCCACTGTTCTTCATTATCTGTCCATCCGGGAGCCTCTAAGATGTATAAAGGCATGAAGAGGTACTTCTGGTGGTCGGGAATGAAATCTGATGTAAATGAGTTTGTCCTGAGGTGTCTCACTTGCCAAAGAGTGAAGTTTGAGCACCGTCGACCTGGAGGAATGGTACAACCTATGCCGATTCCTGAATGGAAGTTCCATGATATATCAATGGATTTTGTTGTTGGACTCCCATCTGCTAGGGGAGGACTCAACATGATCTGGGTGATAGTCGATCGCCTTACCAAGGTGGCATGCTTCATACCGATGAGGGACACCTGGAAGGTAGCGAAGCTTGCTGAGATATTTGATCAAGAGATTATTCGACATCATGGAGTTCCAAAGACGATTGTGTCTGACCGCGACACCAGGTTTCTTTCGAGATACTGGAGAGCCACACGTGAAGCGCTTGGTACCGAGTTGAAGCTCAGTACAGCCTTCCATCCACAGACTGACGGTCAGACAGAGCGGACCATCCGGACACTGGAGGACATGCTGAGAGCTTGCGCCTTAGATTTTCAGGGGAGTTGGGTTGATAAGTTACATCTGATCGAGTTCTCTTATAACAACAGCTACCACGCTTCGATCAAGATGTCACCCTTCCAAGCCTTGTATGGCAGACCGTGTCGTACTCCACTGTGTTGGGATGAGTCCAGTGAAGCGGTCATTGTTAGACCGGAATACCTTGAGCAGATGCAATCTGAAGTTCAGCAGATTCGAGTGAATATGAGAGCAGCCTAAGATAGGCAGAAGTCTTATGCCGATGTGCGACGACGCGACCTGGAGTTCGCTGTGGGTGATCAGGTGTTTTTGCGCGTCTCACCGATGAAGGGCGTGTTCCGATTCGGCCAGAAAGGCAAGTTGAGCCCGAAGTACGTTGGGCCTTATACGATCACGGAAAGGATTGGAGCTGTAGCTTACAGGTTAGCGTTACCTGCAGACTTGGGTCGTGTTCATGATGTCTTTCATGTTTCACAGCTCAAGAAGTATATAGCCGATCCATCTCATGTCTTAGAGCCTGATCACATATCCCTTGAGCCGACGATGAGGTACGTCGAGACTCCCTTGCGCATCCTTGACACCAAGACAAGAGACACCCGCAACAAGTCAGTGCGGATGGTGAAGGTCTTGTGGTCGAACCACAACGTCGAGGAGGCAACTTGGGAATTAGAGGATGCCATGAGGGCGAAGTACCCGACACTGATTGTAGACTAGATTGTCTAGTGTCGTGAGGGTACGGGGCGTACCCCTTTTAAGGGGGGTAGGACCTTTTTGTTTTAGCATTGCTTCGGGATAGCTTTGCTTGTATGTATAATGTATATGTTTACATTTTGTTTGACACAGTGAAACAACCAGTGTATTGGTTGTAGTGTTGATAGTGCTTGCAGTGTATTGCTTGCATGGGTGGTGCGTGTTTGCACAATGTGTGTATGTGTATGTTGCTGTGAATATATGTGTGAGACTTGTTAATGAACTTGTTTGACAGATGTGATATCTGTAAGTGTACTAAGTGTGTATTGTGTTAAGTGTGATTTTGACAAGTGATTTGTCAAATGGGTGAAGTTATTAATCCACCGACTTTGACCAACTTTGAGGGCAAAGTTTCTTAAGGGGGGTAGGTTGAAATACCCCGGGATTTAAAACAGTGATTAATTAGGCTAATGAAATATTTAAAAGCTTAATTAGTCCTAAATAAATGCATAGGAATTATTCCCGAAGAAAACGGATTCGTAAAACGAATTAAAAACGTAAACGAGCTTTAAAACGCGTTTTTCGAGAAACCGGGAAAAACGTGATTTTAAACGGGTTTAATAAACTCATAATAATTATATTTAGTTAAATATCTATAATTAGAGCATAGTGAGGGTCTAGAGCCGTTAAAATTAATTAAACAAGAAAATTCCGAAAAACGGACCCGTTATATGAATAGTGTAAAAACCAGGAAGTTGTGGGGTGTAAATGTAATAAGTAAAAATAATTAAGCCACCCTTGTAATATATGTGACCGGTTACTTAATTGTAATGGGGGCACATTTTTATTCTTCATAAGCAGCCCCTCTCTGATTCCTAATACACTATGAGACAAAGTAATAAAGCAAATAGGTATAATAGTAAAGTGATACTCTCTCACCTCTATTCCTTACCAGTCACGATTTACCCTCTCTGTAACATCTTCTTCCTCTGTAAATCCTCATTTGCGATTTCAACAGAGAGCAGCAACCTCATCTTCATCCTCTCTTTTCTTGCTCGATACAACACCAAACCATACAAAAAGCATACTGTTGGATTCCTCATGTTAAGGGCAACACATTCCACCCTTCAAAAACTTGAAACCCTCACCTTCATCTCCATGACCGTGAGCTCCTTTGCAGCTTGAAGTGGTGCTTTTGGCCCTTCTTCATCTTCTTAATAGTCCAAGGTAAATATAAACCCAAAGTCTTCCCTCTTCCTTGCTTGTTTGTGTAAAAATCAAAAGTTGCCCACGTTGATACTTTCTCCATTTTCCAGTCAGTTTCGGTTGCCAACAGAGGGCTGAGGTTTTGCTATCCTTGCTGTCCAAGGATTACACTCAGGAGAGTAAGGTAATTCCTTAGTGTTTTAAGCCCTAAAAACTTTTGATCGAAAAAAATAAAGCCCTAAAAACTAGCTCTTGGAATATTGGTTCGGTGAGAAACGTGAGAATTGAAATAGATTGTTGTGTGTGTTTGGGGTATGATTGTAGATAGCAATCTATACCTCTGTTGTTGTGGAATCCAGAAGAGAAAGAGAGAGCAAGAGGAGGAAGAAGAAGGGAAAAGAAATCAGAAAGCTAACAAGGTATTGAACTTACCTTGAGATGGCTTTGTTCTCTGTAAAACATATTTTTGAACGTGAAGAAAATGACCTTGTATGGTGTAGTTAAGAAACTACAATATTGCTTGATTAATGAAGAAGTTTTAATGATGTTTAAGTTTGCAAATAAACCTAGGGACTAAGTTAGTATCGTGTGATAACAGAGGGGAAGTTTAATGTGTTGTAGCAGTGGTTTTATGCTTTTATAAACAGGGGTGTTGTCTGATGTTGTGAGTTGTTATAGTGTGGTGAGTATACTTGGAATGTAGATAAGTTCTGGCAAAATATGTCTAGGAATGTAGGGCTTGAGTGTGTTAAGGCGTGAGGTTGGAATGGTAAGGAAGGTAGAATAGAAAACCTGCAACAGAAAACAAAACTAGAAACCTGTAACAGAGGAAAAATAACAGGGAATCGAGTTAGTTGACAGATAAATGTATATAATGTTTTAGGTTAGTTTTGAATGCCTAAACAATGTCAAAACATGCTAGAATATATGTAGGGAGAGTGGGGAAGAAGTTATCATAAGCTTAGAGTTGTAACAAAGCAAAAACATACTTATTTTTCAAACCTGCAAGTGGTCCGGGTCTGTAAACTAGGACAGAAACCCGGACCAGTGTCAAAACACGGCAGAAACCTATGTCAGAGGAGTGGTCCGGGTTTAAAAACCAGGACACAAACCCGGACCACCCCTAAAACTCACCCGAGAGATTTCTGAATTAAGGGTCCGGGTTTGTAAACTAGCATGTATACCCGAACCAGTCTTAATTTGCACCCGAGAGTGACCAGAAACATTGGTCCGGGTTTGTAAACCCGGACACAAACCCGGACCACCCCATTTTCTTCACAGAAATCATTTTAAAGCCATTCCAAGGTAGGGGTTTGATGGGTAATGATAATATAAGATGATTAGGACTTGTTTATTGGTGTTTTATGGTCATTAAGAGTATTAACAAGCTTATAAAATAATTAAAAGTATGTAACTTATGTAAATGGATTTGGGTGACAATGAGAAGTAAGGACTTGTATAGGTTAAACTTGAAATGTCATGACTAAGTAAGAAAAGTTCGGGAAAGCGTTAGCGAAGTAACGAGTTAAGTTAATCATGGGTAATTAGCCTCCCGACTTAATATATGTTATAGGACCCGATTAGTTGGACTCTGAGAGAGAGAGTCGACGGGCAAGTTACGACGGTGAATGGTATGATTTTCTCATGCTTTGTATCCTAACTTGGTTACCCTGATTTGTGTGTTTATATGCAATCACCTATTCAAGATAAAATGCATGAATATGATTTATGGCAATTCCTTATTTATTGTGTGCTTGTCTTTGCACCTGAGGAACTATGTCTTGGAAGACTAGTTTGTATAATTCATGAAATGTTTGAATGGGAAGAATTCTTGTGTTTGAGACGTTCTCACTAACACACTAACCTTCTGACTTACCTAACTTGATAAATGGGTAACTGAAGTGAAAGGAGACCGATATAGTTTCGGCCACGCGTGAGAATGAGGAAGCAAGAGAGATTGCTTACCGAGTTCTGGCCTAACCTTCCCACCATGGTTCCGAACCTTAAGGTCGCAGCCCGGGGAAGTAAGCCAAATCTAAAGCCCGGTGGTGAGAAGTGGTGAGTATGCCACATCTCTGCCCGGAGGTCACCCGACTTAACTGAGCAATTATTCCAAGAGAAAAATAATGGTTAAGTGTGGATCATGCCTTGTGCGAGACATATGATCATGAACTAAGAGTATTGAACATCCGTCTAACCCGGATGAGAATTTGGCTAACACGAGAAGAGGTGTGCAACTTGAGGAAGAATCTCGAGGCCTCAGTGACCAACGTGTGGATGACTTGTAATGTTCCATCATTGTGATATGCTCTGCGTGTGGGTATCGTTGTACATGACAATATTATTACTGTTGTTTAATGTTATTAGTATGCTTGTTTGAATGTTAATGAACCGCATGTTGGCGACCAATTAGTTAGCGTACCCTCGCTAGTACGCGGGGTATGCGATTATCATATTCAGCTTTAGCTGAGCCCCTTCGGGCACCATTTTTATTCTTCCAGGTACACGAGACGGTTGATAGACGTGAACACCGGGATGTTATGCTTTTGGTTGTTAGTAGTAGATGGTGGTGTACCGAGTTGTACACGGGCTTGTGGCCCAGGATAGTCGGTGTACTATGTGGTACACCTGTTGTATTTTGAATGGATAAACATGTTGGTGGAGTGACTGTTTAAACTCGTATTCTTTTGACGGGCTGTGAGCCCTTGATGTAATTATACACTTAGTACTCGGTAATCAGGGGTTGTAAATTATGTCGTTTAAGTTGGTATTTCTTTTATCAGACCGGGACTGTAAGGTGTAGTAGTTTAGACCCGGTAACCATATGGGAGGTTATCGGTATTGTATCACCCTCGGTAGTTAAGTGTTTTTCCGTTGCGAATAATTAAGTGTCCGTGACGTTTAGACCGTGGTTAGAGGAATTATCGGATGGGGTGTTACAGATCATAACAGAGATAGCCCTGGTGTTGCATAGAATAACCAAGAAAAATGTATTACACAGACCGATGAGACAATTTGTGCTTTTGGTAAGGCCTAAGGTTAGGATAGCAAGCACACCCAAAAACCTTAAGAAAAGAGTAATCTGGATTCTGATGAAACAACACTTGAAAAGGTGATTGTTTTCCCAAAACAGGAGTAGGAGTCCTGTTTAGAAGATAAACAACAGTTTTGAAAGAGTATGTCCAGTAAGTGAGAGGCATAGAGGACTGAGCAAGAAGAGTGATACCTCTGTCAACAACATGTTTGTGCCTGCTTTCTACAGCTCCATTTTGGGGATGAGAATGAGGGCAAGAAATTCTGTGTTCGATTCCTTTTTCCTTAAAAAATGATGTTAAAGCTGTAAATTCTCCTCCACCATCTGTTTGAACAGATTTAATTGTGGAATTGTGGTAGTTCTCAACCAGATTAAAGAAGGTGGTGAATACATGTTTGGTTTCAGATTTTGTATGTAATGGAAACAGCCACATGTACTTAGAAAAATCATCCACAATAAGCAAGTAATACTTGAAACCATCAACTGAAGTAAGATAGGCTGGTCCCCAAAGGTCCATAAACAACAAATCAAAACATCCTTTTGACATATTAACAGATCTAGGATGAGGCAAAGCATGTGTTTTACCAGCACAACATGCAGAACAAAACTGCATAGGATGATTATTCATAACAGGCAACTGAAAACTAGATAAAGTAAGCTTAGTTGTTTGAGGAGAAGGATGCCCTAGTCTCCTGTGCCAGATAGTGGAAGTAGTCTTAACTCCAATATTGGCTTGAGGAAACTGGAAAGTCTGTTGAGGAAAGACATAGATACCCCATTTAGCTGGACCTTTGAGAAGAACTTGATGGGTTTTGCAATCCTTCAATAGAAAGTGTGTAGGATGAAATTCAAAAAAGGTGTTATTGTCAATGTAGAATTTATTATCAGAGAGAAGGTGTTTGTTTAAGGAAGGACTATGAAAACATGACTGAGTTTGTATGTGCGAGAAGCTGTAGAAAGAGAACCCATACCCTGGTGTGAGATAGGAACCATAGAACCATCCCCTAGGGAGATAGAGTCATGTCCTGAGCAATCTGAGGCCCCAAGATTCAGTCTAGAGAAATCTCCTGTGAAATGATGTGATGCAGCTGTGTCTGGCAGCCAAGCATCTAAGGCTGTAGGGGAGCTGTAGGTAGTGTTATTGGCAGAGAAAGTAGGAGGAGGAGCAGATTGATAAGCATAGTTGAATCTATGGTAGTAGTCCTTTGCATCATGCCCTTTTTTGGAACAAATCTGACATTGAATTCTATTGTCTTGTTGACCAGAAAAAAACTGAGATGTAGACTGTGATCCACGGCCATAACCACCATTTACGGCCATAACCACCATTATTTCTGCCTCTGCCCCTTCCTCTAGAATTCCTGCCCCTTCCTCTGTTAAATCCTGAATTTTTCTGATCTATGGTCTGAGACGTTGCAGTAGCATTAACACTAATAGTCTGAGTTAATTGTTGAGATTGCTGGTTCAAAGTAACCTCATACTGTAAAAGATTGCTAAGAACTTGAAAAGGGGCAAGAGACTCTCTTGATGACATTAAAATAGTAGTAATAAGGTTGTAATCTGGAGGTAGATCCTTCAGCAAGTAAGTCTGAAATTCTTTATCAGTAACAGCTTGACCTGCTCCTGCCAAGGAATAGACCATCTGTCTAGCCCTATTATAATACTCAGACACACTCTCATCACCTTTCTTAGTAATGCCGGCTAATTGAAGCAAGTAATGGCCTAGATTTGCTGTTGTCTGAGCAGCATAGGTATTTTGCAGAAGATCCCATAATTCTTTTGATGTTTTACATCCAACAACAGAGATGATTATGGGTTCTGTGAGCGTCATGTGTATGACAGACATAATAAGCTGGTCCTGATTTACCCATTTTAAGTAATCTGGATTGATGTCGTTACCTGTTTGCTTTGCAGGACATGGATGTGACCCGTCGATGAACTTGAAAAGGTCATTACCTCTAAGGAAAGGGGTGATGGTGGTCTGCCACAAAATGTAGTTATTCTGGGAAAGTTTGATAAGGTTGCCAGCTGCTGAGAGAAAAGATTGTGTGTGTGTGTGTGTGTGTGTGTGTGTATTGTTCGGAGGAGGAGGAGGAGTTTCCAGAAAGAAGAGCTCCCTTGGTCGACATGTGCTCGTCACCTCTGGAGGAGATATCATCTGTCGCCGTCATTATAGGGAAAAGGAGCTACTGTAGCTCTGATACCATAATAGAATAGGGTTTTGTATGAATGACCTCCTCAGTGTTTGTATTCAATAAAGTGACCTATTTATAGTAAGGTCACTAACGTACAAGAGATATTTGTAAAAGGGCTGATTCTGGATACTAAAAATATCAGTGTCCAACACTAGACCTATATTTACTGGACTGTACAGACAAGTACTATGTACTAGGCCTAGACTGAGCCCATTGGTATTTACATACTAATCGAGCCCATAATATCTATACTCTGTTACATTTATTCAAAAAAAAAATTTATGACCTATAAATTGAAGGATGCAAACGATGCATGACAAATCTGGGTAGAGATCCTCAAACGTCAAATGAGACATCAAATGCTCTACCAAAACCATCACCCGGCCAAAACTTGGGTCTTAAACTCTTGATCACACTTGTTTTGAGGGCATCGTCCCTTTCAGATTTTGTATATCCTCCTCGTGGATCGGTTTCTTACCTCCCTTTTTCTTGTGCATGATTAGTGTTTGCTACCTGATTTAAAAAATGGGAGCATATTTTCATGCCCACACTTAAGATATTATTTATATGCATTACTTTTTAAGAGAAAACAGTCACATTATAATAGATACATTGACATTTTAGCATATTTAATCATTAATAATCGAGTAGCACAAACATCTAAAGGTCTTCGCTTTAGTCAAACGATACTTGAAATCTAAAAGTACACTTTCTTTTTGTCTTTATGGACGATATCAAAGAACCGTAGGTAACTACTATAAGAAAGTTGGCCTTTGTCAATAAATTAGTATATCTATATTGGAGTGCTTGCTTCATACTCTCTTTATTTTAAATTAAACTCTAGAGTTTATGATATATAAACATTTTAAATTCAAAACTTTAAACCCCTAAATATATAATTGTCAATCTAACCTTGGGTTTATATATATTGATTCTTTTATGATATTATTTTTCTATGATGAATGGTGGTTATATTAAGATAACATATACCTCACTCTAAAGTGCAAATCAGGAAAAGAGTTTACTATCAGTAAAAGTGAAAAAGTAAATTAATTTGGTTGCATATTTCATATAATTTAATTGTTATAAATTACTAGTTTTATATGTGAATGTACCACACACATAACCGTGATTACTTCTTTTATTGATTCAGTTAGGAACTAAATTTACTGCATGCAATCCCTAAATAGAGAGGAGATGGAGGGTTGTATGGCCTCAACAATGCAAGCAATTAGCAGATGGAGACAACATACTGAAGTACCCAGACATTGTAATTATACCAACAAAAGTGGTGATACATTAATCTTTCATTCATAATATTACAAAGATGTAGAGAAGCAGGGCCACACATTCTAGCTCCTTTCCCATGTATATAACATGTTAATTGTTCTTACAGTCAGTACATTATTTCTTCACTTCTTACCAAGTTGTAGTTTGGTTAGTTTTGTAAGAAGTGAAAAGATAATCAAAACCAAATGCTCTCCTTCGACTGATCATCTACATCATATTCTAGTAGTACTATAAAATCAAATGAATCTGATTAAAATTATTTCCCACATATTAATCACATCAGCATGCAGAGATATTACTCGTCAGAATAATGAAATTCTCTTCACTGCAAGGTATTGTAAGACCTCCCATGGGATGTTGAAAACCAAATTCTTCTTCTGCCAAACTAAGCAAGGTTTGAAACAGAGGATGTTGCAGATACATCAACGGTACAATAAACCTCCTGATCTTGTGAACCGTCTCTCCAACATAGACCGGAACAAATCCTCTGGGCACATTTTTTTTTCCTCCATCTGAACTGAGCATCACGTGGCTTTTTCGTGGACTAAGCTTGGTGTTTGAGATTGTAGGCAAACGAATAGCCATTTTAAAGGGCGAGTACTGCGCTGAAGAAGTTATGAAATGATGATTGACACTAGCTAAATCACTACTACTTGAATGGTTTTTTCACAAGTCTTTGGTTGGGTTTTGAAAATGGTGTTCGTGTTTATATATGTAGCAATTGTGGGCATCCAATATGAGCAAGTTGGGTTAGATTAGCTTCGATTTGAATTGAATTGACGAAGGAATCACACATGGTCTTGCCTCTTTTGTATTGAATTGACCGAAAAGTATCGTTATAGTGAGTATGAGTTGCCAGTTGGTTGTGTTGATACGGACTAGTCCTTGTAGCCGAGGACCCATTATGGTCGGATTGTCGTACATGTTATCTTATTAGTTTGGTTGTACACATCGTTTATATTGTACAGAACCAGAAGAAGATAAGAAAACTTTCAGATATGAATCAAATGAATGAAATACTCTTCAAAACAAGCAATTATCACTTATCAACATCAGTAACGCTATCTGTCGTCTTGGGTGAGGTGGTACACCTTTACATTCATACGTACCTTTTTATTTTTAAAGCTATAATTAATTTGTATCATTGACGGATTTAGACATTGAGCATTCCCTGTACATAAAATTCTTCATATTCTGCACCGTTTTTTGAAACAGCACCACGTACTGTACTGTGCATCGCTTACTAGCTAGACGTACATGAGAATATGCACCATAAATTGGAGTCACTGATTAGGCTATAGGTGTGACTGTTGACCTAACCTTGACGTGCCAAGACGTTGGGCAATTAACTAGCTAACTAACTACAGTTTTCGGGAAAGCCCACCACAATTAAAGTGCATGTGAAATTAATAATGACTAATCCAGGTCTGTCTTATGCTGATTTCTTTCAATCCGCTTATCTTTTTCACTTATTTCGATAATTTGGTAATTTAATTAAGGGAAAATTACAGGCCCACCCATGACCTTTGGCAAAATTACACATTCCACCCACGTGATTTCACAAATTATTTTTTCCACCCATATGATTTCCCTCTTTTTACTTCCAGCAACTTTTCTAATTTTTGTTCAATTCAAAAAATGCTTAAACGTTATCCGAAATTGATAAAATTTTACATAGACAATGTTAAAGTGTTATATTTTGGTTCAGTGAGAAATCTATTGTTTTTTAAGCTTAAATGTGACTTTTGAGACCCAATGAACATGCCACATGTTTCATTGGGTCCCACGGGTCACATTTAAGCTTAAAAAACTTTGGATTTGACATAAGATCAAAATATATCACTTTAGCATCATTCATGTAAAGTTTCATCAATTTCGGACAACGTATAAGCATCTTTTGAATTGAACAAAAATTAGAAAAATTGCTGGATGTAAAAGAGGTAAACCACATAGGTGGGGAAAGTAATTTGTGAAACCACGTGGATGGAGTGTATAATTTCGCCAAACATCATGGGTGGGGCATGTAATTTTCCCTTTAATTAACATGGGTCTGATAATACAGTAAACTCAAAAATCCAACCATCTGTCCTTTGGCATACTCATTAATTAATAATAGGGGTGGCAATTCAGGTTAATGGGTCGGGTTGAAGCTCACCCATACCCGACCCGATTAAAGTTGTATTAACCCATACCCGACTCAATAATAATCGGGTTACAAATTATCAACCCATACCTGACCCATATAAAATGATTAAACCCATACCCAACCCGTTTAACCCATCATAATTAGGCTATGCAAATTTTAAAAGACCTAGAATTAAATTTTTTATATGATTGCTCAAATGAAGTTACAAATGAATGAAATCATACATTCAATATGGTAGATATTCTAGAGTTTTCATTATCCTTAATCTTTTTTCTTTTTCCACATACATGTCGTGCTTAGTAGCACTTAACAGAAGAAGGTGATGTGTACGCACCCGGGCCAAATGTAACTGTATTTTCTCCTTCAGAATATAGAATCAAAACATAGACAAAAATCTTCAGAGTACAGAAGAGATAGGACCACAGTGGGAGCTGTGGAGGAGAGAGCAGCACATTGTCTTTTGACAATCCACAAAACGAATACTCTCGTTTTTGCTTTATAAAAAAAATACAACAAAGTAGTATTATCAAATAAACAACCTCTCATCTAAAAGATACTACATAATCTATATTATACTAATAGTAGGTTAGCACTTACTTAGTAATATATTTATATTTTTATCTAGTAATCTATTTATTATTATTTTTAATAAAATAAAATAAACGGGTGGGGTTGACTACGGGTTAGGACTTTGAACCCATACCCAACCCAAAAATTTAATAGGTAACCCATACCCGACCCAATAATTTAATTGGTCAATAATCGTGACCCAAACCCGCTATTTTCGGGTTGGGTATGGGTCGGGTTATCGGGTTGGGTAAAAATTGCCACCCCTAATTAATAACCTTTAGTGCTGACATATCTGATGGATACTATATATGTATTCATCTCATTCATAACCTTTCTAAGTTGTAGCAGATGACCCAAATGGATTTGAGGATAAATTGTGATTCTAGTTAAGAAATATTAAGGGGGCGTTTATTTTGGGGTAATCAGGAAAGGGAATCGGAATGATTCCCTTTCTTGCTGTTTGTTTTGCCAGTTTTTTCTATTTTCAGGAAAGGGAAACAGAATGGGATTACCCCAAAACCCTCTATCTTGATTCCCCACTCCTACTAGGGAATGAGATTCCCTTACCCCAATACACTTTGACCAATGACATTTGACCATTGACCGATGACTAATGACCATTGAGCGGTGACCTGTGAATATTGACCGATAATTAATGACCGTTGACCAGCAACCGGTAGTCGTTGACCATTGACCGGTTATTTATTTCAATTTCCCCAGCTCAAACAAACAACCAGGAAAATCAAAGAGAATTATTTTTCATTCCTCTCCATTCCCTTTCCTGATTCCATTCCATTTCCCCCGCCTGAAACAAACGCCCCCTAAGTCCTAGGCCTTCATACATTTTTCTTAATTAGAGCAGACACTGCTCCAGGTCACACGGAGTGTTTTGACCATCTGTGTCTCCTTATATTTTTTTGATAAGTTACTGCATTAGTAGTTGATGGCAAAGTACGCACCAGATCGGTGCACTCGCCAAATACATAGAGTTCCATAAACAACAAGACATAAAACAGGGAAATTACAAGATGAGAGAAATCAAGTTTCGAGAGCCAAGGGTGATGTGTAGCGGTAATGTTCGTGTAACACCCCAACTACTAACAACACACTTAACAACATATCGCAGCGGAATTCATAACTCACAACATCACTTAACTCTTTGGTGTTACACGCCGTTAGCCACCCACGTGGCTAACAAGGCTAACATACATACATTGTACCGGTCTGATGGACTAAATTCCCGAGCGACTACACATAAATCCCGTTCCATGTCCAACAGTCATTATACCCTTACATTACAGTTGTACCGAGTAATTACCAACTAATGCCGATACATTTTCGGTCTTACTACACCTATAATACATCCACAATTCTCATGACTACCACATACAAACACTACCCCGTCCTACTCTCGAACGGCTTCCAGTTCCTTGTACCTGAAAAGTATGGGAGCCCCCAAAGGGGGTCAGCACCTTTGCTGGTATGGTAATCCCGCAGCCCGCATGCTATCGGGCCACGCACAACTATTTGTCGTCTTAGCATGCGGTTGATTTATTTCAAACATGCACAAACTCACATACATATCATGCTTATAAGCAAACAATCATTAATAGGGCACAAACACAAATTAACACACACACTCAATAACAGTACACTTCACTTTATAACATACACAACTTAATTTCTCTCCTCTGAGAGGATATAACTTACTTAGGGAATGCCGGGGTGATATAAGCCCGAGCACAACATACATACATTTCCTTTACTTGAGTGGCGGCCTCATATAGGACCGATCACAACATACATAATTTCCCCCTAACTCCAATAGTGATGAGGTAGGTAAGCCTTGGTTAAGCTTGTGGGTGGTTGTAATTCCAGGAGGAAGAACAACCGTAACATAACAAAGAGGGAGTCGAAGCAAACTTAGGCATCGACACCCTACCAACATTATACATAATTTCCCTCCTAGCCCGATGTGGAGTCGGGTAGGTAAGCTTTGGCTAAGCTAGTGGGAGGTTGAAATCCAATGAAGGAAAACAACCCTAACATAACAGGATGGGAGTTAATTCTCATATATGTATTAACTCCCAAACAACACGCCGACCGGAATGACCGGATTCCTCTCCATACATAACATATACTTATTAGTTAGAGGTTCCCTTATGGAACTTACCACATACATACATCACATAGTGTTACTACTCGGTTAGACACATATGGGGAGTAATATCCCTTTTTAACAAACATGAATAACTGTATCCAATAACAACAACACAACATATCCAACAAGTCACATACATCACTAATAATAACAACATACACTAACGCACGGATAGCCGTAGTTAGAACGTTCCCATGGGTTGGGACGTTTATTCCGAATACCGATCTCTTATGTGTACCTAAGGTCGGTTAACCATTATTTAACATATAACTAAGGTTAAGCGGTATCGGAATTAATTTACGCCACAATAATGAATTACTGTAGACTCATTTCATGCTTTATCTTGCAAGGTGGCAAACACACAGAAAAACACATTGGCATACAAGCCGGTGTAATCCGGTAGGACACAGGTTGCAAGAAAACCATACCTGTCACCGAAGGTTCACTCTAACGTCCCATCACATGTTCCTCGAAAACTCTTTGAACAACTGATAACATTATAACTATCTCCATTAACATCGGGATAACATTGTTGTTTAAAGACTAATGCGCCCATGGTTAACCCCGTTAAGTAGTTTTATAACTTCACATTTTTATTGCAACTCTTCACCCACTCAATTGCCATTATCACTCACTTAACATATCCTTAACAACCTTATAACATCATTACCTATTAACCACCCTCACTAGACATCATTTTATAACCTTAAACAATGTTTTTCAAATGGTCCAGGACTTGGTTCTCATCTAAGGTCCCGGACCCATCCATGGCAAACTCTCGGGTGGTTTTCAGGTAGTGGTCCGGGACTCCATATGGGACTTAAGTCCCGGACCAACACAGGTTAAAACTCTCGGGTGATTTCATGGGGGTGGTCCGGGACTTCACACATAACCCAAGTCCCGGACCATTGTGTGTGTAAACTCTCGGTCGGTTTTATATGGGTGGTCCGGGACCTTGTACATCTCCCAAGTCCCGGACCAAGTGCTGGGAAAAGTCTCGGCCTGTTTTTAATGGGTGGTCTGGAACCTTGTCCATGGACTAGGTCCCGGACCCTGCTACAGATTTTACAGATTTGGAGTTTTCTAAATCTGTTACAACTCCATTCTTTCACCATTGATCTTCCAATCTTTCCCACTGGTGATCTACATGTTTAAGCACTTAATTACCCTCCTCAATCACCTTAATCCAACACCAAGTCCCCTCACTAATTTTTGGTTATTTCACTCAAATTCACTTATACTTTTATAACTAGTTTTCTAGTTCTCATCACTTCTTGTGACAGTTTTAGCTCCATCTTTTGCCACTCAAATAATGCCCTTTCCAGCACTTCAACTCACATTACTTCTACTCCTCATACACACTTCTCCTTAGTTTGGTTTCCAACTCATTAACCATTCACTTGAATCTTCTTGACACACCTAGCTTCTTCCTTTAATAAAAACTCAAGTCCAAAATCTCCTAAACAAATTTTGACAGCACTTGGCTACTTTCAAAACATTTCCCAAAACTCATCTCTTCACATATTTCATCCTAAAACTAACCAAACCCACAAGGGTTCTACCAGCACATAACCAAAATCCTCAAATTCAACAACCCACAACACAATCACCAAAAATCTCCATAATCTCAATAACCACATCATCAATCACAAACTCACAACATTTGGCTCTTAAGGCCCTCAACTCAACATTAATTCACAAACCTCTCCAAACCAAGTAAACACATTTTCAACATATATTTCAATCCATCATTTTGGGTTCATTAATTTGTTTACCCATCCCAAACACTTAAACAATCATAACCAAGGTTCAAGGTGGATTCCTTACCCTAATTTCACAAGTCTCTTTAATTCTCCTCTTGCTCCATATCTTCTCTAATATCGGTTAAGAGGGCATGGAGTTTCCAAACTCCATCCCAACATCCAAGAACACAAAACATACACACAATTAATTACCTAAACCCTTAGAAAACTCAATTCAATCAAAGGGCTTAGAACACAAGTTAGGGTTTACCTTTTTTGAAGCTTTTAAGAGGGATTCTCTCCCTTGAATCAAGAAGGCATTTACTCCACCATTGGAGAGTTGAAACAAGGCTCCAAAACAAGAGAAAAACAAGGTGAGAAAGGGAACAAAAATCGGCCACCATGGGAAGTGGAGAGAGAATGACTTTTTCTTGAAGATTTTTACCTTAGGAGGAAGAGGAGACTCCAAGCTACAAGATGGTGTGTTTTTCTCTTCAAATGGGGAAAACCCATAAAAATGAAACTCATCATTTTCGAATTTTGGAAAGAGAGAAGTGTAGAGGATGATGAGAGGAAGAAGAATATGTAATTTATTTTGAATTTGGAGCTTCAACGGAGCTTGTACAAGGGAGACAAGTGGAGAAGCCATGGCTGTTTGGTGAAGCTCAAAATCGCCAGCAGGAAGGTGAGACAGAAGAGGGCTCACGATGGGGAAAGGAAAGAAGAAGAGAGAGAGGAGGGAATTGAGAGGAGAGAGGTATTTTTGCTTTTGTACTTTTTCCTTCCTTTCTTTCTTTTTCTTTCTTTCTTTATTTACTTAGTGTGTGAGAGAGAGAGCTGGCTCCCCCTTTAAAACCGGCCCCATTTAATTATTACAAGCTGGAGCGTTTTTCGTCTTTTACAGAAAACGCTTGTTATTTTACCCGGTTTAGCACTATTCACTAACCGGGCCCGTTTTCCAGAATTTTCTTGTTTATTTAATTTTAATGGTCATTATACTCCCATTAATGTTTATTTAGTTATATGATAAACTATAATTTTTACGGGGTCATTTGACTGTTTAAAGTCACGTTTTCGGGTTTTCTCGAAAAACGCGCTTTAGACTCCGTTAGCGTTTTAACGCATTATTTGTATCCGTTTTCTTCCGGAATTTTTTCCACATGTTATTAGTGTGTAATTAGGGTATAAAAATATATTTATAACCCCATTGAAATTTTTATACCTCCTAAAACAATTAAATACGCGTTTTCACGTTTTGTGACTTTTACGCATTTTCTTTTTCTTTTTGGTTTTTATTTCTTCACCAATAATCTTAAGGACTTAATTAGCCTTAGAAAATTATAAATACATAATTAATTAACATATTAAGGTTTGGGGTATTTCAATCTACCCCCCTTAAAAGAACTTCGTCCTCGAAGTTCACACTTCCCACACATCATTGGTTAGAATACGGGGATTACTTGCAACATACAACTTCCATAACAACATACTTTACATCACACCCTCGGACTTAACGGTCCGGGTACTTATACACATCCATACATAACATAACATACTTACTTAGTAGCCTCGGACTTAATGGTCCGGGTACTTTAACAACATTGTACATACATAACAACCCTTAGACTCTTAGGTCTGGGTAACATAACAACATTTAGACTCTTAGGTCTTGATAATATAACATCCTTCAGACACATAGGTCTTAATAACATAACACTTTCGGAACTTAACCACATTAGGACTCAAGGTCAAATAATATTTATTACATATACCACACAACATGTCTTAGCATGTATATCAACCAGAAATTCCTTTTCCATCTCTTCATGGGTTCGAGACCCATGTTGAGTACATATACACTGTGATCCCGCAGAACCCGGTCGCGATGGACACCTTCTGGTCCCCGTTCCTTTGGAAGATCAAAACAATTGCATCCATCTTTAAAATATACTTCCCATGTCACCGGTCCGAAGACAAAGGCTCATATGTCCTCAGCTCGTGAGCAAGTAATAGGAAAATACTCTATATGAGGTTAAGTATAATGAAATCCTTTATTGGAAAATACCAATTGAAAATCCTTTACAAGGTCAAATAGAAGTAGTCCTTCTTTGAAAATACCACTTAAGAATCTTAAAATATTTATTGAAGTCTTGAAAATACCAATTGAAAGTCTGAAACCACCAATTTAAAATTCCTTTGAAAACACAATACAACTCCAAGTCCAATTGTTGCTAACTGCATCTTATTCTTGATGTAATTATTTGTGACCACTTATAGGGAGTTTCAAGAATCATCCAACCCTAATGTGATCAGCATCAGAGTTGAACTATCTTTCCACCCCAATTTGTGTTCGGCTTCCCTTGATCTCATGATAATCAAGTTTCACTCCCACTTCAATTTCAAACAACAACTAATTCAAACATGTATCATTTTCTATCTTTTAATCCATCTAGTCATAACCATACATCTCCAAGGGATAGAACTCCGTCTATCAATCACCTTCCAGGTTCCTTTTAAATCAAGTTACCTAGGGAATTTAATTCCCACTAGGTTCTATGTTGGTGTCATACCTCTTCATAAATCACAATACTGTATATATATACTTTTATCAAAATCATATACGGTTTTACAGTTGTTGTATGAACATACATATCGGGGTTTTCGTTCCCCGGGAGTTTTTTCTACTCCCTTACACTTATACTTTCACACATCCGTAAACACCATAAACACACTTATCACAATGGTCGCATCTTCTGTGCGCAATTACCACAATTAAACCATGAATGAATGTGTATGTTTATGTAACACACACACCACAACATCAAACAATCCTTTTGTGCTATGCACACCATAGTTCACGTACACTTGTACGGTAAAACCAAACTAACGGTTTTGCGCTCTAACCCCCCTTAAAAGGGATTACGCCCACGTAATCAATCACTTAATCACTGTTTATAACGTTCTAAAAACCGTCGTGAAGTGTTTTATCTCCACGCGGCTTATTACACGATGTGTTCTGGTTTGAGGATCTTAGCCACATTGGCGGTTTAGTCCCTAACCAAGAATTCTCACTAGAGTTTATATTAACTCTCAAATGGTTTCGATTCTGGCCTGTGAGGCTTTTAGGCATCATTAATTTGCCATTCACTCATGTTCACTACGCACATTTAACACTTGAATTGCTGGCTCACTAGTTTCTGTTGCGCAACTCTTGATAACTTAGAGCTTAGTTTGCCCCATATATTGTTCTTACTGTATTGTACATCCCCGATTATCACCTTTATCTTGGTAATAACGGTTTCTCAACCGATGCGTGGTATCACCTACCGTGAGCGAACTCGGTGAGTTACAACCTTATTATCCACTTTCATGATAACCTACTGTATTCCACAGTGACTTACTTGATTTCTTCCGACTCATTGTCGGTTGAATTTGAGCTACTACCTAATGAGTAGTACTCTTTTTGTTATTCCCCACACTTGAGGTATATTCCATACCGATGTTTAATAATCGTGTTACTGTAGTCACTTATGCAAACAGAGTACCGTTGATTGGTACGACCGTGCTTTTCTTATGCATCGGTTTTATCACACCATAAGTCTTGTCCTTCTATCACATTTAACATTTCCCAAACTTCCTAGCTATCTCACTCGATCATTACTGCACAAGTGCAATACCAAAACACTCAGTCATACAGAGTGCAGAGGCGTAAACTCTTGACAGTAAATCTCTTATGCGATAGCAATAGGAATTCACACTGAGTTCCTTATCACATAGCGTCAACTACTGGCTTATTGCTCAGTCTGTTTATTATCACTTACTTATATGTCCATTGAGTTTGACTCATAACTGGTCTTATTTGCCATATTATTATTTAACAATACTTATGCAACGGTCGCTCACTGCGCACCGTGCTATTACTCATTGTATAACATTAACTTACACTGCATCCGCTGTTATATTAGCTTCCGCCATTACACTGTGTTTTGCCACTTATTTGGCTGATTGTTGAATACTCTATTCTTCGAGTCTTTATGCTCCTTGAGCGTTATTCATTACACATTTAGCATCCCACACCTATGGTGGCTGCTATTAGACTTTTTACTCATCTGATCTCCACAACTGGTGCAAACACTTCCTTTTGTATTATTCCTACTCACATCATTCTTGGGTAATAACAACATAGTCAACTCTTAACACATTCCCTGAACTTAGTTCACATAACTACCGCTGTTGCGGTCTCCCATATCAAGAGGTATCCCCACACTTTAATCAGTGGTTCGTTATCCGCTTACCTACTTATATAACATAAACTTCCATAATCAATAAAATTTCCTTAACACATTTTACTTGTGGCTTATAAGCCCTATTGCCTCGAGCTCTGCTCATTGTAGGCTGTTCACACACACTTACTTCTCCGTACTATATTACACGGTTCCTTTCATGGGATGCCCCTTCAAGGATGTCAGACTTCCTCCTGACGCCTTACGCTTAAACTGGGTGTTAGTTTCAACCCTTGCGTTTCTGTCACGTTAGTTGTTCAACCAATGTTGACCCAAATACCCTTTTAAGGATAACTCCTGGGTGTCGCTGGGTTCTGCCATTACATCTGGCTTGCACTTACTGTATGTTTAATTTACTACTTCGCCCTGCATTCTTTGTTGGGTTGAATATTCTCCTTAGTGAGATTCTTATCCCTAGTGATCATCTCGGGAGTCTCGTCCCGATCCTTGCACATTAACGTATCCATAGTAGGCATCTGACTCACCATATGTAGGCTGGGTACTTACTCCAGCTATTGTGTTCATCCTCCAAGATTCTTAAGACATGTGCGATTTCTTTACTTACTAATCAGTGCACTTCGCACTTGTTCACCCTTAAACATTTCCTTAAAATGAACTTACTGATTCCTTTAGTTTCCTTAACTTGACTGGGTTCCTTTACTTCAACCATTCGATGGTACTCCATTGCTCTTGCTTGACTTTTACTTCGGACCGTAGTATGGAGTCGACTACTTCCCGTGTTCCAGGCTCCACTCGTATACATACGTGGGGTATCCTACTGATACATTGCTACTTACCTGACTAACCCATAAGTAGGTCTGTCAGGCCCACAAGCTCCTATCGGAGTGCGGTCGTCCCACATTACAGTTGGTATACTCGTAGTGTCCGTCACACGCCTAGGTGAAGTATTCTGTTGTCAACTCCTCTTATATTATCCTATGATAATATGCATTCCATGCTTCCCGAACTTAATCAAGGGAAGTGTATCCACTGTTGTATTATTATGAACTCACTCCATTCCCTCGGGTTGTTACCCTTGGGTTTACCGGTTTCCATCCGGTTGTTTAAAAGTAGCCGGGTAAAACTTACCTACCATGTGGCACTGAGGCCCGTGTAGGTCTTCTGGTTTGGTTTTAAGAAAAGAAGAATTGAAATAAAATGGGTTTGAAAGAAAATCTGGTTTTGAAAAGAGTTTGAAAGAAAATGATTTTAGGTTTAAAGAAAAATTTCCGTGGTTTTACAACGTTTCTTGCCTTATCCAAGTCTAGCTTCCTGCTGACTGGTGTGTTTCCAAGCACTGAGGTCAGGCTAATAAGCCCTTCCACGGTTATGATAATCCCACTTAACTTCATGGTGCTTTACTGAGTACTTTGTAGTTGCTAAAAAAAAATCTCCCACACAACCTTGTTGTAGCAGCACTTGTCCATGGCAAGTGCGCCATGCTAACTGGTTATCGGTTCAATACACACTGGTTGCGGTGTTGTTTTCATCCGCACTAACATCAATGGCCTGGTTGGCCCTTGCTTGATCTTGCAGTCTTAACAACAATTCCTTGGGTACTTCTCAGTGTCTTCACATGACAACCATTTACTAGGGTGTTTCCCCTTCTGGGAGACCCCTTTTACTTAGTATTGTATCCTCCTAGTACTACGTTGTAGTTCCTTGATCGGTTGCTATACCGTCGGTGTATTAGTAACTTGTAGTCCCGTAGACATTCGTCTCGGGTTTCATTACCTCGCTCCTTGCCTGTTGCACGCTTGGTGAGTTGCAAGCTGGTTATCCTCGACTGCTCCGCATGTCGACCCAGGGTGCTGGAAATTCCATTCTCTTGTGCATAAGATTCTTCACTTTTCGCTAACAAGAGCGGTTAATATTGTTAAAATGGAGGCCGTCTTCGGGATCACACCTTTCGGGATCTACCGTATGACAGGTCCTCCGTACTTACAGGGGTAAATATCAACTGCCAGATCGGGTTTTCCCGAGTAAGAGATGACTCTCATCTCTCTGGCGTTCTTTCCCGAGTTATAAAATAGGGTTTGTGGAGGGCGGGATGGATACTGTAGGTATCCAGTACACACTGGTATTTCCCTAACTAGCGTACTCCTCACGCTATCACTCAACCTTTAACCCAAGGCACTGAACTCTTAACTCGGTACTTCCTAAGCTCGGTATTTCAGTCATCAGAGTGATACTTCGCTCTGATACCACTTTTTGTAACACCCCAACTACTAACAACACACTTAACAACATATCGCAGCGGAATTCATAACTCACAACATCACTTAACTCTTTGGTGTTACACGCCGTTAGCCACCCACGTGGCTAACAAGGCTAACATACATACATTGTACCGGTCTGATGGACTAAATTCCCGAGCGACTACACATAAATCCCGTTCCATGTCCAACAGTCATTATACCCTTACATTACAGTTGTACCGAGTAATTACCAACTAATGCCGATACATTTTCGGTCTTACTACACCTATAATACATCCACAATTCTCATGACTACCACATACAACACTACCCCGTCCTACTCTCGAACGGCTTCCAGTTCCTTGTACCTGAAAAGTATGGGAGCCCCCAAAGGGGGTCAGCACCTTTGCTGGTATGGTAATCCCGCAGCCCGCATGCTACCGGGCCACGCACAACTATTTGTCGTCTTAGCATGCGGTTGATTTATTTCAAACATGCACAAACTCACATACATATCATGCTTATAAGCAAACAATCATTAATAGGGCACAAACACAAATTAACACACACACTCAATAACAGTACACTTCACTTTATAACATACTCAACTTAATTTCTCTCCTCTGAGAGGATATAACTTAACTTAGGGAATGCCGGGGTGATATAAGCCCGAGCACAACATACATACATTTCCTTTACTTGAGTGGCGGCCTCATATAGGACCGATCACAACATACATAATTTCCCCCTAACTCCAATAGTGATGAGGTAGGTAAGCCTTGGTTAAGCTTGTGGGTGGTTGTAATTCCAGGAGGAAGAACAACCGTAACATAACAAAGAGGGAGTCGAAGCAAACTTAGGCATCGACACCCTACCAACATTATACATAATTTCCCTCCTAGCCCGATGTGGAGGTCGGGTAGGTAAGCTTTGGCTAAGCTAGTGGGAGGTTGAAATCCAATGAAGGAAAACAACCCTAACATAACAGGATGGGAGTTAATTCTCATATATGTATTAACTCCCAACACGCGCGACCGGAATGACCGGATTCCTCTCCATACATAACATATACTTATTAGTTAGAGGTTCCCTTATGGAACTTACCACATACATACATCACATAGTGTTACTACTCGGTTAGACACATATGGGGAGTAATATCCCTTTTTAACAAACATGATAACTGTATCCAATAACAACAACAACAACATATCCAACAAGTCACATACATCACTCATAATAACAACATACACTAACGCACGGATAGCCGTAGTTAGAACGTTCCCATGGGTTGGGACGTTTATTCCGAATACCAATCTCTTATGTGTACCTAAGGTCGGTTAACCATTATTTAACATATAACTAAGGTTAAGCGGTATCGGAATTAATTTACGCCACAATAATGAATTACTGTAGACTCATTTCATGCTTTATCTTGCAAGGTGGAAACACACAGAAAAACACATTGGCATACAAGCCGGTGTAATCCGGTAGGACACAGGTTGCAAGAAAACCATACCTGTCACCGAAGGTTCACTCTAACGTCCCATCACATGTTCCTCGAAAACTCTTTGAACAACTGATAACATTATAACTATCTCCATTAACATCGGGATAACATTGTTGTTTAAAGACTAATGTGCCCATGGTTAACCCCGTTAAGTAGTTTTATAACTTCACATTTTTATTGCAACTCTTCACCCACTCAATTGCCATTATCACTCACTTAACATATCCTTAACAACCTTATAACATCATTACCTATTAACCACCCTCACTAGACATCATTTTATAACCTTAAACAATGTTTTTTAAATGGTCCGGGACTTGGTTCTCATCTAAGGTCCCGGACCCATCCATGGCAAACTCTCAGGTGGTTTTCAGGTAGTGGTCCGGGACTCCATATGGGACTTAAGTCCCGGACCAACACAGGTTAAAACTCTCGGGTGATTTCATGGGGGTGGTCCGGGACTTCACACATAACCCAAGTCCCGGACCATTGTGTGTGTAAACTCTCGGTCGGTTTTATATGGGTGGTCCGGGACCTTGTACATCTCCCAAGTCCCGGACCAAGTGCTGGGAAAAGTCTCGGCCTGTTTTTAATGGGTGGTCCGGAACCTTGTCCATGGACTAGGTCCCGGACCCTGCTACAGATTTTACAGATTTGGAGTTTTCTAAATCTGTTACAACTCCATTCTTTCACCATTGATCTTCCAATCTTTCCCACTGGTGATCTACATGTTTAAGCACTTAATTACCCTCCTCAATCACCTTAATCCAACACCAAGTCCCCTCACTAATTTTTTGGTTATTTCACTCAAATTCACTTATACTTTTATAACTAGTTTTCTAGTTCTCATCACTTCTTGTGACAGTTTTAGCTCCATCTTTTGCCACTCAAATAATGCCCTTTCCAGCACTTCAACTCACATTAATTCTACTCCTCATACACACTTCTCCTTAGTTTGGTTTCCAACTCATTAACCATTCACTTGAATCTTCTTGACACACCTAGCTTCTTCCTTTAATAAAAACACTCAAGTCTAAAATCTCCTAAACAAATTTTGACAGCACTTGGCTACTTTCAAAACATTTCCCAAAACTCATCTCTTCACATATTTCATCCTAAAACTAACCAAACCCACAAGGGTTCTACCAGCACATAACCAAAATCCTCAAATTCAACAACAACCACAACACAATCACCAAAAATCTCTATAATCTCAATAACCACATCATCAATCACAAACTCACAACATTTGGCTCTTAAGGCCCTCAACTCAACATTAATTCACAAACCTCTCCAAACCAAGTAAACACATTTTCAGCATATATTTCAATCCATCATTTTGGGTTCATTAATTTGTTTACCCATCCCAAACACTTAAACAATCATAACCAAGGTTCAAGGTGGATTCCTTACCCTAATTTCACAAGTCTCTTTAATTCTCCTCTTGCTCCATATCTTCTCTAATATCGGTTAAGAGGGCATGGAGTTTCCAAACTCCATCCCAACATCCAAGAACACAAAACATACACACAATTAATTACCTAAACCCTTAGAAAACTCAATTCAATCAAAGGGCTTAGAACACAAGTTAGGGTTTACCTTTTTTGAAGCTTTTAAGAGGGATTCTCTCCCTTGAATCAAGAAGGCATTTACTCCACCATTGGAGAGTTGAAACAAGGCTCCAAAACAAGAGAAAACAAGGTGAGAAAGGGAACAAAAATCGGCCACCATGGGAAGTGGAGAGAGAATGACTTTTTCTTGAAGATTTTTACCTTAGGAGGAAGAGGAGACTCCAAGCTACAAGATGGTGTGTTTTTCTCTTCAAATGGGGAAAACCCATAAAAATGAAACTCATCATTTTCGAATTTTGGAAAGAGAGAAGTGTAGAGGATGATGAGAGGAAGAAGAATATGTAATTTATTTTGAATTTGGAGCTTCAACGGAGCTTGTACAAGGGGACAAGTGGAGAAGCATGCTGTTTGGTGAAGCTCAAAATCGCCAGCAGGAAGGTGAGACAGAAGAGGGCTCACGATGGGGAAAGGAAAGAAGAAGAGAGAGAGGAAGGAATTGAGAGGAGAGAGGTATTTTTGCTTTTGTACTTTTTCCTTCCTTTCTTTCTTTCTTTCTTTCTTTATTACTTAGTGTGAGAGAGAGAGCTGGCTCCCCCTTTAAAACCGGCCCCATTTAATTATTACAAGCTGGAGCGTTTTCCGTCTTTTACAGAAAACGCTTGTTATTTTTACCCGGTTTAGCACTATTCACTAACCGGGCCCGTTTTCCGGAATTTTCTTGTTTATTTAATTTTAATGGTCATTATACCATTAATGTTTATTTATAGTTATATGATAAACTATAATTTTTACGGGGTCATTTGACTGTTTAAAGTCACGTTTTCGGGTTTTCTCGAAAAACGCGCTTTAGACTCCGTTAGCGTTTTAACGCATTATTTGTATCCGTTTTCTTCCGGAATTTTTTCCACATGTTATTAGTGTGTAATTAGGGTATAAAAATATATTTATAACCCCATTGAAAGTTTTATACCTCCTAAAACAATTAAATACGCGTTTTCACGTTTTGTAACTTTTACGCATTTTCTTTTTCTTTTGGTTTTTATTTCTTCACCAATAATCTTAAGGATTTAATTAGCCTTAGAAAATTATAAATACATAATTAATTAACATATTAAGGTTTGGGGTATTTCAGTTCGAGGGGAGTGGTGAGAATTATTCCATTCCCAGACACTTCTCTTAATGCTAATTATTGCCCCCTCCCAGTCGGGTGATGCTTCTTCAAAGATGGTTTTGTTTCTCAGCTCCCAAATTTGCCAAATTGTGTGAATAAAGGTAGAGTTCCACAGTGTTTTGGCCTTTTTTGGAATTGTCATGGAGGACCATTGCTAAAAAAACTCTAGCTCACGCTCAGGGAATACAAAAGGGATGTTCCACCATTGGAGGATGTTGCACCATAGCTGGTATGTTCGAGGGCAGTGAAGGAATATATGCTTTGAAGTTTCGAGGGCTCGTTGATAGAAACAACACATCATAGCTGAGCTAGAGGAATTGAGTTTACAAAGAAGGGTCTGTCTTTGGTAGCCATCTTTCCTTGGATAAGAACCAAACTAATAGTTATTTTCTTGGTGGAGCTAGACGCCTCCAGTATAACTTGTGCCAAGATGAGGGGTTTGGGTTAGACAGAGCACCGACAACCTCATAGAAACTTTTAGCTGTATATACCTGGATTTACGAGGCTATCCATACGAGTTCATCGTTTTGCTCATTGCGAATGATAGGTTTGGATGTGAGTAAGATATACAGGTTTGAGACTTCCTCTTCTTTGTAGACAAACAACATCCTTCTCCGCATGAAGTTCCACAACCACTTGGCAGCCATTCTACCACCCCATTTCATTAACAGTCGAGCATTTTTGGTTGGAGATAGAGTATAACAGTGGAAAGCTCTCACGTAGAGGGAGTTCCTCAGTCCAATGATCTAGCCAGAATCTATCTTTCCTCCCATCGTTCACTATCCAAACCATATGGGAACTGATGAGGCTCTCTTGTCGCGGGAACCAAGAATAAATACAAATAATTTGTTTACACACCCCTCTTTTGCGAAAGTTTGACCAGGCTTTGTCTGTTATAGGAAACTGGATATCTATGTCGTAGGAGGAGGAGATGACATTCTTCCAAAGTTTCATTCCATCTCCTTGATACTTCCACCACCACTTAAAAAGGAGTGAAGAATTCCGGAGTTCTAGGTCAGCAAGGCCAAGACCTCCAAATAACGAGGGCGAATTAAACTTTTCCAAGCCATCAGGTGGAGACCCTTCCGTGAACCCGATTTCCATAAAAAATTCCGTTGTAGTTTGTAGATCTCCTCAATAACAGTTTTTGGTGCACGAAATAGGCTAAGATAATATAACTGGAAACTTTCAAGCACTTCTTTAATCAAGACTAGTCTACCAGCTCGAGATAAGCTACTGTCCTTCCAAGTAGTTAGTCTCAACTTGATTTTTTGTATAACAAGTGCCCATGTTGAAATTTGTCTAGAATTTGCACCCAATGAGCATCCTAGATAGGTGGAGGGGAAATGATCCACTTCTTAGTTCAAAATTTCCTGTATTTGACTCTCCTGTTGTTTCCACAAGTTGATACACAAGGCCTTCAATTTGTTCCAATTCACACATATATACTGATGCACCAATTAAACAAATTTGATTTCCTCTTCATCAGGTTGGTAGAATATTAACAAATCATCAGCGAATTGGAGGTGTGAGACTCGGATGTTGTTGAAGCCTACTTCAATTCCTTTTTTGTCCCCTAGTTGCATGGAGCGGTCAAGGAGCCAGTTTAGAGCTTCTCCTATAAGCACAAATAATAGAGGGGGTAGTGGGTCTCCTTGATGTAGACCTTTCTTGGGGTGGAAAGGTATGGTTGGTGAACCATTTATGATTATTGATAAGCTTGTCGTCGTGATACATTCTATTATCCATGACGCTACTTGCTATTGAAACCGTATATAGTTAATATTCGATCCACAAAATTCCTTGAGACAATGTCAAAGGCTTTTGACAAGTCAATTTTTAGGAGAATTCTAGGTGCCTTGGTGCGTTTCAACCAGGTGATTGTTTCATTTGCTATAAGTGGCCCCTTAAGTATGTGTCTCCCCTTTAGAAATGCAGTTTGGGTGTCATTAACCAGCTTCAGCATCACTATCGCCAGTCTAGATGCCATCAGCTTGGATATGATCTTGTATATTCCGCCTATCATGCTAATAGGCCTGAATAGTTCTGTTTTGATGCGCCAAATATTTTGGGAATGAGGCTTACCCAAGTGACATTTGATCCTGGTGGCAGTTTGCTCTCCACGAATAAGTTTCTGACTGTAGTGGTGAGTTCATCGGCTATTGTGCTCCATACGGATTTAATGAAGAAGAAGTTGAATTCGTCATAGCCCGGTGCTTTGGAGCCATCACATGCCCAAACTACTTCTTTAATCTCTTCTGTTGATGAGATATCAGTTAAGGAGTTTGCTCAGACGTTTTCTGCATAGGAATGAAGGAATTTAAATCAAGTGGTTCTTGGAAGATGTTTTGAAAATATCTGCGATTTCTTTCCTAATTTCCTATGGTTCTGTGGTTGTCCTGTTTCTGATTTGCAGGTTTGAGATGTGATTGTTTCTTCTGTTCATCGAGGCTCTCCTGTGGTAGTATCGAGTGTTGGCATCACCCTCTTTGAGATATTTCTCCCTTGATAGTTGTGACCAAAATCTTTCCTTCCTTCTTATTATCTGCCATGTCTTATTTATGATCCTTATTCACCTTTCTGTGCTTTTGCAACCACCGTCTCGGGCTTCATCATGGCTATCAATCACGTCTAGCTCTTTTAACAACTGATTCAACTTTGGGTCAATATCTCCAAAACTATTGGAGTTCCAATCTTTCAACAGTTTTTTGATTCTTTTTAGCTTGGCCTTTAATGTTAGGCTTGAGAGTTTCTCCCACTCATATTTAAAATAATCTCTAAAGGATGGGTGATCAAGCCATACGTTTAAGGCTCTGAACGGTTTCGGTTCTCAGTCAATTTTCTCTAGTTCAACCCAGTAGAACCTATGATATGAGATTCTCCAAGGATTAGCAAGTAGAGATAAGGAAAGGAAAGTTGCAAACCATTTAGGTTGTACGAATGCTTTGTCGATCCTACTCATTGAGCATTTGTTTCTCCACGTGAATTTGCAGCCTGAAATAGAATTTCTTCAGTTTCCATTTGCTCTGTCCATGATTGTAATTCTCTCATACTTCTGGTGGTGGATCTTGGATTACCTTCTTTTCGCTCCCCAGTATCCAGGACCTCGTTAAAATCTCCAACTATCAGGATTGGGTAGTGTTGTGATTGGTTGAAAGCTAGAAGTTCCTGGTATAATGCCAATCTTGTGTGGGGGGAAGTTGGTCAGTAGCTGAACAAAATAGTACTTAGGAAGTCTTCAGGGGACCATAAAACTTCTACCACAATCCACCTCTCCCTATGGTGTGGGTTGGAGACTTTAATCTTGTCGGGTTTCCACATGACAATTAAACCACTTGATTGTCCTACTGAGAAGACCTCTGTCCATTCTGTAGAACCTTTTGGTCCTCATATTCCTTTGTGATTGTTTAGTGGCTTAGAGTGGTGGGTTTCAAAAATTTCCACAATCGTCACATTTTTCTCCCTAACTTCTTTGTTGAGCATCATGCATCTTTCTCTTTTGTTTACTCCCTTTATATTTTGGAATGCTATTCTCTTGACATTTTTCTGGACTCTTTTGCTTCTTCGGAGTGTTGTATCTATGTTTTGGGGTGATAGATGTGGGTTATGGAGGGTCACTCCTAGTCTTCTTGCATAACTTAAGCATCGGTTTGAGTTTTTGTTTTTGTGACAAGGTTCCGACCAGAGGAGATTTTATTGTGTACTAGGAGGTGACTGAGATGGACTATTATCCAGAGGGAGCAATACTTCAAGGTGCATTTTGGGTAGGGGTTGGGACAGATTTTCTAGCGGATAAAGTGAGTCTGGGCTATTTTCCAGTGATTCTTGAGCTTGTGGGCTATTCGGGTCTTCGGAGGTGGGGGTGCTAGTTTTTGGTTGTGAGTATATGAGAGGGGGTGATTGGATGTTTGATGGGTCAGGGTCAGATTCACGATCTTCACTACCAAGCATTTGTAAAAGGGGAGATTTGAAGTCAAAGGGTGAAGAGATGTTACCTCGAGAGTTTCTTTTTTATTTACACAGTGAAGGAGGTGTTTAGAGGTACCTTCTTTTAGAGACTAGATTATTTGCCATATGTGAGAGAAGATACTCTCGAACGGTTCTGAAAATGAGGCTGATAGGTGTAGTGAGATGGAGAAAGTCTTTTCCCTATGCACAATTAGTTGGAAGGCGGCGTGTGTTTTACCGATGACTGCAATTCGGCTCTTTGGGGTCTGTTGCTCCACTTCTTCTGCATTTTCCATCAGGGCACGTGAGTTTATTTCTCCAAGGGTAGGCCATGTTTGGTTTCCAGTTTCAGTTGTTGTTTCTTCTTCTTCTTGGTTGTTATGCTTTGCAGACAAGGTGTTGCAATGGAAGCGGCGAGTTAATTCCTCTTACCAGAATTCAACAATCCCGATTTTGCATTCTATATCACCCACTTTCACTATTTCTTCCTGGTTAATAATGTTCATGATTTTGGTTTCGATATGAACATAAGATTCAGGATAGCTGGGAAACGTGTTCATGTCGTTTTCAATTGCCAGCACATGGCCATATTTTCCAGCTATAATGTGAATATTCTCTTCAGACCATGCTGTGATTGGGATACCACGTATTGCCAAACTTGTCACCCTGGATTCTAGTTGGTCGTTTCTACTCCACTTGCATACATCCCACACTAAATCATGTCTGATTTTTTGCTCAGTGAATGAGCACAAGCTGGTTATGGATCTGAATGTTATGATGTATTTGTGACAAGAGAATGCCATAATGTTCTCTATGTCTATTTCCCGTTGTTGTAGTTTTGATCTCATTTATTTGATATTTGTCTGGATTCTGGATGAGATCACTGCACTTCTCTATAATAGCTCAAGAATTAATGTGGATTCCAGGGTTTTAAAATGCGTGAGGCGCTCCGAGGCGATGAGGAGTCAGGGGCAAGGTGTGATGCATGAGGCGTTGAGGCGAACACATCACGTAGATGAGGCGATTGTTTATGTAGAATCACCTATAGATTGTTATGAGCATACATTTTGTACATACACGACAATACAATATCACATTATATAATATAGAAGCTTACAATAACTCAGTGCTGCTATTGTTTATGCTGACTGGTAGGTGGGTGTGATGCTGGTGGGTGGGTGGGTGCGTAAGTTGCGTGGATAGAAGATATATTGGGGGGAAATTAAATAGGAAAAGAGAATGAGAGAAAAGAATGGGAAAAGAGGTGAGATGGGGACCAATTGACGTTGGAAATGGGAGGTGGGTTAGGGTTTTAAAATTAATATTAAAAAAGAACTTTCCAACTAATCAAAACATTGTCATTTTGACCAGTGGAATGAAACAAAAAAATATAAAACAAAAAATATAAAACAATAAAAATCCCTTTTACGCTTCATCTTCTTCCCCGCATCTTCTTCTTCGCCGTGACTCTGCTGCATCTTTCTCCTCTCTTCCTCTCTGTGTGTCTTTTCTTTTTCAGCGCATCAGGCGATGCCTCAGCGTGCCTTGCTCCGCCTCACTCGTCTCGGACCGCCTCAGGCCGCCTCAGCACCCGCCATCGCCTTGCCACACTGGAGGCGAAATAGCCACCGCCTTGCGCAGAAAATGCATCAGGCACGCCCGAGGCGCGTTTTTCAAAACCAAGAATTTCCAGGAGAATATTTGGATGTGTATTGTCATTATTGTCCTCTCTTTTTGGATTTCTTTCAATTCTTGAACTTTCATCTCTTTTCCAGACTCGAGTTGGGGAATTGTGTGGTGTTTTGTGATGTCGGGATTGCCATGTCCGGGTTATACCTTGTTTTGAAAGGTTTCCTTCTTGGTTTTGCGTTTTGCACCACCAATATATTGCCATCAACTATTTTCCCATCGCATTCTGCTATTGCCTTTTTTGCTTCTTCTTCCTTGCGGTATTCAACTAAGGTGTATCTGGTTGAGGTTCTCAAACGCAGGGATTTTGGCGTTCTGGTACCGATGACCGTACCGTACGGGGCGAAAAGCTTCCATAACGTTCCAATCCTAGTCGTTGGATTGATGTTGTCAATGAAGATAGTGGCGTTGATTACATTCCAAGGGAGCATGTTTCTTAGGTTTTGAGGGGGTTGGGGCTGGAAAAAAGATGAATTGTGGTGGGTTATTTGTTCGAAGAGTAGTAGGTGGTTGTTTTATGGTGATGAATTGTGGTGGATAATTTGTTCGAAGAGTAGAAGGTGGCTGTTTAGTGGAGTTTAGAAGGACGGTGTGGCGAGGGTGGTGAGGCTAGGTGGTGGATGAGGTGGGGGAGGCATGATGGTTTGGGAAGGATGCAGTGGGAGGCTAGTGGAGGAGAGGGGAGGGAGGTCATGGTGTTCCTATTTCAATTTAGGGTTACCGTTTGAATAAGTTGCCTGAGTTCACATTGTTTGGCATAATAAGAGGCATATCATCTGCGTCTCCTTATATACCATAGGAAAGAAATGGAATATATAGTTAATGGTCTTAATTTAATAACCGTCTTAGAAAGTTGTATACATGAAACCGAAAAACCCACTAGTCTATGTTAGTATCAACATAGCTATACGACACCCTCCTAACCAAATCTCTGATCTAAAAAATGTAGTTGAAGGGAACTGCTCGTCTTCCCCCACCACACTCTTCTCCCCCATCCCCTGCCTATCGATCCTATTCCTGATGGCAGTTTTGGAAATCACCGTGCTCATCATTGCATGAGGAGAATTTTTGGCCGCTGATTCCATCGGAACCTCCACATTTTTTTTTGTCTCTTGCTTGCATCTTTTCCCCCACCCCAGTTTTCCATCGATTCAAGCTACATTCCACCTGATTGCTTTTGTGCGCAACCATCCCAGTGTCAGGGGTACTTCCCTGCCTCTTCTACTTCCGCCCTGCTTGCATGCTTTCCTTAAGCCTAGCCGTCCATCCTAATCTACTATACTTCTCCATCTTCGACTGAAATACCCTTAAGGTTTATAAACCTAGTTAAAGGTTAATCATGGCATTAGGAAGACTAATGAGCCTTATTGAATTAAGAAAGCATCTAAACTCCCAACACATTGTATAAATTAATATACAAAGTCCAAGAAGGTCATTAGACCTTACAGTGATCAATGGACTAAAGAGGAGTGTGAGAGATTAACTCCTAAAGTAAATGAATAATGTTATACATTAATTCATGAACTAAGATCACAAACAATGTGAAAAGACTATAAAACGCTATTCATATATTCAAAACAATTTATAAGTGCAATAACCACTTATAAATACACCTTAGGACAAGGTGATAACATGTGTTACAAATCTAACACATAAACTAAGTTCAAAGTGCACAACATTAGACTTATAATGTTATAATGAAGTAAAAAGACCAAAAAGCCCCTAAGAACAAGAGAGGGCCGGAAATTACATGAAGAAGAGGTGAGTCACAAGAGAGAGACTAAGCTAGCTTTTGAACATTACAAATATCTACACTAAACCACTATTCCTCACTTACTCACTTTTCCTTCATTTAGACAAACCTAGCAACTCTCCCACCGCTCTCCTCTCATCCCAGCCAAGAACAACTTCTCCTTCTTGCTCCTTCATTTTTCTTCATCTTCTCGTGAGTTCTTCAAGCTCCAAAGATGGTGAGTTGATTTCCACACCCCCTTTCACCTAATTCCTTCACCTTTCTTTATCCCTAGTGCAAGGTGATTAAGGAGCTGAACTTTGTTTATCAAAAACACAAAAAAGTATGTAGCTTTGGAGGGGATAAAATCGGCAACTTGAAGAAGATGAAGCCAAGCTTGAGTTCTTCATCCTTAAGGTACAAAAATGTGCTTTAAGCACTTCATCTTCCTTTGATTGATTAAAACCGAGAACCACAGCTTATCTTAGCACTCTTTTCTCATTATTTTCATAGAGAAATCATTGTTTCATCAAGAGCCCAAATAAACAATAAGTTTCAACAAGTTTAAGGTAAAAACATGCTTTAAGCTTCTACTTTCTTCTTGATTCATTAAAGGGCCGAGAACCCTAGCTGTTTATACTCATTTTATTCCTCTTTGTTCACATCAAAATGGAGTTCATTCAAATACACAAGCAGGCCAAGAACCAATGGCAAAACAAGGGTGAAAATCTTCCTTAAATCAAGGGTAAGTTCTAATCTAAACTCTAGTGCTTGAACCTTGTGTCAAACTCTTTAAAGAGCATATAGAATTGAAAATTATGCCTTTTTGAATATATAGGCTGAGAACATTGAAGAAATAATTTGCCTTTGGAGATCAAGGTCACCATTCAACCTTAGTGCTCAAATTGTGCTTTAAAGTTGTTCTATGTTACGATCAAATGGGGGCCGAGAATGACGTGAGGAAAATGGTCATTTTTGACCTTGGAATGTATAAGAAATCATGTGAATGAGTTTGGTAGTAATAACTAGTGATTTGTGACTTGAATTGTCAAGTTTGTGAAGTTTATGTGAGTGTTGTGTAGATACCAAGAACTTATGGCCTAGGTATAAGCGTGGCTGAATTGTGGAGCTTATTTTGTGGATATTTAAGCTATATTTATGGTTGTAATGATAGCCAAGTGTTTAGGCCAATGTTATAAGCATTTTAAGGTATTTTAATGCTCTAAATGTTAAGAACTATATTGATGTTCAATGTAGTATAAAAATCTGGTGTAAACAGAGTGTTTGGATAAGAAAAACCACCTAATAAGGTTGGTGTAATGATACCTAATGTTTAGGTATTCCTTGGAGTTGGTTTAGTGTTTGAAATGAACTTAAAGATGTTTAGGGATGTAAGTATCATTTAAGGAGTGTTGAAGCTGGTGGATGAGCTGTATAAAGTGAATCAAAGTATATTTGGAGTAGATAATGAATGATAGGCTGAGATTTAGGCCTTGGATGGTTTAGGAATGCAAATTACAAGTTTAAGTGATTTACGGAGTTAAGTGAAAACTCTAAGAAATATTTGGGGCCATTTCGTAAATTCTACAAAATTCAGGGTCAAGGCATATTATGAGGTCAAATATAGATGGGGTCAAAGTGTTGACCAAAATTGAGGTGGAAATGATAAGAAATTTTGAGTTAAATGGAGTTGGGGGTAAATTGTAAAATTTGGGGTTGAAACCATAAAATCTGGAAAGATGGGAGGATGGTGGAATGAAATGTGGTCAACTTAGGAGGAATCAAGGTATTGACCAAAGTTTGGGATTAGAATGATGAAAGTAGGAATTATGAGAAGTTTAGGAGCTAATTGTAAGTTTTGGAAAACTTATGTGGCCAAAGTGTAATTTATGGAAATATGGATGCAGAAATTGGGTGAAGAACAGCAAGTGTCTGTTATGGAAATTTTGGAAAATTTAGGGTTGAAAGTTGGAATATAATTGAAAGATTGTAAGAGGTGAAGTTTAGGAATGAAATTGTAAAGTTGTACAATGTTTTGGGGCCACTTTGTAAATATGGAAAATTTATGGCAAAAAAGTGAATTTGTACAGACTTAAGGTCTGTTTGGATAAGTGGAAAAATCTGGGTAGAAAGTGGAATAAGTTTGGATATTAAGAGATGATGTGAATTAAGGATTAAAATGTAGGATTTGTAAGGTTGTGGGGTGGATTTGCAGTTATGGAAAATTTTTTGGTAAGTGCTGGAATGGGGAATGTGTTGTTCGGTAATTTAATAAAGTTGGTGTGGACTTTGAGTTAAAATCAAATAAGTGTAGAGATGTTACAAGATATGTGATTTGAGGTTGAATTGTAATATTATATATGAAAGATTTGGTAGTCATAGTGTAATATTGAGTACTTATGGGAAAGAGGCGTGAATTATAAGAGTTATAAGTGGATTTTATTATATGGTTGGGAGTTATATGAAGTTACATTATGGTTGAAAATCATAATGCCATTTTGGAGAAGTTGGTATGAGTTAAGGAATTTAATGATTCACATGAAAGATGAGAAGGTTTGGATACCTTAGGTTATGTGATAAGTTTTTGAGTTGGAAGGAGTTTGATAAATGGTTAGAAATCAAATGATATAACATTAAGCTAGTTCTTAATGTTGGAGTATTAAGTTGGATAAACCAAGGATTTTATAATTACTTAGAGTAATATAACCCTTGGATTACTTGAGGAATTTTATAATTCAAAGAATTAAATTATGGATTATATGAGTAAGTTGACTTGGATAGTCAATCAAAATGACCAAGGGACACAGGGAGGGTCAAGTTGGCCAACTCATGATTAGATGAGGGTTTAAAATGCTAAAGCTATTAATGCTAAAGTCAATTATATAATGTCATGTAGTAGCGAATATATATATATATATATGAGTGTGTATAAAAATAAAGCCTATAATGAAAGAGATAGGCTAAGTGAATGGAATCCTAGAGTTGTAAACATTACTACATGTTAGTGGCTAACATAATTAAGGGATTGAATAACTAAGCCCGCCGACCTTGAGTAGAAACCCGAGATTACGACGAAGTTCATCAAGGGGTTAATTACCAGGGAATATGTTTTTATTCGGGATTACTGAATCGATTTAGATCATAGTGAATTAATACGTAGTGTTACATATTCCTTATCTAAGTGAGTAGAGCGCGGGCCCGGGACAGGACATCTTCTACCTATCGTCGGTGAATAGTATGTTATTGTGTGATCCGATTGTTCCCGAGGATTTCCTCGGGTTCCGGTTATATGTGTGCTTGATTGTTAAGATGATATCTGTGATTGATATCCATTATTGAGTATGGATAATTAAGTGTTGGTGCCTTGTATTAATTGCTTATGTTGTGTAATATTAATTTGTTCGAAATAATAAACAGAGCTAAAGGCAATACCAATGTATTCGAATTGAGATATGGTAAGTGACAAGAAAAACGTCATTGAAAGCACATTATCCGAGTAATCTAAGAATGTTCCTTGGATCGAGCGACGGTAAATACCGCTCTAATAAACATGTAATCGAATGATGGCTATCCTAGATGTTCTAGGAATGTTTCATAAGTCCTTATTGACTACACATCAATGAAGATGGTAGTATGGTAGTATGGGAAATCCAAGATGTTCTTGGTGCACTGTTATCATAAATTGAGAGGATGACCGGATGCGGTTCCTCTCCACTTATTTAAATTCCAACGATCCCAGATGGTTCATTGGTCAGGTACTCCATCTGTTGAAGGTGGCTACTTTCATTGGTGACCCACCGAATATAGGGGTACGGTGTAGAGACATATTGTCCTTTAACGTGGTGTCTGTCATTAGGCATGAAATGAACCTCAGCTAAACATTAGATAGGAACAACAAATATGCTCGTATAAGTGGTGAACAATATTAAGTGCCTAAAAGGCCAAAGAATGAGAACAAACTTAAAATAAAAATCTCGTAATGATTCGCCTTGAATGTTTAGTATGCTGATTGTATTGTGATATGCTATACGGTGAAGCATGTGTTATGTGTGGTGAGTTAAATCAGTAGTGAACCAATACCGGATGAACTTTAATACAAACAATGCTATTTTTGTATCTATGATGAACAATATAAAGGGCCTTAAAGGCCGAATAACGAGAACGAGTTTGAACTATAATGCTCGTGTTATTATATTGTTATGTTTATTGATGTGAATGGTTGATGGTGTATTAAGTGGAGCCATGTGGCTATGCATGATTGTTTGGACTATTGCAATGTATTATATTGCTTTACAGTTTTTGTTATATAAACGGTATCGCACGTAAACTGAACCGCATGTCAACTCGACCAATTAATCCGAGGGTCTGAGGGTGCATGACGGTTGCGAAGTAGCATACTCAGCAGGGCTGATTCCATACATAAAAACAATATTACATGTGTGTAGCTGCTGACGACAACAGAGCGCGGGATACCTTGGGTAGTTAGTCACAATTACCTTACAGTTCTATTGTTGTATTGTAATTTGGATGTAAGTATGTTATGTAAGATTTCGAATATTTAGAATGCTCACTAGTTTGTGGATTTGGAACAATGTATAGAATGGTATCTATCTCTTGATCATATCAAGCGGTAGCACCCGCGTCGGTATTATTTTGTTTATTCTTCTGCTGTATTGTATTTAAGGTGGAGCAGATTGTATCAAGTTTATGGTTAATGTAAGTTTACGAGTTGGGGGTGTTACACCGACACTATGCGCGGAGAAATCCCATAGTTAAAGCCAGATGGATGAGGCCTTTTCTCCTTCTACTGCCTTGTTTAACCTTCTACCTTCCATCTCCATGCCTCGACTCCATCCTCTTAGCATTTTACTCAATCTCCACCCTTTTTTCTCAAACTCCTCCTCAATCTAACAATGAAGGTCATCAACGTTCTCGGATCCTAGTTAACCTGCATGTGATTGGTGTGTTCTTGCCAAATGGTTCTCACAGACTTCGCAAGACGCACCTGCTATACGCATTCACTTGCAATGGTAATGGGGCAACTTTGGGAATTTTTGATTGTGCAAAGTTGCTCCAATCCTATTCATCATTGAGAACGAGCAGATAAATGCAATGCATGTCGTTTTAGTAAGAGGTTCGCGGCTCATTGACTCTTTCCTCCTTGTGGTCAAAAGTTCGATCGACCTAGAGAAGCCCTTTGACGGGCATATATTTGAGTGGGTTCCATGTTGCGTCAGAGTATATGATCTTCCAAAGCAATACTTAAAAATGGAGTTCGCCACTAGTATCACCAATAAAAACGGTCATTCATGGGATTGATGGAGGATACCACTCATCTGGGACTTCAATGCTTGCGGGTAAAGGTCCATATCAAACTTTAGAGGTCAATTTGCCACTCTCTACATCTCTACCTTGATGGCTTGCATTTAGTCTACGCAATCACCTATGATGAGCTACCTTCCATTTGTTCAAAGTGTGGCTTTCTCATCCACTCATCCGATATTTGTCTGTGTTGTCGGTTTCTTGCACCAAAGATGTCTGTTTCAGATCATGGCTAAGTACTGAGTACTTTCTCTCCCACACTAACCCTCGTGCCCTTGAGGAGTTCTACGATCCTCGGGTGCCCACAATTGGTGTGGCCAACAATCTTCTAAGCCAACTCCAGAATCCACTCCCCCGACTGTCAATGACTTATGGAAGCCACTCTACAGAGCTTGTGCCTATCTATGGTCCTCTTTTGAGTCTTAATGGTACAACCGTTTAGACCCACATCGAGAAAGAAGATAAGCTTCGTTTTTTCCAGGGCAATCCTCTCGTTTTAGATCCATTAGAGTTAAGCTTAGGTACTTTGCATGGCAAAAGAAAGAAGACGATGCATACGTATATCCCAAATTCCTTTCCTGGTGAGTGCTCAAGTCAAGTTGTTGATAACCTGTAAGGAGATGGTGAATCAAGTTTGCATGAGGTCCTCGATCTTAACCACAGCCACATGGAGTCATGATACTTGATGACTCTAGTTGCATGGAAGGTGGTAACTATGCAACTAGAGGTGTTTCTCATTCCAGTTCCCTATTCATTTATCCATGACAGTAGTAGAACATTTTCTAGAATAAATGTAGGTTTTCATTCTGTTGTTTATGTTAGGTTTAGATTTCGTGACTCTCGTTGCTTCTATGCCTCGGACTGATTGTTCAGGTCAACTTTATTGGCTTTCACAATTACAGTATGATAGTGCCTTCGCTACCCAACAATATTCTATATGAATCAGTTGTTTTCGGTAGTAGCTCTTTTTCTCTATTTTCTAGTTCCCGCATGTATGTATGCTCTAGATCCGACTGACTGCATCTCGATTTTTTAGGATATATCCCCATCCTTATGTAATATAAGTAGGTCTACGAAAAAAAACAAAGCTGCAAATGCTAAACTAATTAAACCTTAATCCTTTCCCCTCGCTAAGTCGAGATAGATTCTTTCTAATAATATCAGATGAAAGACATTGACATCACAACATTATAAATCTCATCGATGCGTCAGTGTACAGTAGTACGTATGTGTCCTATACAATATGTACCCTACACGCCTGCATTAATTATCCACCTTTAATTAATAAACGCGGTGCCGTTCACATTCTACCATGTTTCGGAGGGATCCCATCTAATGGATTTTAGATTGTTGTTTGGACTTTGGACAGAAGTTTTGACCAAATATTGAAAACTACAAGGAAGCTTCCTCCCTAATGAATGAAGCTAGATTATACCTAACAATTTGGGTGATAGGTCGGATTGATATCACCGATAATTCAACTCATTTAAAATATCATTAATCCAACCCAACAAAAATAAATGGATTGAAAAGTCATGATCCTAATCCAATCTATTTAAAATCCTTAAACCCTAACTCAACCCATCCAATCAATTTTTTAAGCAACAATACCCCATATTACTTAACGCAACTATAAATGTCACATTACATGAGATTAAATTGTATACATTTAGTATAATAGCTACTTTGATAGACCACTTTTCATAGTACAAAAAATACATTTTACAGTCCCTGAATAACATTACATAATATATTTAATTGATATAATCACATCCCCTGATCGCAAATTCTACCCTGCGGGACAGCCGCATGAAGATAAGTACGGGATGTTGATTTGGCAGTCCCAGTCAGCTGCTGACTGGACTGTTTTGCTAACTGGACTGTCTTTTTAGTATATTAACTTTAAATGGTTGTAACTTTTAATATATAAGTCCAGAATGAAAAATAATTATATCATTATTCATCTAAATTCAATCTCTTCAAACAAGACCAGTCATGGATATGTTTTGACAACTTTGAAAAAAAAATTATTTTGACATGTATATGATAATATACTAAATCATAATATAATTCATTAATTTTGATATAATGATTCATTAAAATTGATATTATGATTCATTAACTGATAAGTGGTGAATTAGATAATAAACTTCAGAACCGATAAAAATCATTTTTATTTTGTATTGTATTATTATTGTTGTATGGTGTATTTTAAACCTTATATGGTGAATCATGTATTTTTCTTATGTACCAAATATTGTTATGTCTTGTATTATTGTTTAAAATTTTTATTTTTATGTGTTACTGATGATACACTGGAATGATGTTATGATTCATTAAATTTGATATTATGATTCATTGAAATTGGTAATATGATTCATTAACTAATAAATAGTGAATTAAATAACAAACTTCGAAACAAATACTGAATCATTATTATTTTGTGGTGTATTATTAATGTTATATGATGTATTTTAAATGTATGTGGTGAATCATAAGTGTCATTGATATATGTTGATATATACATGTAATTAACATAAATTTTTAAACTTCTCAAAACATATTCATGTCTGGTCTTGTTTTGAAGAGTTTGAATTTAGATGAACAATAGTGCAAAAATTTTTAATTTTAGACTTATATTTAAAAATACAATAATTTAAAGTTAATATATCAAAAAACAATCCAGTCAGCAGCTGACTGAACTGTTGACTGGGCTGCCAACACATATGTCCGCACCTTCTTACGTGTGGGCGGCTCGCACAATCTACCGTCTATCCCCTGATAGCATTTGATAGAGCACTTTTTAAAATACAGTAGCTACTTCTAGAACTTAAGAGACTTAAAGTACTATACTTATCCTACTATAATATCATTCACAAGAATATATATCTCATACTTTTGTTCACTCTTCTACATTATCTAAACATAACAGTTGTATTGTATCATTTAGAAAGAAAAAAACAAAAACAGATATCATTCACCAAAAACATCCTAGAGTAGTTATCTTCACTTCACATCAGCAACTGCAGAGTTGGTTGAGTTAAACTAAACAAATAAGATGTGAAGTCAAAACTCTCAAAATAATTATTTGATATGCAGAGCTGGTTGAGCCGTTTGTTTGATTAACGTATGAAGTGTATGATAATTTTAAAGGTTTGATAGTCCAACTGGACTTAGGCTGATTGGTAAAATACTTTATGCTTAAGGTTAAGGCATTGTTTGGTCTGAAAATAATATATATGTATGTACATTAATATATATATATATTATAAATTAACACATATATTTTCAGGTTTCGGGAAGGGTCAAGGGTTTGGATCTCTACCCTAATCCAACCCACAAATTAGCTTATTACTAACCTAACCCAAAAAATAAATGGGTTAATAATCAAGACCCTAACCCACAAAACTATGGGTTGAGTACGGATTGGGTTAAAATTAGGGGTGAACATTTGGATAATTCGGTTAACCAAAATCCAAGTTATAAAAAAAATTGGGTTTCGGTTAAAAACCAAATTATGTAAAAGTTGATCCAAACCAAAATAACCGTTATCTAAGTTATTCAAAATCTGAAATTTTTGGGTGAAAATTTGAAAACCAAACTAAAATCCAAATTTTTGTAATTCAGATTTCAATTAGCAGAAGTGCAAAAAAAAAAACGAAAACTGAATAGTTTCCCTTCCTATCTTAACGAAAGACTAAAGGAAAGAGAATTTTTTTAAAGAAAATTTATGGATAATTCAAATTAAAATCCAAACCAAATTAATAACCAAAATTTTAAATTCGGTTACAAATTTCAGTTAAAAATTTAAAAAAAACGAATATTTTGGTTCAAAATATCCAAACTGAGTACTCAGCCCTAGGTAAAATCACCAGGTCTAAGCTAGATGTAGAAAAAAGATTGGTAGGAAATAGTTATTTCACTTAAATAATTTAAATTGGTAGTAAAAGGATAATCCAAAAATGTATGGTATACATTATGGTACTTAGTTGCTATAATTTATGATACTTAATTGGTATAAGTTGGTAGAAACATATATAAATTACGTGTTTAAAACTCTGTATTTTTTTTTATGGTACTGAATAATTTAAACAAAATCTAAAAATCTTTACTTTTTCTCAATATTTAATGATTTTTTAAACTATAATTTTTATTTTTATATATTTTTCATTTTTATAATATTTTGATTTTTTTTTGTAATTTTTTATGATTTTTTTAACATATAGGGTATATTGTGAACTTTAAAAGTACTTTATTAACTGATAAAAATATTTTTATCTTTTTTTATTCAGATTAATGAGTATAGTGATCTTTCATAGACTTTTACAAATATATAATGATATTTTATAGTTTTTTATGAGAAATTTTTTATAAATAAACAAAAAATAATGATATTTCATTAAATTTCTAAAAGTTATGATAGAGACGAATCGTATGACCTATGGCTTCAAAAGCTCGTCTAAGTACTATACATCATACATTCACCTTTTATCATTAGTCTCGCCCAATAACTGTCCTATCAATTGTGAAATGTACGTGACATGGATAATGTCTGATCATGTTGTTTTAACGGTCCTACATTTGAGACACCACCACTTCCACTTGACTTGATTTACGTGGCATGTTGGAAAAGCTGTTCGCTAGCTAGCAGATTATAACTTATCTTTTTTGTTTTTGCAAAGGCTATAATATAACCTACTTACATTTACCCGTTAGTATTTAGTCCCCCGAAAGTGCTGGATAAAGTCATTTTTCTTGAGGTAACAACCTTGGACAGCATGTAAGGATAATCTTGGCACAAGCTAAATACCCTAACATATAATACATTTTAGGATGCACTATATAAAGATTGCCTAAATGTAGTCGATCCTCTTTTGCTAAACGCCACAAAACCATTCATAGAACGAAGATCACCCATGAGTCTGTTAACCCTTGAATTAAACCAACATAACCCCGAGAAAGACACCCAAGAACAAGGGAAACAAACGATGATAACTAAACAAGGTAGGGGATGACGGACAAACGATGGCTACAAGGGGGTCCCCGGTGCCCTTTGCCGACCCGCCGAAGATTCATTTTGCTTGGCGACTCCTAGCTGAGCCAGGAGTTGCCTCACCAGAGGTCACATCATCCTCCACCGGAGGGCTGAGATCAATTATCAGTGTTCCAGGGCCAATGTGAAGATCTTGACGTGACTTAGTCGTCTTATCTTTTTTGACATCCGGATTGAGCTTATCATGCAACCAAACTTCCCTCAAGGAACTCTCATCCAACACTTTATCAAGATTCCACTTTTTGCCACCTGCAATCTACAAAGGGTTACCTGTATGCATAAGCACCAACAATAATGCAAGTTCGCCTCCTCAACCGAAACACTTAATCTCTTGGAAATCCATGATGTTGATGAATGGGCTTTCATACCCTATTGTTGCCTTGATATGATTGTAAGTAGTCCCACCTCCGAGATCTACGTCCTCTTTAGAGTTCTCTGGTCCACTTCCCGAGTTTTCTTGCGAATAATCAAGGTTGGTAGCGTGCAGGGTTGGATTCTACCTACCAATACCTTTCTTTCTTTCATCCGGAGACATAGGCGTCATCGAGCCTTGACATTTGCTGGCATCCTCAAGAAATTTCCAAACATCTGACTCATCTTCCTCAGCCACCTTACACCCGCTCCTCATGCTCGATGCCTGGAGCCATGGCCCATAAGGAAGAGTGTTGTCGCTGGAGTCTTTATAGTTCGGGCACTCCTTGTTGGGTGCAGGAAAAGGCCACACTGGAAATAGATGGGGGCATCTTCTCGTAAGGAAGTTGAAGAATTGAAGCATGTCCTTCCATTGTGATAGAGACGCAACGCAGGACAAGTCTACAGATGTCATGTTTGTCATTCTCATAAACTTTCCTCTGAAGCGACACTCTCTTCATTGAACTCCAAAAAAGTTCCAAACCTTGAGCTTAGGCGCTGAGCAAAGGTTTTGTGATAGAGGATGAAAGGAACATCATGGATTCAGATCTAGAGCGGGATGAATCGGAATCATGGTCTTTGGAGGCCTTCATGACTTTGATTGGTTGAAAAACCGGAAGAGAACTAGAAGAGAACCATCGAAGGTCCATGGACCACGAATGAGAATATCAGTTGAAGCTCCATCCTTCCCTAGTTCAAACATAAATAAAGTTTTACTGACATTTCAAACTTTTATTTGCCCATGGAGTTGCCAAACTTTGCCAAAGGTCACCTTCAGAGCTCTAACATCTGAACTTGAGTTGAGAAGAGCTTACCGATGAGATAACAATGATACTGTGAACCTTCTCCTTGATCCAACTAATCATCGAAGTTCATCGAGAAGCCCTCTTCTTTTGTGAGCGAAAGATCTACACATCTGGATGCAATTTCTTCAGCCCGATCTTTCGTGTGTAACTTGCCATGTTAGGGGTGGATTGGCTGAAATTGAAATCATCGAAGGAAGAAGAAAATGGGAGTGTAAAAGGATTAGTTAGGAGAAGAAATATAGGAGTGAAAGGAGATCAAAAAGCCACATGCAAGGGCTTGGCTTGAGACCTGGTCTCACAGGCAATCCAGATTTATCTGGATTCAATGTGATTGGCTAATTATATTTTTAGTATATATTTAATAAGTTGTTTTAGCTGATTGATATCTGGTATATGAGTGTAGGACACATTAGTATTTTCAATATACTAATATGAGCATTTGGTCTAGTACTGACTTGGTATTTGAGGTGTGTATTTTTTGGAAACTAAAAAGTTACTTTTGTCATAAACTTTTATCATATTTAATCTTTTCAAGTTTTCCAATATAGTATAAGTAATAATTATGGGGAGCTTAATAGTCACGTGATATATGATATTGAGTATAGAACACGTTAGTGCTTCAATATATTGTTATGAGTACGTGATCTAGTACTGATTTGGTATATGAGGTGTATATTTTTGGAAACTTAAAAGTTACTTTTGTCATAAAACTTTTATCATATTAGTGGAACTAATAATTATGGGGAGCTTTATAGTCATGTAATATCTGGTATATGAGGGTAGGACACGTTAGTGCTTCAAAATACTGTTATGAGTACTTGATCTATAGTACTGATTAAGTATTTCTGGTGTCCATGTTTTGGGAAACTAAAAAGTTATATCTCATTAAATTTTTACTATATTTAAATTTTTTCACATTTTTCAATATAGCAGAAGTAATAATTATGGGCTAGCTTAATATTTGGTATATGATTGTATGACATGTTAGAGCTTCAAAATACTATTATGAGTACTTGATCTAGTATTGATATATCTAGTATTTCAGGTGTGCCAGTTATAATTTTTTTTTGTTTTTTAGTATTATAATACAATAAATTTTTTGTCTACTTTTTATATTTTTGAGATTTTAGCTAGCAATAATGGTAGATGAAAGATCATATTTTATACATTATACGAATATAGTACTTTAGTTTTTTATGTTATGCCATGATGAGTATATGAATAGTATATGGCAAGTATTTCATAACATTTCTCTTCGATATGGCAGCTGAGCAACCTTCTACATCGGTATACATATGAAGACCACTGCAGTAGTTGAGTATAGGATTACATGGTAATTCAAGTAGTATTAACTTAGTATTTGAAACAAAGACTAGTAATAATATTACATCTAATATTTATCTGGTACACTAATTTAACACAGTCTAGCATTCGAGTTGATGTTTTGATAGTATACGTATAACAATATAGCCGCTAATTGAGTGGTAGCCCAATTTAGCTAATTGAATTTTGAGTGGAATCTAAAGGGTCACTTGTATTAAAAGCCAGTTATTAGGTCTGCTATAGGTTAATTAATAGGTCTATTGATAATAAATAATATCTTTCATTTAAAAATAAAAAAGGATATTACAAAAGTGAGTGAATAATTTTTAACCATTATATTAATTTCTCCTTCTAATCTAATGGTTCAAATTACATTAAGACAAATCATGGACATCAAGTATACATATTTGTACCCATACTCCACATGCAAAGGGTAATAATGATGGTTTTCATTCCCAAGGTAGGAATCGGTAGTATCGTAAAGTTTGGTTCTCAAGAAACAAGTGGAATGAGGAATCACTAAGTCCTCTCGCCAAGGGAGAGATGTTGAGACTGCCTGATTGTGTACCAAAATTTTCTTAAGTTAAGTTTTTTTTGAAACTACCGTACCATATATTATATTGATTAGCATAGGGTTACATGAGGAACCGACATTTTGAGGGCATACCGACAAGATCAACCAGCAAACAAGAACCAAGGCCATTCTTAAACACCTAAGTCACAAAGGACTATGTTTAGCAGCTATAGGCCAATTAACAAGACGCCATAAGGGGTAATATAACCACTAACACTGACTTAAACTAAAACTATCTAAGATACCACTAGGTTACCGAAACAGAAGCAAGATTACCATAAAATCCTCATACGAACAACAGCCAAAAGATGCCTAGACCTTAGGCAGCATAAGAATCAAACCAACCGCCATCAACAAGCAAGGATTGAGATACCAAGGTAGGTAATGATCACGATGACAAAAAACTTGCAAGATACCAACAACCCATAAGAGAACCTATAGATCGTAAACTTGAGCTGGAAGGAGCCTTCCTAAGCATTGCATGCTCTCTGGATCAGCCTTGAAGCCTCCTTACGCCTGGCCTTGAAGTAATGGAGTGGGGGGGGGGGGAGCTGGATTAAGATGCAATCCGCTTCTCCGTATGGGATATTTCCGGCCGGTGAAGATCTTAGACTTCTACTCTTGTCGCGTTGGAAAAATAAGATTAAAAGGCCTTTCACCAAGGATTGAGGGGCAGTCGAGGTTAAGTGCAGCAAGCCGATTTGCCGGCTCAGAGTCAGGGGTGGGATTAGGTGATTCCTAGGCCTAACTCTAGCCAGAGTCAAGAGTCAAGTCGGTTGAAACAGAGGGCTCCTCCCCTGAGCTTATCCATTTTTGGGCCAAGACCAATTTATACCTTCTATAGAACACTTTAGTGGAGCGTTATTGGCCAAATGGCAAATCATCTAGGACTCCATTCCTTCGGGCGAAAGGAAAATCTTCGGATCGATGAAAAAAGGAACCACAATGGCAACAAACACGCGACATATAGTCATAAGAGATTGAGCACGTCAACATCTTGTTCTCCTAGAAGTAAGACACAAAATGAAGGCTGGGCAGGGAACGGTCCAGGAGCACCTTAAACCTTAGGAAGCAGAAGTTAGATGCCGTTGGATCGTCCATCATCCCGGTGTATCTTCCAATAAAGAACGCCACTGCTCAACAAAGGCTTCTTTAGATAAATGTCGTAGGACGTCATAGATGCGGACCCAACATGGGATTCAGTTGAATACTTGATTGGCGAGGGAGACTCCAAGGTCAGTTTGCTGGATGGCCAAGAGAGAGCCATCGATGATCCAAGGGCTACGAGTGAGGACGACATGCATTGACTGGGAACTTTTAAACTCAATGGTAAAGTAAAGGAGAGCAACAATACATAATCAAAAGCCTCTGAAGGGGTTCCACAGACTTGAAAGCGTAGAACAGAGAGTTTGAACACTCAGGGTTTCGTGGGGAAAAGTTTTTCCAATCACACATCTTTCCAGGGTAAAGAATGGAAGCTCAAATTCAAGGATTGCCATAAACCCAGAATGGAGCAGGGCTACGGAAGAAGTGTTTCAAGTAAGACGGTGGAGTGGGGAGGAGATTGGGACGTGAGGGCCGATGAAGCAGATAGGAAGGTAGAAGATGAAGAGGATTGAAGTGGGTAATGGTGTCGATCTGGTTTTAATAGTTTCGCATGCATGTGGAGCTTCAACACTTGTAAATCGAAGAGGAGATTGTGGGGGATCCATCATTACTCTTTCGGGCGCTGTGAGGGACTGGGCGGCGGGCGTAGGAGGATACTTGATAGATAAATTGCAGGCAAACAAAAGATTATATCATGATTACATGGTGTTCCCGAGAAGACTTGAAGACGGATGGGGGATGTAAACGGACGATCGAGCAGGCGTGGGAACGATTCTCCTGACGAAGGGAGATGGAAAGAGTTGAACGTGGAGAACAAGTTGTAGTTGTGTTGATAAGTTAAAGTTAACATACAATAGTATTGCATATATCAAGTCCAAGGTACATATGAAAGAGGTCAAAACAAACACTACAATTTTCTTTTTTTTTTATATCGGCAACACTAGAATAAATTGGTCAGTGTTCACGCGATATATATATCATGCTTGCACGGACAAGTGCGTATAATTATGCAACTATAGAGAGAGTATGAAATTTAACGCTTAAGTCAGGAATAAGGAATATCTCTGACAGTTTGTGTGGAGTTGTAACATTGATTTGTGCGTAGAGAATTGGCCAGATATCAAAATGCACACCAGTCAAATTGTACGTACAATGACTGATAGTGGACGAGTACATAATACATTTTCAGAACTGATCATATGCATCCTCCAAAACCAGCGGCTGGTTACTTGTCACAAAACCATTTGAGACCAATACCATTACCATTCTACACAATATATAACGCTATATTTTATTATAGATTGGATTCTATCTAATGATTATCCGTCGACTGTCAGACTGTGCAGAGTAGAGCGTATGCGCGTATGTATGAATGTAAGTATATAGTTGCAGGATAATATCTTGACAATCACTACACACTGCAAGTCGTACTGCCATTCCCTCGGTCCCACCTAAGTTATTGGAGGATGGTTGATCAATATGGCAATCTATGTGTCTTCTTCTTTCACTAATATTAAAAAACGATTCAAAAGGTGCACTATATATACATACATAGGCTGACCACCTCCTTACCTGCTCAAAACAGATCATTCATCAAACCCATTTTTATCACTCACAATTCTTCCCTTCTTAATTCCTCTCTTCATACACAAAACAGCAGTATTAAAGATGCAGCTCAGAGTACCCAAGCTCACCAACATCCTTCAATCCTTTGCTAAGCAAAGAATGGCGCAATACGATCAAAATCACCGGCAACAAGCGGTGACATCCGCGGCGGCAGCAGCAGCAGAGAACCCAGATCGTCCCAAAGGGTCACTTGGCTGTCTACGTTGGAGAGGAAGAAGATAATAACAAGAGGAGTCGATTTGTGGTGCCTATCACTTACTTGAAACACCCCTTGTTTCAGGACTTGTTAAGAAAAGCTGAAGAAGAGTTTGGGTTTGAGTCTCCCATGGGAGGTCTCACACTTCCCTGTAGCCCTGATGATTTTGTGGACCTCACCTCTCATTTAAATAGTTAGTCCCTTGATTATTTACTACAGTAGTTTTTTTTTTTTTGTTAGTGTTATGAACATGCCGGGCAGTGAATCGGTTTGCACAATTATACGATAATTGCCTTCTTTTTCCCATATTCTTGCAGTTATCTGTAATCAGGTTCATAAATATTACTCCCTCGTGTGTGTTCTGTAATATATGATGAAAACAAGACAATTTTATATTACTTTTTTATTAAGAGTTGAAATAATTTAAAATATAGAGTTGTATATAAAAATTGAGTAGTGTTGAAAAGTTATGACAAAAATGTTAGATATATTTTGAAAATAGTGTGATTAAGAACAGAAACGAATGTTTTGAGTTTGTGACAAAAAAAAATGTTAAGTCTCATATTTTTATATTGCTAGTGTAAGTAAATCAATACCCAGCAAATTAATTACATATGCAAAAATACATTCAAGCACAACGTAAATATCCACTGTAGCACTTATATATCGCGAATTCGATTTTGCAGCGGTCCGTACGTGTGGTAGGATTGGCAGTCCCAGTCAGTAGCTGATTTGACTGTTTTGCTGACTGGACTGTCATTTTATCATATTAATTTTTAATGTTGGTAACTTTTAATATATAACTCTAAAATAAAAAATATATACCACTGTTAATCTAAATTCAAGCTCTTCAAAACAAACCAGTCATGGATATGTTTTGATAACTTTGAAAAAAAAACTATTTTTATATGTGTATGATGATACACTAAAATGATAATATGATTCATTAATTTTAATATTATGATTCATAAAATTGATATTATCATTCATTAACTAATAAGTGGTGAATTAGATTACAAATTTCAGAACCGATAACAAATCATTATTGTTTTGTAGTGTATTATTATTGTTGTATGGTGTATTTTAAACCTTATATGATGATCATGTATTTTTCATACATACAAAATATTATTTTGTGTTGTATTATTGTGTACAATTTTTTATTTTTTATGATTGTGATGATACACTAAAATGAAGATATGATTCATTAATATTGATATTATAATTCATTAAAATTGATATTATGATTCATTAAGTAATAAGTGATGAATTAAATAACAAACTCCGGAACCGATAAAAAATCATTATTGTTTTTAGTGTATTATATAGTATTGTGATGTATTTTTGAACCTTATATGGTGAATCATTTTTTTCTTACATATCAAATAATGTTTTGTGTTGTATGTTGTTTAAAATTTTTATTTTTATATGTTACTGATGATACACTAAAATTATGGTATGATTCATTAAATTTGATATTATGATTCATTGAAATTGGTATTATGATTCATTAACTAATAAGTGGTGGATTAGATAACAAACTTTGAAACAAATACTGAATCATTATTGTTTTAAGGTGTATTATTAATGTTATATGGTGTATTTTAAACTGTATGTGGTGAATCAAAAGTGTCGTTGATATATGTTGATATGTACATGTAACTAACATAAATTTTTAAACTTATTAAAACATATCCATGATTGGTCTTGTTTTTAAGAGCTTGAATTTAGATAAACAATGATGCAATTTTTTTTTTATTTGGACTTATAGTTTAAAAAATATAATCATTTATATCAATCAAATGTTTTTTGTTTTTTTTTATTTGAGGAACTCAACGAGTGTCGCTAGGTTCTGCATCTCTCCTTCAATATAATATTTAAAATGCTTAAACATGCTGACATGTACTTTCTCTTCCAGGGTGACATGTGCTTACACAGAATATGAGTGAGCGTCCCGTACCATCCCTAGTCTGCTTATATATATATCACAAGGGACATCTTGTCAAAAAAATATTATCCCGGAGTCGTTGCCGCTATTGCAACAAATCTATGGATACTATCGAAACAAGACACCCGCAAGGGTGTGGCGTTACAACACCAAGCGGTTTTTTATTGGGAATAAAGAATATATATATCAAGGAAAGGAAATGTGGTAGCATTAGATAGATAAAGGTCCTATATATCTTATAACTAAATGGGGACATCGTCCCTAGGGGTTAGTGGATTTACAAAATCCCTAGTGGGGTGTACAAAAACAGCAACACCAAACGGTTTCTAATTCTCAATGTCTCTCAAACTCCAATTGTCTCATAGACTAGAGTATCTTACAGACTTTAACATCTCACACGTTAAAATATCTCATGAGGATCCAAACATCTGCTATAAACTCTCAAATCTTGAACATCACTCAAATAACGTCAAACTCTACAACTTCTACATTTCACAAACTTGGACTTTTCCAATCATCAAATCTCCTAAATCTTTCAAGCTCTACAAATCTCAAACTCCTTGAACTAAAACCCCAAATTTCTTGAAATCTCTAACTCTTTCAATTCTTCAACATCTCAAATCCCAAATGTCTCTGAAACTCTAATGTCTCAAAAGACTTCACTGTTTCACAGAGTTGAACATCTCACAAATTCATAAATCTCAATATCTCACAGACCTGAGCGTCTCATAGACTTCAGCATCCCAAACATCAAACATCTGGGAAGAATTCAATTATCCCATGAAACCTCCATAGTTCCTAAAAACACTCAATTACACACAAAAACATCTTAAATGATCTTAAGACCTTCCAAATTTCTTAAATATCTTTATATATACTCACAGAAAACACCAAAAGCACCCTTTGAACAACTGCAACATCCATTTCAAATAGGATTTGTCCCGTAGATACACGAGCAATCCAACCCGTATGATTTCCTTTTCCTCTTCCCATTATGACTTCTGTATTGCTCATAGTCAAAGATACCGTAACCTCAAGGCGGTTACCAATAATTATGATAAACACAAGGGGTTAACTGTATTATGTCCAATCCTCAAAGGGGTTCTGAGTAATTTACTTAACTCTTTTTTTAGATCAGACCTTAGATAGTTCATTGTTTTTGGGAGTTTTAGGAGTTTTAGGGTTTTGAGAAAATTGAGGTTTTGAGGAGTTCAGGATTTTTGAGGGTTCGAGATCTAAAGGGGTTGGAATCCTCCATAGGCTTTGAAAAGATTGGGAAATCAAGAGTCTTGTGAATCATTCAGAAGCATTTTGGTCATTTTATGGGGTTTGATGGATTGTCGGGTTTGTTTTGAAGTTTGAGGTGCAAAAATTCTGTGAGACACGCAGGTCTGTGAGACATTTGAAATCATGGGATGACAAAGTCTGTGAGACGCTCGGGTATGTAAAACATTCAAAATCCTAGAATATTTCATTGTGGAGTAATTGAGAATGATCAAGGCTTTAAGGCTCATGAAGTCAAAATATTTGAAGATCTGAGAATTTTTTTTAGTTTAGAAGTTTTTAGGGAAGGTTTGTGAGTGAAAGTATATGAACATGTTGAAGTGTATGAGATCTTGAAGTCTGTTGGACATTATGAGATGTGTGAATCTACGAGATGTTTGAGTGTAGGAGACAATTGAGAATTAGAAACAGATATCATCTTTAGTTGTTAGGAGTTGAGGATGACTGTAGCTTTGAAGTGTTTTGAAAGTGATTTAAGAATTTCTATGAGTCTAATGTTTTAAGTCGGGGTGCATGAATTAGGAGTAGGTATAGATACTTTGAAGCTTTTTAAGAAGATCGAAATAGTTTGAGAAACCCCGAACTATAACTCTGCTATCAAAACGTCAACTATGTGCTAACCCTCATCTTAATCACATTATTAATGATATGTTGGACAAAAATCACACCTTAGTTAGCATTTTTTTGTTTGAAAAACGTAAACCCTACATCAAAAATGTATCTGAATTGGGATGAGAGAGTTAGACGATGTTGATTAAGCAGTTTTTTTGTCCAACCTGTCATTAATAATGTGATTAAACTGATGGGTCAGCATGTAGTTAACGCTTTGATAACATAGTTATAATTTGAAGGCTCATAGTCAGAGATACCGTAATCTCAAGGGGTTAACAATAATTATGATAAACACAAGGGCTTAACTGTATTATGCTCACAATTCTCAAAAGCAATTCTCAAGGGGGTTTTGAGTAATTTACTCAAAGAGTTAAGTATGTAGGTAATCCGATTCGGGTGCGACCCATTTTCAATCAAAAACCCCTTCATAGATCTAAGGCACTACACATACCTTTCGAAACACTCGAATCCTTTGCCCCCCGTAAACCTTCAAACCATTAGACCTCAAGTATTGTTTACTCAGTCTTAGATTTTCCTCAATTCTTCTTCCCGTATTCGATCAATCCTCCTTTCAGTGCAAGCTGAAAAGAAAAGCTCACATTACCAAACATATCTACTCTATTACTATCATATCCTTTCCTTGTGGCTTATTAAAATAAATCTCTCTAAAAAGGTTTTGGAAGACAATCCCGACAATTGAAGATCGAGGTTTTCTTGGGCACCATCCAAAGTTGTGGTTGTTGCCACTTCTAAGGGGTGTAAGCCCAAACAGAATCACTACAATGACCAGATAAGTCATATCCATAGACAACAATTTCAGAGTCAACCAAAGGTTCTTAGAACCCAATCTTTCTTCCTATTTATCTTAGGTCAAACTAGGTGGTGACTCTAGTCATTTCTGCTATTGGGGCATAAGTCTGTATGGGCCTCATTAAGGGTGGGTGTAATGCTTATTAGCAATCCTATTAAGCTTTATGGGAAAGACAAACGATGACGTAGGTATTTGAGGAATGCCAAGAAGTAGATTTCACCGTCCATAAAATGGAAATTTCCCGGATCTAAGCTTTTAGTTAGAACCAAATGTTGACCCCCTCATACTGAAAAAATCACCCTCCGCAACTATGTATTTTTGTATCATGACCTTTTGCATATTATGGATCTTGACGATGAGGGAGCTCTATGATGTAAGGAGGAAGTTAGGCATTATTAGAGGAGGACGCACGAACCACCCCTCATATTACCACTCCGGATGATCAAGCCACTCTGGATGATATGACCACCTGAAAGTCAAACCTCCGGAAGGGACGAGGACCTTCATATGGTCTGAAAGCCAAGAAGGATGTCGAGATTGATTTGGTGTAGTACAAATATTTCAGACACACGGGTCGGTCGAAGCAATGGTTTGCTACTATAATGGGTCTACTAGCTAAGTGTCATTGTTGCATTAACAGTGTGGAGGGACCAAGATCCAGAAGAGAAGAATGAAATGTGGATCAAGTTACAAATGGAGTACAAAATCCCAGATGAAGCCAAAGAGAGGGTGTTGTCACTTCTAGTTAGTCGTCTTCAATCATACAAACGTCGATTGGTAGACGGTTGGAACCCCAAGCTAGATACCCACAAGGAGCTTACCTACGTGTTGTACGCTAGCATGTTTTGAGCGAAAGAATGGAAAGAATTCTATGAGAGCCACATCACATATGAGTTTATGGTAAAATTTTGTTTCCATTGTATATAATTTTCAACCATTTAAATTAATGTTGTTACATTAGAGACCAAAGGGTTAACATAGAAGATAGTTAAACAAACCATTCAAGAAAAAGCTAGAAGCAACCTAAAGAAATATCATCACCCCCACTACATTGAGCGAGCTAGGTATAGGGACCCCATGTCGTAGTGGAAGGAGCAGAGATTGTTGATACGTGTTCGTGAAGATGGCACACAGGGTCCTATTGACAATGAAAAGGAGGCGAACCGGACCCAAATGTATTTGCTGGGTTGGATGAGGGAAAATGAAAATGGAGATATGGTTTTTCCAAGCAAGGACACTGTAGAGCTAGCTGCAAAATTATGAGTATTATTGTAATTAATTTTAGTACTATTTATTTTTCATTCAATATATATAATGTAACTTTTAAATTAATTGTTCTAACTAGTAGTATTACTGCACGTACAAAACTGCTGAGGGGGAAGAATATTTTCTTACCGTCCCTCCTAGTCAGGATTATCCGCTTAACAAAACCCTTGGGGAAAAGGATTATCCCAGGAGAGTTCGAGGAGTGGGAGACCAAGTTAGTCAGATATATATATATATATCTTTTCTTCATCCCAACGAAGAGGAGATGACAAAGTGATACGGGAAATAGAAGCAAGATTGGCGTCAAAGATGGAACAAGAGATTGATCGAAGGATGTGGGAAATGGAAAAAAGATTGTTGCAACATGGACTTCAGGCGCATCAGACTCCACCTTATCCCGCACCTACACACTCTCTGTTGGGAAAACTACAAACATAAGTAATTAAACCTAGCTAAACGGGCTAGTGCACCCAATTCGTTGCAATATAACAAGTGTCGTATCCACAAGAAAATTGGTTCTCCTAAGCTTCAGTACTTTAGTAAAATTTAAATAAAAACAATACATGGGGGTTTAGCAGGAGGCAAGCTTAGTTGTTTGTAAGTGGGAAGGCAATAAAGCAATAAATTGATTGTTTGATGGAATGGATGGAAAAGTACCCTAGGATAGTGGGGAATCACCTAAATCACACAAAGAATCTCATAACCATAACTCATTAACTCATGTCTATTAGAGTTCAGTTCATGAATCCCCAAATCATGGGAAACTCAATTCTTACCTAATTAGCCAAACCCCTTAATTAAAAAAGGTTTAAGTCACTGAGTATCATTAAGCAAAAACTTTTAAATAATAGCCCTAAGATTTTACCCCCAAAATCAAGAGAGGAAAAGTTAGGGTTTATCCCCTTTGGGTCTAGTTCCAAACTCAAGCTCAAATGTTGAATGAAACCACCATAAATGCCATAGTTGATCAAATTAAAGCATTAATTGATATTGAAGGAGATAAAAACAAGAACATTTAATGAGTTAGGTCACAAGCATTCAATGTGCAATATTAGGGTCAAACCTCATCCTAGGATTCAAAATGGGACTACTGAACCATTATGAAGGAAAAGAGAAGGGTAAAGAGGGATTTAGCCATTAGAGGAGCTTTGGAGCTTCAATGAAGGTAGATTTCTTCAGTTTCTTCTTCCTCCTCTTCTTCTCTTCTTTTCTCCTCTTCTTTTCTCCTTCTTGGTCGCCTCTCTCTCCTCTCTTTTTGGCTGGATTCGTGTGGAATAAGTCATCAGGATAGATGCCCCCAAATCCAGCTTTTTAAAACACAAAACTGGGCAATTTTTTCGTCTGACCAACCATACCAAGGTCGGTCTCGTGGGTCGGTCAGACTCTTTGGTGAGGGAAGCACGTGACATTTTTTAAGCTCGACCGACCTTACCAGGGTCGGTCCTAAGGTCGGTCGATTCCAGTAGCTTTCGGCCCCTGAAATTTACAATTCCTGCCTCCGGAACTTTCAACCGACCCTCCCAAGGTCAGTCCTAGGGTCGGTCGGGACCAATAGTGATTTTCTCCCAACTTGTATGGGGCCTAGAATCTTCGTTGTGGCTTGGAATTGCTCCCCGTTTGCGGTGTTGGAAATCTTGAAAGATAGAGGATCTGTTGATGCACTCCACTAGCTCTAAAAAACCCCAAAAGTATGCTCAAAATGAGCTTTTACCTATCAATAGATCAAACTATATAAGTTCGCTATTAATCACAAAAACACTCTATTAAGTGGTGAAATAGATTATGCACCAAGTAAAATAAAGGTGAATAAAGACCTTAAAATAGCATTATTTCACCACTTATCACTCTCCCACACTTGCACCCTCTCTCACCCCTGCACCCACACATGTTCCATACCTATTTGCAAACCTTCAGGTTTGTGAATTAATAAGTTTTTTCTATTTTTTTACATCATTATGCCACAATGTGTCAATAATATAATTATTTTCTTTTTCTACCTCTTATAGGAAATAAAAAAATGTCGTCTTCTTTAGATATTGCCATTTGGGACTGTGGATGTTGCGTTGGGCACGTGTTGCAGATCGACTTGACCTCCCAATGTCATTTTATGTAAGTTCAAGCTTGGTTCACACGTGAGTTCATTGATCAATGGATGGTCATGAGAGTACTCCACTTCCGTTAAAGTGGAATGACTAGAGCACAATTATTGAAGCCCGTGGCTCACAAGTTCCATGGCTTTGCAGTCTCGTTATCATCTCCGATACGGTAACTAATCATACTTAAACTTTAATAATTATTGAGTTAATATTAAATTTTTTCTATTTTAGTTTTATACTTTATGTCAATTGTACAGACGTCTACTTCTAGGGCTGACAAAGGTAAGAAAGTCACTGAGTGGAAAGGAGATGAGAAAACGGGTGAGAAGGTCGTCAATAAGTTGACAAAAGGGCCCAACTTTATTGTGAGCAAGAAGGTGATCCAGATTCTAGGAGCTCGTTAAAAGAATTTGTATGAAATTTTAATGTCAAAGGATGAAAGCTTTACGGGTTTCACAATGAAGATGCCACAATACGTTTTCCACACTAACACACCTACAAACCTATTAATCACTCTTGATGATTGAATGAGCTATTGGCTGAAGTTCTACTCAACATTTCAGGTATACATGTGTACATCTTGTAAGTATTACATACTATAAGCAAACATGATTATCATTTAATAGCTAGCTTGTACATAATTTCAACAAAAAAAATTAAAAATATCTTTTGTTACTTAGGTACTTAATTGTGAGGCTCCAATCAAAGTAAAAAGGAGACACAATCACCTTCGTATGTCCATAGAAATTGTCATATACTTTAGCTATGAGGGAGGGTGCAGAAGGTTAGGACCACATGCAACATGGGATAACGGCTACCCTCAGAAGGGAAAGTTGATATTGTTGATACCATATCATCAGATGTATATACTTAACTCATCTTATACATGTTTTTCTTTATTTTTATTGAACTCAAAATTTAAATCTCAAGATGAGATTATTGCTTATACTTGTAGAAATCATTGGTTGTTATTTGTGTGTGTGTCCATACATCAACCTGTTTAGCGATTGATCCGCTAAGGACATTTAGAAGTATCATGATATCGATACTACTACAGAAGTAAGTATATTGTATATATAAAGTTGAATAATAAATTATATGTATATCTTGTTGATGTTTTCATATTAATTGATTTTTTATGTTTAATTTTAGTGGTTATAAAATAGCTCTAAGGGATGCTGGTATTATGCATTTCCATTGGATATTTAGTTTATAAAAGTATAAAATGTTTTCTATGCTCCTTCGTACTTATATGTTTAATTTGTATTTATAATTTTGTTTCTGTTCAATGTACAATGTCCTAACCAAAAAGATTCCCGAAGTTCTAGATATTATGGTATAAGGTACATGTATGACATTATACATAAGATTGACACTTTGGAGAACCTTTAAAAGGTATATATTTGTATGTGTTTGAAGTAACGTTAACATATTTACCGTGTGTGTGCATTTATTGTGTATCACACTCTAATTAATGGTGTTTTTTATTTCAATGTGACCAGGTGATTGATTTTTCACAAAGAAAGGAGAGCGAGAGACTTATGCAAAAGGCAACCTCGATTTTATGGAAAAACATATGGCATTTTATTGGTCAAAGTACTTATGATCAAATAATTAGTTGTTCAAATGAAACAATACTTGATCCTTTTAGCTTTGTTATTGTTAGATTAGCAATATTGACACTTTGGCTTTGAGTGTGAATGCAATTTGGTATATATGTTCTACATTATTTGTACAAGTTTTTGTATTATTTTGTATAGGTTTCTACATTAGTGACTGTGTGTATAATAAAGAAAGATTATCTAGAACAAGTGTTCTTTATTCTACCAAAATGTCGCTAATAATTTGGCGCTAACATAAAGAACATTTATTACAAAGGAAGCATTTTTTATAGTCACTGCATTCACGCCAACGACTATAAAGAATGTTTCTCTGTAATAAACATTCTTTAAAGAATGCTTATTACAGAGGAAATGTTCTTTATAGTCACTGGATTCGTGCCTAAAACATACTATAAATAACGCTTCACCTAGAAGTGTTCTTTATTTGTACCCTATAAATAACGGTATGAAGAAATCTATATGATATATGTCTTTTGCGACGGAGGTATGTAGAAGCGTTCTATATAGGCTAAATAAGGGTTTTTTCTCTTTTTTCCACCAGTGATTGGGAATAAAGTAAAATGGATTTGGTAAACCACATCCTATTATGGAGCATGGCACTTCTAGGCAACGAGAAAGAGACTGATTTTTAGGGGGGAGAAGAGCCAATCATCGAGATGATATTGTAAGAAATCAAAATAACGTGTGTGGAGATGGACTCATTGGTTCTTCAACTCCCTTGACCTAAAACATCATATTCCTCCTTCCTTTAGGGCTTGACTTCTGATCCTTATGAAGTGTAACCATAAGACATATACTCCCTTCTTTATGGTGTTTGTAGTGATATGCTCCATAGCTTCCCTATCCTAGAAGGATAATGAATATTTTCTTGACTCGTCATCATTCATTTAGCTTCTTGAGAACCTACGTTTGGGTAAAGTACAACCTTAGGATATTCCCATCCTCACATGTATGCCTTTTCTTTTTGCCTTGGATTAGCTTGAAGGGAACAATGTTGAGCACACTAAGATGTGATATTAGCTTAGGTTGATGTGAAACTTACACTTAAGGAGGTGATTGAGGCTCATACTAGTATTGTTTTTTTTACAGGGGCTACATGAGTAGCAGTATTTAACTAGATATAGTTTATACATCTTAAGGATTACTCCTACCCAAATACAACACAAAGGAACACAAATAAAGAAACAGGAAACCCGCAAGAGTGTGGCGGTACGACATGAAGCGGTCCCAGCCACGATCTATCCTGAAACATACCAGGTCTTTCATATTGGAAGTGCACACTAACATGCTTATCGGCCCGTTCAGCTTACTGCCCGTCTTAACCCATTCAAGTACTTGTACTTTGGTAGATATCGCCCACCTCAAATCAAACTCAACTCAGCTTGATCAAAGACAATTTTGTTTTGGTTTTTCATATATTATATACAACAAACATATACGCCGCTTTCCATAACTTACTGAAACTGTGGCTGGGTAGTAGTATTGTGTCTTCTGAATCTAATGAGGGTACCACTAGAAATATAGATTTTTTGTAACAACCAAAAATCGTTAGCAAAAATCAAAATCGTTACTAATTCAATTTATCGTAACAACAAAAGCCATTACTTCTTGTTACACGAGATGGCGTCACCAAAGATCAATTTATTTATTGTAACAAAATTTATTCATTATTAAAAGTTATATCATTACTAAAAATATGATCTTGTAACGGTTATATCGTTACTTTAGTCTCAATTTTTTAAAGTCTTTTGTATTCTCTTTAGTAACAAAATACTTGTCACTAATAACAAATATGATAATGATGTTAAGTCATTGCTAGAAACTTAGTAACAAAATTTTTGATTTTTACTAATGATCGGGAAAGGAAAGCTCTAATGATTTATATAGTACACAAGAGAGAAATAGAATCCTCTACCAACCAAGTCTTTATCCAGGATTTTAGTGTGTAGCCTTTAACTCTATTGTGCTTTGGAATAGGATTATGAGTGTATCATTTTTAAATATAGCTACCTTCTCAATTAAATCTATATTGGGAGTATAGCTTCTCTTTCACTTATCATGTCTTAAAAGGAAAAATTGCTATTCTTCAAATTTCTTAATCTAACTTTCTTCTCGACTCGAAAACAATGCAAAACAGAAGTGGCAGAATCACCGTTATCTCCCAACACGACCAGATCATCAGCTAGAAAAGGGGGATCACTTCACTCGGCCTTTCCAATTTCTTGTTCAAACAAGAAACACTGTTGTAGGTTCTTGTAACAGCAGTTCTTAGTGAGGTTGTTACTCAAGGTATATATGACTGTGAGTAACAGACTGAAGACGAACTCAGTGAGTATAAACGTAGCAAATAGAGAGGAGAGAGCACAGACACACGTGAATTGTCACTCTATTAAATCGTATCTAGCACGATACAAAAATGTCACAAGGAAAACAGGCTTTCCTTGTGAGAACACGTAACTATCCTAGGATTGTCTTCGACCTAGTAAAGTTACAGCAATCCTCATGAGATTTCTCTCAATCTAGGTATTTCTCTCTCAGAAAACGTGAACAATATTACTTATATAGATGAAGAAGACTCTCTAAAACCGAATTAATAATTCCGAGGATAAAAAAACGTAAGAAGCAAGAGTATAAAATCTGTTTAGATTTTATACTCATTAATGTTCAAGATAAAATCTTTCCTAAAATATCTCCAGAAGATATATTCTTAACCGCAATCTTCATTCTTCTGTTCTCACTGTCTTCAGATAGTTGTGTCATGAACTCAGGTCTCTGTATGTTACACAGAGTTGCTAATAAAAAAACATCAATATTTTCCCCCTGTTTTGATTAAGGCAAACTCTATGTAGTCTGTCGGTGTAGTTCCCCCTAAATGACTGCATCGATCTTAGGGCTGGCAAAACGGGTTGGCAGGTCGGGTTGAGCTTAACCCGAACATGACACGATTAATAAACGGGTCGACACGAACACGACCCATTTAATTAATCGGGTCATGTACATCAACCCGAACATGAATATACTTCAACCTGACCCGACCCGTTTGACACGATTAGTTTTTCGTGTCAACCCGATTAACCTAGTAAAACATGACTAATCTGATATTGATGCACGGCTATTCTCTCAATTCAATATTCAAAATCCAAATATGGTTTGGATTTTGAAGTATTATTTTTCCTTGCCATAAAGATTAAAGAGCACTATTACAACAATATAATTTAAAATTCAATGGGTTGAGTAAAAAAATTAAAATTCAATGGGAATTGGGAATGGGAATTGGGATGTCATCATGTGCCGATTTGGTGTTTGGCTGTGTGGTTGGATAAAAGAGGAGAGTAGGTGCTGTAATTTTAATCGGTAATGGGTTTGGATATATATATATATATATATATATTCAACTTAAAAGTTAAACGGGTTGGCGGGTTACACTAGTTCGACCCGAACCCGACCCGATTATTAAACGGGTCAACCCGGACACGACCCGTTTATTTAATCGTGTCAAATTATAAAACCCAAACCCGCAAATTTCGTGTCGGGTTCGTGTTGGTCAAACGCGTCGTATTGAAATTGCCAGCCCTAATCGATCTAGTTACATTGTAGTAGTGTACTTCCCCCTCAATGTATACTCACCAGTACGTGGGATAAATAAACAGAAATATGATCAAAGTAGTCATATAGAAGAGTAAGGATAATAATCACGCATTTAAACCAAAAGTCACAATAGAATCCCAAAGATATAGTTTCCGACGCACATATATTGACTTCCCCATTTTGCCGAATCAAAAGAGGAGTTACAAACAGTAAAAGAAATCCAACAACAATCCAAAAAGATGAGTCTGTAACACGGCAATACCACAATGATCTAGGCAGCAAAATGGAAACATATCAGAGAACTAAGAAAGGCTAGAAAGTTTAAAAGTTTCCTCTGGTTCAGAGGAGGAAGCAGTATCTTTTGAGCAGAATGCTGGGTTTCAAGAGCTAGAACACTCTTCTCCAAGGCATTCTGGTTAGCAATCAGAGTATTGATCATAGCCAGCAGAGTAGATTCATGAGAAGTTGGAAGTTGATGTGGGGCTGTAGTATCTTGGTTTGGTGGAGGATTCTTGAGATGCCAATTAGATGAAGTGCGCTCGATAGACATCTTCTCAAGTGTGCGTGTTCCCAAGTAATGTGAGCCCTTCATTGGTACACTTGCCATGGTATCAAGAGGAACATGATAAAACTGAAACACCTTTGTCTGCCATAGAGGATACGAAATAATGGGTATCTGACTGTTAATCACCATTTTCCAATGTTCTATCATGACCTTAGGTAGAGAAATTTCCAACTTATGTTCAAGACACCACATCAGAGCTAAGTTAACAGGAGTAACACGCTCTCTCATGTCATTTCTTGGGGTAATAGACCTAATAAGCAAAGAGATGAAGTAGTCTTGGAAGCGCACCAAAATCACACTGCAGATAGTTTCTTAGATGGGTACTTGCATTAGTTAAACCATAGTGTCTCTGAACATCTTTGAGAAGAACAATATCAATTTTCTGAGGATTGAACTCAGATAGCCCAGCCAACAGAACATTGAGAATGTTTGCTAACAGACCAAGAGATGATGTGATACAAACACCACCAACCTTATATAGTAGCTCAGTTTTGGTAATCATGGACATGTTAGTTACAAACTGCAAAAGGGCTTCAGGATCATAGGCAGTTTCAGAGCTAAGCAATGTATCCCATTTCTGAAACTCTATATACTCAACAATATCAACCAGATCATGTGCCCGTAGCCACTCACAGTCTATAATTTTTCCCATAATCAGATCAGAACAGGTACATCCTGTATAAAGAGAGGTTTCTGGGGAAACTTACGGTATCTTTACCAGAGGTACGAGGCCGCGGTCGGGAGGCAGGAGTCTTGCGTTTCTTGGTTGCTTTGGAACTAGAAGCACGAGCCGGTGATTTGACGGTGTCTAGAGATGGAGCCGCTGAAGATGGTGCCTGACGTTTCCGCTAGTTGCGAGTTCGCGATCGAGTCAAGGGTTCAGGCGCAGCGGAGAGTCTAGTTGAGCAACAGATGCGCAGCCAGTGGGAGTGGCAGAATCAGCATGCGGAGATGATTTCGAGACCGAATCAGCGACTTGAGCGGAGAGAGTGTTGGCCTCCATTTTAAGGGAGTGCGTAACCGTGTTTTGTGGAGAAATCGTCTGAGAAGGGTTTGGAAGGTTTGGTACAGTGGGAGTAGTAACGGGGTGGGTATCATTTGAGTGAGATGCGGGCGATTTGTGCTCAGAAGATGGAGCATTGTGGTTACTCAGTTGAGAGGTGGTGTGAGTAAAAGCCATGGATGCAAAAGAAAAAAAATCAAAGAGCAGAAGAATAGGGAGGAAGAAGAAGAAAGGCGGGACGGTGGAGTACAAAAGTGAAAAAGAACGGAATTGAAATGAGAGAAAGAAAACGAGAATCAATAGTCTATTCGTATTCCATTCTTTAAAAAAAAGAATTAGAATAGACTGAAGTAAGTAACTGAAGAAAATAAACTATGGAAAAAGGAAAAAGAATATGGAGAAAGGACTGAAAAAGGGTTGTGCCTGACCATTGTGAAACTACCAGTAACAAACCCACAATCTTGAACTAAACGCTAGGATAAAATTACTAGTAACTCACACTTTTGAAACAACAAAAACAGGAAAATAAATATAGTGCAGAAACCATACCTTAAGGAACGTTGATCATTCCAAGTTCGAAGCGAAGATAATTGAATTGATCCCAACTCAAAGGTTTAGTGAAGATGTCAGTGATTTGTGTGTTGGTGGGACAATGAAGGAGCTGGATGGTTCCTTTTTCAATCTGATAGATCGAGAATGATGGACCGGATTCTTAGCAAGTTCAATGGTGCTGGTGTTGTCGCAATAGATTGGAACAGGACCATAGGTAATGCCAAAATCATGAAGTTGATGATGAAGCCACAAAGTTTGTGCACAACATGCAGAAACAGCTACATATTTAGCCTCTGTGGTGGAGAGAGCAACAACAACTTTCTTTCGAGATGACCACGATATGAGGTTGTTACCCAGAAACTGAGCGGATCCAGAGGTGCTTTTTCGATCAGTTAGTGACCCACCAAAGTCAACGTCCGTATAAGCTAGCTAGGTAGGAGAAATACCTGCATGGTAGAATAAACCAAGTGTTAGCGTTCCACATAAATAACGAAAAATATGTTTAACTACCTTAACATGTGGAATTCTGGGAGAGGATCGAAATCTTGCACAGAAGCAAACTCTGTGCATAAAGTCTGGACGACTTGCTGTAAGATACAATAATGAACCAATCATTCCTCTTTATCTTTTTTCGTTAGCAAGCTCTGTTGTAGACTCAGTACCAAGTTGAAGAGTTGTTGACATAGGAGTGGGCAGAGACTTAGCATCCTGAAACTGATATTTGTGAAGAAGTTCAGATGTATACTTCGTTTGACTGATGTGTGTGCCTTCAGGAGTTTGGCGGATTTGTATCCCTAGGAATATGTAAGTTCACCCATGTTTCTCATTTGAAATTCATTTGACATAAGAGTCTTAAATTCCTTAGCCAGCGTTGAGTTTATAGACCCAAAAATGATATCATCAACATATATTTGAATGAGTAGCATCTCAGAACCAAGATTCCGTAAGAATAGAGTACGATCTACAGTGCCACGACTAAAACCTTGGTTAAGGAGAAAAGTGGTGAGTCTGTCATACCAAGCACGAGGAGCTTGTTTCAACCCATATAATGCCTTTTAAGACGATAGACGTCATTTGGTCGCTCTGGACTTTCAAATCTAGGAGGTTGAGTAACATACACCTCTTCCTTAAGATATCCATTTAGGAATGCGCATTTCACATCCGTTTGATATAACTGAAACTTATTTGCTGCAGCAAAAGCAAAGAGTAATCTTATTACTCCAAGTCATGCAACAGGGGCAAATGTTTCATCAAAATCCAATCCTTCTTGCTGATTGTAACCCTTGGCTACCAATATAGCTTTATTGCGTGAGATGTTTCCAAGTTCATCAAGCTTATTTATGAACACCCACTTAGTTTCAATGACATTATAATCTGCAGGGCGAGAAACCAATTCCCAAACATCATTACGAGTAAACTCATTAAGTTCCTCATGCATTGCATTTATTCAGTCAGAATCAGACAGTGCTTCCTTGACTGTTTTAAGCTCAAGTTGTGACAGAAAACCATGATGAGCACAAAAGTTGTGAGCAGAGGATCGTGTTTGGACTCCAGTATGTATGTTTGAGATAATATTATCAATATTAACACCTGGTGCTTGTTGAGCAGTTAGAGCACGTAAGACAGTAGTCATGTTATCTTGTTGGTCATCCTGAGGTTGTAACTCAGCATTATTCATATGAATATTAGCAGGTTGTATTGGATCAGTAGGTGTTGGAAGACCATCTTGTGGAACAGGTTGAGTAATAACATCACCATCTGATTCAGTTGCATTCTCAGAATTTTGATCAGGTATGAAGGATGGTTCTTGTGATGGCTGAGTAATCCTTCCTCCAAAGTTTGTCTCATCAAACTTCACATTTGCAGATTATTCTACAATTAAGGTGTGCTTGTTGGACACTCTGTATGCCTTGCTATTTTGTGCATATCCCAAGAAACACCTTCGTCACTTCGATTGTCAAACTTGCCTTGATATGTCATCTTTTGATTTAGGATATAACATTGACACCCAAAAACTCGAAGATGTGAAATTGAGGGTTTTCTCTCTTTAAACAACTCATAAGGAGTTTTGAGAAGAACTGGTCGAATCAATGCCCTGTTCAGTATGTAACAGGCTGTGTTGATTGCTTCTCTCTAGAAGTTCTGTGGTAGACCACTACCACTAAGCGTCGTACGCGCCATTTCCTGCAAGGTTCTATTTTTACGTTCGACAACCCCATGCTGTTGTGGAGTTCGAGCAGCTGAGTATGTATGGGTGACAATACTCAGAAAAATGTTGATTGATAAACTCTATTCCTTGATCAGTGAGTATCCACTTTACATTCTTCTCAGTTTGTATCTGTAATTGAGTAATAAGAGCTTTGAACAACTCAAAAGTTTGATCTTTAGAGACGAGCAGTTTAACCCACGTGAATCTCGAGAAATCATCAATGACAACAAGAATGTATTTCTTTCCTGATCTACTTTCAACTCGCATTGGTCCCATCAGATCCATATGTAGTAACTCAAGAGGACTCATAGTACTCACTGTAGTTTTACCAGAGTGATGAATCTTAACTTGCTTGCTTAACGCACAATCTTTACACATAGTTGATGTGTCAAGAATTGTGTTGGAAGACCTTCAACCAGTCCCTTCGTCCGCAACCGATTTATAAGTCGATGGTATGCATGTCCAAGTTGACAATGCCATAGCTGAACGTCTTCAACTGTTGCAGTTAAACACGATACATCATGGACAGATGAATTGATATCTATTATGTAAAGATTTCCATTTCTTACTCCTTGCAACAACAATCATTTGTCAGCTTATTTCTTACTTTGAAATCCTTTAGAGTCGAAAATTACTTGAGATAGACCTTTATCACAGACTTGAGAGACACTAAGCAAGTCATGTCCTAACCCCTCGACAAGACAAACCTGATCAATGTAGGCATCATATCCAACTGTTCCAATTCCTACGATTTTTCCTTTTCCATTGTTTCCAAACTTCACCTTGCCTCCATTTTTCTCGGTAAGAGAACTGAATTTTCTTCTACCACACAGAGCAACCCTAATGAGAACCAATTTTTTGTATGTGCAGTTTGTTCCTGTGACGAAAAGTTAGTTTGGGTACCCAAACTTTGGGGGAAATGTGTAATGAGTAAACAATGTGAATAACTGAGTTTATCTTAGAGTTTTTGAGCAGAATTGGATTTTTGTGAGACTTTAAGTAGAACAGATACGAAATGAAAAAAGCGCTGATGATTGTAACTACAGATAGTTTGCTATATGATATCATAGAATGACGGACTGTTATTGTTCTGTTGGAAGTAGAAATGACCAGTTTCTGTTAGAGGTTAAGAGATTGTTTTAACTCAATACGGATTTTTTTCAGGAAATTAATGGGATTCCTGAGAGGAGAAATTGAACAGAAGATTTTTTCAACAAGTAATTGAGGCGAGTTTGTGGAAGAAAGAAAGGGCTAGAAAAAGGAAAAAAACCTGACCAATTTTTAAGCTAGAGAATTAAACTAGGGCGAAACTAATTCTTGAACCCATATATTCAGAGAAACTGTATTGTGCATTTTAAACATAGAAAGATCAGTTGAAAGTTAAACATGCTTCAGTAGAGGATTTACATTGACAGAGAAAAGTCAAGAGATTTCTTTACATAAGGATAAACATAATTTTGTGTCAACTTTGAAGAATAAAATCTGTTTGGACCATCACTATAGACCGAGACATTTTTGATCAGAGTCTCAAGATGCTTGATCCTCAATCTCTAGTTGAGTCTGTTAAAAAAGGAAAGGTTGTTGAGAAGCACTTTCTCAAAGATCATTGAGGGAAAGAGGACAGTTTTGACTTCATGCACAGGTTTGTGTGGAAGAAATATTATTGGACCCGGACGTATGGTAAAATGGTATAAGATGGGAACCTTAAAGACTTTGAATACCATCCAAGGTCATGTAGAGAATCTTCTTTTCAAAAAACATCATCTCGCAGTGCAGCAGGCTTCACAAATTTTGCCAAAGAGGAGAAAGAGTGGAACTCAGTATCAAAAAACCAAACAGTCAGCTGAACTTCCGAAAGAGTAGATCTGGACATTGAAGGCCGGTTTAAAATTTCAAGAAGGTGAGATGAAAAAACGGAAAAGATCAAGGAGCATTATAGAAAGAATCTGTCGAAAGTTTCCAAGAGTGGAATAGATCATAGGGACTGATAGGAGTCGAGCAGGATGAAAGATGAGAGAAAGAAAGAACTTTTGTCAGGCTGAAATGATGAAGACATCAAAGGCAATTTTTTGAAGCTGCAATTCTGAGAGAGAGTACCTTCTGGTGGTCAAACCTCTGAAAGCGATGAACCAAATCAAAGCCTGCTGTTTTTGCTGAGTAGCTTCAGTCAGTTCATTCCAATCCTTCTTTTCTTTTCTCTGGAATCTCAAAACGTAATCTATGGACCAGATCTCCTGGACAACAGTCAACAGATAAGTCGAACGTCGGGTTCCCATCTGTTCACAAACAAACCAGCAAGTTGTGGGTATCATGACAAAAATAAGAACCCCTAAGTTTACATGGCAGGGGAGATTTCTAAATCAAATGGACAGGACTCCGGAACCATTGGGTCGGTAGATTAGAAAGGTGAGGATGTGTTACGAAGGTGAGGAAAGAGTAACAGATCGAGAAGGCAGGTTGGTGGAATAAAGGGAGGAGGCAGATAGGAGTGAATTGGGACAGTGCAGCAAAGCATAAAACAGCCAGATCAAAAAAAGGAAAAAGGGAAACAGGGAGAAAAAACTTATAAGGATTGGACAAACACAATCAAGAAGGTCGGGGATCGACAGGACAAACCTGATCAATGCTGGATCATATCCAACTTTCAATAGAGACGATTTTTAGGAAATGGTTTCCAACTCACCTTGCCTCCATTTTTCTCGGTAAGAGAACTGAATTTTCTTCTATCACCACTCATATGCCTTGAGCACCACTATCTGAGCCACCAATTTTTTGTATGTGACTCAGTTTGTTCCTGTAAAAGATTAAATAGAAAAGTTAGTTTTGGGTACCCAAACTTCTTGGGCCCTATGGTGTATGAGTTAAATCTCATCTTATGTGAATTAACTTTGAGTTTATTCTTAGAGATTTTTTGAATTCTAGAATTCTTCTCCTTAAGTTGTAGCACTGATTAATGAAATGAACGTGTTGGACGACAGTAACTACAGATAGTTCCCTGCTTCATATGATTATGATCATTTCGTTGACGGACTTGTTCATATTGTTCTGTGGTAACCTAGACCGTCTTTGTCTGTTCTTTTCTTGCTTACATTTTACAGAGATTTATTTTACCAGTATACCCAACTGGATTTTCCTGAGTCTGCAACTCAATTTTCTAGTTTTTCTTAAGAACTTCCACAGTGAGAGAATCGACTTCTTTATTAAGATTTTTTTTCGATCAATCAATGATTTAAACTTAGTTTGTGCCCAATTTGGGCAGTGTAGCTACTCTAGAAATTAAAGGACTACAAAAGTAACTGAGGAATTTTTAAACTATTTGTAATCTCAGAGATATTAGGATTCTCGAATTCTCTTATTTTCCTTTCTAAACCATCTATCATATCCTCAAACTCGTGTTTTTGTGTTTCAAGTTTTAACATAGCTTCAGATAAGAGTTCAAACATTTGTTTCTTAGACATAGACTCAAGAGATTCTTTTACATGAGATAAACTTACCTTATCATTAGGGAGAGTCTTCTTCCACTTTTCCAAGGCCATAAAACATAATTCTGTGTCCTCACTTAACTCATCTTTTTGAGCAATAGCCGTCATGCATGCTTGATCCTCATTCTCTAGTTTTTGAGTCTGTTCCTGAACCATCTTCTCCCCAAGCTGTAGCAGATGTTGTTGAGAATTTCTTTACTTTCTCCTGAAAGTTATCCCTTTGAGGCAAAGGACAATTTTGACTTCATGCCCAGGTTTGTTGCATCTGAAACAGATTATTGGACCCTTCTTGGACTTGTTATGGTTAAATATGGTGTTGTGACCTCGTCTACCTCCAAAGATTCTTTGAATACCATTCGCAATCATGGTAATCTCTTCTTCTTCATCCAATTCATCATCATCTGTTTCAGCAGTGCTCTTGCGAGCTTTCAATGCCAAATCTTTGCTTGTAGCTGATGGAGAGACAACTCCTTTCATTTTTCCTTCATACACCATCAACTCAAATCCCAACTCTTCAAGTGACATTTTGATAAGTCCTGGTTGTTTCCATTAGAGTTGTGTAGTGTAACTATCCTTTCCAAAACTATCAAGACACCTTTCATTAATAGTGAGATTATCCAATGTGACACCCACAGTTTTCATATCGCTCAGTATCTTGTCGAACTTTTCAAGCGTCTGAGAAATAGACTCACCTTCGAGCATCCTGAAATTATCAAACTGCCTTTTGAACTGTTTTCCTTTTGCCTTTCTGATTGAATCAGTTCTTTCATAGGCAACTTTCAGAAAATTCCAAACTTCTTTTGCAGTTAGTATGCCAAGTACCTTCTGCTGGTCACCCTCTGAAAGCGATGAAAACAATCACTCTCAAAGCCTGCTTATTTTTGCTGAGTAGCTTCTTGTCATTATCATTCCAATCCTTCTTTTCTTTTTCGGCTTGGTGACTCTCCTTCAGTAATCTATGGAACCAGATCCCTTCTGTGACAACAGTCCACAGATCATAGTCGATGACATCGGGTGATGTTCCATCTGTTCACACCAACAAGCATATTTAATTTGTAAGCTTTGGTGCCTTGACATGGTAAGAACCCCTATTGATCACCATTGGAAATTTCTCTTCTAATTCAAAAAAAAGTAGAACCTGGCTCCGATACAATTGTAGTTCTTGTACAGCAGTTCTTAGTGAGGTTGTTTACTCAAGGTATATCTGACTGTAACACCCCTACTATTAATACAACCATTAGCGTCCAATCTCCTTACTCATCAGATACACGCAGCGGATATATATTTACATACAATGGTGATACAATGCCGTTAGTCACCCACGTGACTAACAAGGCTACTGATTCTACATACAGCATCGGTCTGATGGACCGGAATCCCGAGTACTACAAATCTACCATACATTCTCCATTTACCAATACTACTACAATCTGCATTCGATACAATACTCCAAGTACCATACAATATAATCTACGTACCGAGTTTACTAGGTTCCTTATACAAGTATAATACCTCTTCCAAGTTCATACATACTCACTAAGAGACTACTTACTACCCATTCCTCACTACTACCTTACTTTCTAATTACAAGGGCGTGCCTCCGGTCTCTTCCTTGACATATTCGCTTCGGGTACCTGCACACTAAAAAATGTCCCCCGAAGGGGTCAGCTTTCGCCGAGCATGATAACCGCATACCCCGCGTACTAGTGAGGGTACGCCGACCACTTGGTCGAATACATGCGGTTCATTTTATTCATACATACATGCATACATGCTTTCATACATATACTACGATACTCTACGCAAAGAATACATACATACACTTCAATGCATACACTTCAGTTCATACATGGTAATCCACATAGCCCAACAATACATACTTACCTTTCTGAATTCCGTGATACCCAATACAATATACAATACATACACAATTCATACACAATCCAATAACTTGTTAGCTCATATTGGTCCACCCGGGTTAATCGGGTGGAGATTACTCTTTTAACTCATACATACACATACATACTCATTCTCATACTCATACATACTTACTTACTCTTACTCTTACTCATGTTAAGTCGTCGGGACCTCCGGCCCGGGGACTACTCCGTCCCACCACCGGGATTTACTTGGTTCACTAATCCAGGATGCTACCCACTTAAGGGATTTGGGCCGTGGACCAGCTTACGAACCAGGAATCGGATCCAACCTCTTGTGTCTCCTCATCCTCACGCGTGGCCGAAGCTATATCGGACTTGTACTCATTCCAATTTACTCACTTAAGTTAGGAGTTAGTTAGTTAGGAATTAGCACAAGTCAGCACAAGTCACATCCAAGCCACAATATTACAATACCCATATACACATACATACGAGATACACTACAATATACAAGTACACTACAAAATACAATACATATCATCATCATTCATATGTTTCATGAATTATACAAACTATTGTTCAAAACAAATATCGAGAACAATGTAAACAAGCACAAGTAAGTGCAATATAATCCGATTCGTGCATTTATCTTATTAGGTGGTCAAATAAGCACACAAATCGGGGTAACCAGATTAGGATACAGGGCATGAAGAAATCATACCTTTCACCGTTGTACTTGCAGCCCAACGTTCCTCCGGTTTCACAAATCAAATCCTATGATTTGCATACAATCGAATAATTAATCTAACTATCATTAATTTAATTCGATTATCCTTACGTTTCCTAACTCATACTTACTAAGTCTTTACATTCCTATACTCACATTTTATTCACTTACTTTTCATTGTTTAACAATGGTATACTTACATATATATGCTCATATGTATAGGTGGTATACATATACATATATATATACTAATCATAATCTTTTATTTTTTTTTTTGTAAGTTTTGACCCGACCGACCCACCCTGGGTCGGACCCATGGGTCGGTCGGCTGCAGAGACTCCAATTACAGAAAATTCCAACACGACCGACCCAGCCAGGGTCGGTCCTTGGGTCGGTCCGTTACAGAAGCAATTCCCGTCAAAATTCCTACTCGACCGACCCAGTCAGGGTCGGTCCCCTGGGTCGGTCGGATGCAGAAGCTTCCGAGATTGCAATTTTTCGGGTCGACCGACCCTGCTAGGGTCGGTCCTAGGGTCGGTCCAGCCCAGTACTTATTTTAATTACTCATTTTGAACTTCAAACTCTACTCAATTCACACCCAATCTTTTCCTACTCATTTCCACATGTTTCCTACATGTTTAAACACTAATTAAATCCTCTAATTCACCTTAGTTCATTCATCGAATTCATTACTAAATCCATCAACCAATTTACACAATTTCCTCACTTTCTTTCAACACTCATAATAGTTTTCTTTCCTCTTATGCTTCAGATTTTCGCACTCCATTCTACTATCCAATACTTCCTCTACCAATGTCACTCCTAGCATTCCATATACATCTCCAACAACTACAATATCTATACCCAAGTCCGACACTCTTTTTACCAATTCTTACACACTAATTTTCCTAACTTCTCCATACATCCTTACACCCTTTGCTACAGATTTTGATTCTCACTTCCCCCATCTATAGCTCCCTCTCACAATGCCATTCCTAAGGCTTATAATGCATTACACACCTCTCCTAAACTACCCATTAAACTAGCTCAATCAAAATCTGTTATAAGGTATGTTTTTACCTAGTTTCTAGTTCCCAAGTTCACTAGTTTCTAAGTAATTTTGCCATAGTCTCCCCTATATTTTTACACTCTCACCACATTGTTGCACTCACATCTTATTACCCAATTCACCTGTTTTCAATAGCATCAATATACATAGCTCTCATATACAATACCAATACTAAAACACTCATAAAAATTCCTGCACTCAAACACTAAGTCCCAATCTGTTTTCAATAAGGTTTACACATCTTTTAAAGCTTCAAAATACTTATATTCTCTTACCCATTACATTACTAATACATTACCATTTTACAATACACATTTCCATTCCTTAAAATCTGTTACATTACATATATAAGGCTTACACAGGGTGAGCATTCTTACCTTGTTTCTTCTCTAGATTTCCTTTCTTCTTCTTTCCTTCTTCTTCTCTCTCTCTACCGGTTTTGTAATCTCAATCCACTAACACTACAACCATTCACATACACCTTTCAATACTATGAACTAACCCTAACCATTAATCAAGCTTTAATCTAGGTTTTAGGGTTTAGAAAATTTATTACCTTTCAAGAGTTCAAGTGGAGCTTGGAGTGGCTCAAGAACAATTTTTCCAACTCCACCAACAAGCCAAAATCGGCTAGAACAAGAGGAAGAACAAGGGTTTAGTTCATGAATCTCGTTTTGCCCATAAGGGCTAGAAAAAGATGGAGTTTTCGAAATATTTTTACCTTAGAAGAACAAGGAGAAGGAGGGCCTTCTAATGGTGGTGTTGAAACTCCAAATGGTGCATACCCATAAAATCGAAAGTGGGTGTTTTCGAATTTTGGAAAGATGAAAGTGTAGCTCTTGAGGAGAGGATTACAATGGTGCAAGTTTTGTAATTTTTGGAAGAGTGTGGAGGGAGTTACAAAGGAGAGAAGATAGTTTGTGGGTGTTTCTTATTTCTCCATGGATGTCGATTTGGAGAAGGAAGGAAATAGAGAGGAGGAAGATGGGGGCCTGTACGTGGAGAAGGAAATGAGTGGGGGAGAGAGAGTGTGAGAGAGTGGGGGTAAAGTAATAAAGTAGAAGTAGTAGTTTATTATTTTTGTTTGTTTGTGAGTAAAAGGAGAGTAAAGAGGGAGTGTGAGGAGGGGCCAAAATCGGACAGCCCACACACACACATAACACTCTTACCTTTTTATTTTCAAAGTGGACACATAGGTTTGCGTTATTTATATTCCTACCCCACAACTTACCGTTTTTGACAGTTTTTACTAATCTCTCGTTTTATTGATTTTATTGGTCCTACAGCTTCACTAATATTTATTAATGAATATTTAGTTGACTAAAATTGTTACGAGTCTATTTGACCCGCTTAAAGACACGTTTTCCCGGTTACCTCGAAAAACGCGCTTTAAGGTTCGGTAGTGTTTTTAAACCGTTTTAAGGGTCCGTTTTCTTCGGGATTTGTTCCCTCATATTTATTTAGACTTAATTAAGCCTTTAGAATCCTTACAACACGCTAACCGAGGTCTCATACCTCCTATGGTTATTTAACGCTTATTTAGCGTTTTTCACTTTTAAAGTGTTTCTTTATTCTTTTGGATTTATTTCCCTTACAAATACTTCTTTAACCATTATTAGGCTCTTAAATACCTATTTGGATAATTTAATCGCCATATTTAAGGTCGGGGTATTTCAATCTACCCCCCTTAAGAACTTTGTCCTCAAAGTTGTTCGAGGTTATGGGATTACTGTACTTACTCATTTATACTTGCCTAATACCAAAGCCATACATTCCTCCTCCTTACAATTCCCAGACTCGTTACTCAAGGTTTCTCCTTCCCATACCATACCAATGTACAATACCTATTTCCAATCCATATTGCTACTTACCATCCGGTTCCTCATTACCACATTTATACGTACATACAGTGCAAAGCTATCCCCAAAGCAATGCAATACACATTACAATCCCGCAGGCACTCAGGTCATCTCGACACAGAACTCCTCTATGTCCCGCTGCCCTTGGCATAATACAACGTACTACCTTACTATCTTCTTCGGTACACACTTCAGCAGATCCTCATTCTCCATACTAAGGAAATTCTTTCCCACACTACCAATTAAAAATTTTCTAAACACATAGCTCCAAATTCCAATTTATGTTCATTACTTCTATCCTATGTGTGATTCTTGTGACCACTTGAGGGGAGCTTCAAGAATCATTCGACCCTGATGTGATCAGCATCAGTGTTGAACTTCTTTCACCCCAACAAGGGTTTAATTTGTGTTCGGTTCCTTGATCTGATCAGATCAAGTTCACTTCCCACATCAGTTTCAAACAAGTAAATAATTCAATTTTTTCCATTTTTTTTATCTTTTACTCTTCCTAGTCATTCATACATCTCCAAAGGATGGAATCAGTCCATCAATCATCCTCGCTCTAGTTCCCAAATGCTTTACTCCGTGGTTCAATACCTAATTGCTTATTTCATCAACCCTCACTGCTTTCATCCCTTACTCTCCATTGTTTCACTATTCTAACTAGGAATTACCATACTTGTAGAGTTTAAATGTTCTCAATTTACTTCCGATAATTTTACTTACGAATACACTACTCCTAGAATTCATTCATCTACTATTCTCATTTACTTCGTACTACTTCTTCAATGGTTACAATACTTGTGGAGCTCCGTCCACTACTCATTACTTTTCTTTTACTAATACTCTTACACTGTGTTACAAGATAGGTACGTTCCTCCTATGGTATTTGCATGTTTAATGCCTAGTTACCATAATTACAATATGAATGAGTACTTATGTTTGTTTAACATAGTACCAATCATCAATTTGATTCTCATTTGTGCTATGCACATTACGGTTTAAGTGTTTTAGTCATAAAACTTACATCAAGCGGTTTTCGCTCTACCCCCCTTAAAAGGGATTACGCCCACGTAATCTACCATGTTATTATTATTAAACATTGGTTTAATCAATTTGGGCAATCTGAAGCGTTTAACTTCACTACGGTATACTATACAATATACTCTGGTCAAAAGGGGTCTTAACCATACCAATGGTTTAGTCTTTGCACCAAGGATTTCTATATGAGTTTATTTAACTCATCATTAATTCGTTCTAGCCTATTAGGCTTCAAGCATTAATAGCCATTTTGCTATACTTACTAGCTGGGGCCCACTAGCTTCTGCTGCGCGACCCTGATAACTCGGGTTATTTACCCTTCGTGCTATCCCTAATGTACTATGCATCACCTTTTATCCGTCTATTATGGCATAAGGTTTATTAAACAAATGCGGTATTCTTTTACCGTGTTTGAACTCAATGAGTTTAAGGTTTATAACCAGCTCTCTGGTAATCTTCTGCACATGCTATTCGTGCTTCTACGATTATTCGTTAAGCTCCTCCGACTTATTGTCGGGCGAGGTTAAGTCACTACTTAGTTGTAGTGCTTCCTCTGGTGTCACTAGCTTCTGAATTCTACCAGTTTCCCTGGTTCAGTACAAGTGTTCTTTACTTGTATGACCTTGCATTTCTATGCGTCGGTCCTAGTGACTTTCTCAAGTCTCTTTTCACTCCTCATTCCATTGGAATTCACACTTTGTGATTGTTAGTGTATTGTACACTCTTCGTGCTTCTTTGGCCTTAGGCCGCACGGTTTGTTGCTAAGCTTGCTGAACCGGCCAGTGCCGTGTTTGTTGGTGAAAAGAAGGTTTTACTACGGTTTACATCTCCATATCCCTAGCCATCCCATTAGATCATTAGCTGCACAAGTGCAATACCAAAACACTCAGTCATACAGAGTGCAGAGGCGTAAACGCTTGACAGTAAGTCACTTATGTGATAGGAAGGAATATTCTGTCTGTTATTTCGTACTTATACTCCGTGTCATTATCTGCTACTTCCTCATATCGGTCGCTTGTTGCGCACCGTATTCTTACTCATTATACAACATCGTTTTTACTGTTTCTGTTACTGTGATCGTTTCTCTTTACTCGTTGCCATTGTCATTGGCACCATTCCCTTATGGTATGAATACCCTGGGGTTTCCAATGTTCGTGTGATGACGATTGTTGTAGCGTACCGCACTACTATTATCTTCCCATTGTGGGGATGTTTTATTTCAGTTTAGGTTTCATGTGTAGGTTGGCTTACCTCACATTATTTTCATCATTTATGATATAATCTACCAAGTATCTTGGTTGATAACGATGAAGTAATTTATCGGGTTACAAGCTCTCTTGAGCGCTGGTCATTCGTGGTTTTCAATGTGTATTCACATTGATTGTTTTGACAATTACTGTCTTTCCAGTGCTGGGCCTAATGATAGGCTCTAGCTGTTAGTTTACTCTGTCATTGATAATGAAAGTTCTTGTTGAGGGGTTGTCTCCACTCATAGGTCTCATGACAAGGTTATTATATTGAGTATTATGTAATGGTTCACCTCACGCTTGGGTGCATGAGGAGTATACTTACTCCCTTAAGTCGTAATGGTTTGGAAATCTCATTTCCTGATCCCATCGCCTCTTGGCAATATCTATATGCGTAGGCTTTACTGTTATAATAGACGGAGACCTTTCTAAGGATTCACATCTTCACCACCTTGGTGGTCTTCGGTTAACGAGGGGTACCTTCCCTTGGGTCTCGTGGTGTCCAAGAGTGGACTAGGCCATTGTTGGCGTTTATAACGATTCTATGCCTCTGTGTTACCATTGCTACATGAAGGCATAAAGTTAATTAAGAACTCCGTCAACTTATACTAGGCTGATGCTCTAGTGACAGTGACATTGAATTGGCCCATTACTCCAAGCCACTCAGGATGTTGGGTTTGAACTGATGGTCCAGTTGTTGATTTTTTGTCGTATGAGGTATTATCTCTTGCATGCTTGCCACCAAATGGTGTGGGTTATGCAACCGTTTGAGGTTTAACCTAACATAGTTGGTTGATGGCTTTCAAGCCTTATTGCTGAAGCTATGCTCTTTGCAAGCTGCTTATACATCTTTTCACTCGAGCCCTGACTGGGTCGGTCGAGTAGGAATTTTGACGGGAATTGCTTCTGTAACGGACCGACCCAAGGACCGACCCTGGCTGGGTCGGTCGTGTTGGAATTTTCTGTAATTGGAGTCTCTGCAGCCGACCGACCCATGGGTCCGACCCAGGGTGGGTCGGTCGGGTCAAAGCTTACAAAAAAAAAACTAAAAGATTATGATTAGTATATATATATATATGTATATGTATACCCACCTATACATATGAGCATATATATGTAAGTATACCATTGTTAAACAATGAAAAGTAAGTGAATAAAATGTGAGTATAGGAATGTAAAGACTTAGTAAGTATGAGTTAGGAACGTAAGGATAATCGAATTAAATTAATGATAGTTAGATTAATTATTCGATTGTATGCAAATCATAGGATTTGATTTGTGAACACCGGAGGAACGTTGGGCTGCAAGTACAACGGTGAAAGGTATGATTTCTTCATGCCCTGTATCCTATCTGGTTACCCCGATTTGTGTGGTTATTTGACCACCTAATAAGATAAATGCACGAATCGGATTATATTGCACTTACTTGTGCTTGTTTACATTGTTCTCGATATTTGTTTTGAACAATAGTTTGTATAATTCATGAAACATATGAATGATGATGATATGTATTGTATTTTGTAGTGTACTTGTATATTGTAGTGTATCTCGTATGTATGTGTATATGGGTATTGTAATATTGTGGCTTGGATGTTGACTTGTGCTAATTCCTAACTAACTAACTCCTAACTTAAGTGAGTAAATTGGAATGAGTTCAAGTCCGATATAGCTTCGGCCACGCGTGAGGATGAGGAGACACAAGAGGTTGGATCCGATTCCTGGTTCGTAAGCTGGTCCACGGCCCAAATCCCTTAAGTGGGTAGCATCCTGGATTAGTGAACCAAGTAAATCCCGGTGGTGGGACGGAGTAGTCCCCGGGCCGGCCGAGTCCCGACGACTTAACATGAGTAAGAGTAAGAGTAAGTAAGTATGTATGAGTATGAGAATGAGTATGTATGTGTATGTATGGAGTAAATGAGTAAAAGAGTAATCTCCACCCGATTAACCCGGGTGGACCAATATGAGCTAACAAGTTATTGGATTGTGTATGAATTGTGTATGTATTGTATATTGTATTGGGTATCACGGAATTTAGAAAGGTAAGTATGTATTTGTTGGCTATGTGGATTACCATGTATGAACTGAAGTGTATGCATTGAAGTGTATGTATGTATTCTTTGCGTAGAGTATCGTAGTATATGTATGAAAGCATGTATGTATGAATAAATGAACCGCATGTATTCGACCAAGTGGTCGGCGTACCCTCACTAGTACACGGGGTATGCGGTTATCATGCTCGGCGAAAGCTGACCCCTTCGGGGGACATTTTTTAGTGTGCAGGTACCCGAAGCGAATATGGTCAAGGAAGAGACCGGAGGCACGCCCTTGTAATTAGAAAGTAAGGTAGTAGTGAGGAATGGGTAGTAAGTAGTCTCTTAGTGAGTATGTATGAGACTTGAAGAGATAGTACATTGTATAAGGATCTTAGTAAACTCGGTATGTAGAATATATTGTATGGTATTTGAAGTATTGTATCGAATGGAAGATTGTAGCGTGTATTGGTGTATGAAATGTATATGGTGGATATGTAATACTCGGGATTCCGGTCCATCAGACCGATGCTGTAAGTAGCAGTTGTAGCCTTGTTAGTCACGTGGGTGGCTAACGGCATTGTAGCACCCAATAGATGTAAGTAGGTATCCGCTGCGTGTATCTGATGAGTAAGGGGATTGGACGTTAATGACTGTATTAATAGTAGGGGTGTTACAGTATCTCCACACTTAGTTAGTGGTTAACCTTTCCATAACTGTTCACTTAGGTAACTGTAGTTAGGTTTCCTAGCTCGGTATATCCCTAAGCTCGGTATTCTAGTCATTAGAGCGATACTTCGCTCTGATACCACTTTTTGTACACCCCTACTACGCACATCACATTACTTGAAATCGCAGCGGAATATAAACAACTAAACAGTAACTAAACGAATGGTGCTACAACGCCGTCAACCACCCACGTGGTTAACAACTGAATAAATACAAGTGTACCGGTCTGATGATCAGACTCCCGAGCATAGAACTAACAACCACATATATACATCAACAAAATACCGAGTGTTTACATATATCCTTCACTGTATACTGTCACTGTAAACTGTCATAACCAAATATATATCACGCCACGGGAGCACAGGCGCATCCCGGGCCAACTTCCAAAAGTACTCAAAAGTAAACTACATCCTAGGATCTAGAGCCACTCTGCTTCTTCGATCCTCATCCTGCAGTAAAAGAAATATGGATCCCCCGAGGGGGGGTCAGCAACCCTTGGCTGGTATGGTTAACGCACAGCCCATCGGCAACCGGGATACGCGCAACCAATTGTCATGATGACATGGCATTCATTTTAAATCATACAACTTATACATATATAACATAACATGGGTATTGTACACATCCTCACACACATCACACACATACAATTCCTCTCAGGAAGAGAACCAACAGTTAGTCCCCATTGAGAGCCAAGAGAATGTTGCCATGCTCATGCTAAGCTCGTTACATAACTCGTTACCGTCCTGTTAGATTGAACGGTTAACTTAACACAAGGTGCCTCGGATATAGTGATCCAAGCCCACCGAAATAACACATAGTATGCCCCTGTGGCCCGACGTGAGTCAGTAAAATAGCCTTGGTTAAGCTAAAGGGAAGGTTGGAAACCAAATTGGAAAACAACCATAACATACAAAGAGAATCGAACCGGTTATGACATCGACTCCCATACTCACACGCGTGGCCGGAATAGACCGGACTCCTCACTTCCCCCGTTAGCACTTGTTAGCAGTTCATCATTGAACTCAATACACAATTCACAATAATGGGTCAAGTCTTGTTAGACACACACAAGAAGAGAGAGTCATACTTAACAACAATAATAATATTTAACAACTGTAAACTTTTACATGCCTTAATCTTACAAAGTCATAAACACACAGAAAAACAAACAACACACAAGCCGGTGTAAACCGGTAGGCAACAGACTGCAAGAAAACCATACCTCGGTCCTTGCCTCGTTTCGTTTCCACCTTGAGAGAATCCTAAACACATTAGTAACGTCGGTTAATTAACGCACTAATCCATTGTTAACTTGTTACTTCACATATCTATTTTATTTTATTTTTTCATACTTGTTATAACTCTTCACCATTTTAATTACCATTATAACACTCCTAACATGTCTTAATTAACCTCACATCATCATTACTAACTAATTACCATCTTAAAACAACATTTTTGGTCCATATTGTGGCCCGTCCGAACTTGTGTCCGAACCTCCAAGTTCGGACGCAAGCCGTGACTTTAGACAGAAAAACAGACACACGTCCGAACTTATGTCTGGACTTCGGAAGTTCGGACGTGAGCCGAGAAAAATCTAGACAGAAATCCGTGCGTCCGAACATGTGTCCGGACTTCCCAAGTTCGGACACAGTTCGAGGATAATCCTAAGGATGAGTGGGTACGTCCGAACTAGTGTCCGGACTTCCCAAGTTCGGACACTGTTCGCGAGTGAGAATTCTTCTACCCAACAGAGCCTGTCTGAACTTCCATGTCCGGACGGAAGTTCGGACAAGGCAAAATGCTCAATTTCCAAGTCTTCAAACACTTAGCCAAATTTCACCAAAGCCTCCAACACTTATAGTATTTACTCCCTAGGTTCCTAAGTGATGTCTCATGCCTATTCTAACTATTATACCAAGAGCTTTCTCCTTATTTTAACATCATCTCCCAAGCATCATTTCTCACAACACTAACTCCTTATGTCATTCTTGAAATTCTTTTCCAAGTTTACACTTTCTTCTTATTTTACCAAAGTTTGCCTAAGTCTTTACCTAAGTCCAAAATGACTTTGGTACATACTAAAACCTCAAGATCATGCCTAAGTCCTTGTTACACTCTAGACCACTTCCTAGTTCCTCAAAATTCCTTTTTAAAACATCTTGAACTCCTTATGCATTTCCTAAATTTCGACATAGGTTCTCCTAGCATTTTGTTACACCCAAGCACATTGTTCTTACCATTAAACACACAAGAACACTAAAAATCCATCAAACACTTTATTATACACAATCTTCACTCATAAAGCACTACATCACAATATAGTGCATAACTTAAATTGCATGGCACTTAGGCCCTTAAAATGCATGGCTCTTAGGCCCTTAAAGTGCATAATTCTTAAACACTGAATTTCCACATATATTGCCTTTGACCTGCAAATACACTCAACAATACATATGCCTTTTACTAGTCTCTTGAGAACACTTTACTAAGTCATTCACCATTTGCTTTTTAGGTAGTTTTAACAAGCATTATATGCTCATTTCTCCTAAGGCATTAAACAACATTAAGTTAGTAGATTTAACTCTTTTCCAAACAACTTCTTTCTTGTTTCCTTATAAAACGGTAAGGTATTTGATTCCTTGTCAAGTTCTAAACAATATACAAACATTGTAATGAGTATTCAAGCTATAAGCTTCATCTCATTGTAAACCCTAATTTTACCTTGTTTCAAAAACATTAATGTAGTTGTTTTACCTTGATCTTTGAAGAGAGTTGAATATATATCAAGAGAGGACTCCACCTAGTCCATGAAGAGTTGGAATGAAGCTAGAACAAAGTCACACAAAGAGCTCCATCAATGGGTATTTTCGGTCACACAAACAAAAACATGGAGGAAATGTAGTTTTTATTTGAGATTCCTTACCTAGAAACAAAGGAGAGTAATAATATGTCAAAATACAAGCTCAAGCTCCTTCAATGGTGGAACTCCATGGCACCGAAATGGGGCTCTTGAAGTTTTGAGAAGATAGGAATGAAGAGCTTGATGAGAGGAAGAGATTGGTGGTGTCTGTTTTTGATTTGGACAAGTGAGCTAGATTTTACAAGAGGTCAAAGAAGAGGTTTAATGGTGGTGGTGATATTACCGTGAGAGAACAGCAAGAAGGAGGAAGAAGGAGTTGGAACCGTGTGAATGAAGAAGGGAAATGAGAGAATGAGATAGAATTTGCTTTAAGAAGATATTTGTTCTTATAAAGTAAAAAGTAGTTTAATTAGTTTTCTTTATTTACTTATCATATTAACTAGAGAGTGGTGAGTCACCACACTTAGAAAACCGGCCCCCTATAATATAATGAGGGTATTTTAGTCTTTGTTTGTCAATTTAATTACTTAATACAACATATGTTACAAAATAGCTTATAAAATCACTATTCATAAAAACAAGGCACATAGAAGTGAAATTTTGATTTCCTATTGATATAGACATCCAAATGTGATATTATATAGTACACATATATATTTAAGAGTAATGATGGACATCTAGCCACTCAAAACTCATTTACAAGACAATTTTTCAAAAATGTGCTTTAAGACTCCTTAAACCACATTTTGTGTTTTAACTTGTTTTCAAGCTTGGTTTTCTTTGGTAATTGATATAATATGTTCATTAGTATATAAATGAGGTCTTGGTAAGTTCATTAGGTCTTAACCAAGCTCAACCCAAGCTTAGAGCACATTTTGGCTCTTATTGACCTTAAAGCACATTTCATGTTTTCTTTTGTTTACTAATGCTTCTAAGACTCTTTTTAGTCTTTATATACCATATTTGGGTGTTTAAACAACATAACTAGGTTTGGGGTATTTCACACTCAGTATGACTGAGTGTTTTGGTATTGCACTCGCGCAGTTATTAATCTAATGGGAATGCAGAAAGATAAAGTGGATATCAACAAGAGTGTGTAAAAAAAACGGAAAAAAAAAGATAAATACAACAGAGTATTACTCTAGAACAAATCACCAGGAGACATGGATGACAAACATCATCTTTGTGGACATATAGGCTGGTACGTCTTAGTATTACAAAGACAAGTGCAAAGAGCACTAAGTACTAATAGTAGCCAATGTCATATTACATCTCAAACTGAATATCAGTGAGAGAAGACACACGCATATATGCTAGTGATCCAAACCAGTGGATTCACAGCAAAAAAAAAAGAGGCAAATTGAGCCTTTGTTCATGGGTCTACACACCTCATACGGAGCGAGTGGGCCCAAAAGAATGAACTTGGGAGAGAGCACAAAAAGATCAGTGCCTCACCTTTTATATATTGTGGAGCCCTGAAGGGCTAGAATTATACCCGTCTCTCTGATATGAGGATAATCCACGAGTTGGAGAACTCTTTGAGAGCCAAGTATCCAGCGCTCCTTGTTGAGCGGCTGTTGTATACTTGTGGGGTACGGGGGCGTAACCCTTTTTAAGGGGGGTAGAGCCTCTTGACTGTGCACATGTGTGCACTAAATTTTGTTGTTTTCGTATGCATTGCATACAAAGAATTGGTGGTGTGCGGGGCACACGAGGTTTGTTTGTTTAGTATGCATGGCATACAGTGAATTGTTTCGTATGCATGACATACAGTGAATTGGTTTTGTTGGTTATGTTTGATACGCGGGGCGTGCGTTGTTTGGTCTGTTCTTGTGTTATGTGCATTGGTATGTATGTATCTCACGAGATACTTGTTTGAATGTTGTATGTACACCATGTGTGTAATACTTTTCTTATGCTATTTGTGATATGTATTCATATTGCTTTATAGAATGATTACATATGGTATCGCCTAGATACAAAATGAATCATTAGATATGGAATGTGGAACAATGGAATGTCATGGACACCTCAGGGAGGTTGTCAGGGTTGGTAGAACTGATAGGAAATGATGGTACTGATGGATCACCTATATCCATATGTGATTGAACTAACGCCACAACGTGATGGCTATGTGCTGTATAAGTGCAATACGATGTATGTAAATGATATATCACATAGATATACATTATGGGAACAATGGGTAGTTATACATTTATATATACTTACCTATTTGATTAAGAGACTTCGGGACGAAGTCTTTTTAAGGGGGGTAGACTGAAATACCCCAAATTATTAAAGCATGGATTAAATATTTAATCACATTAATTAAGGCCTAAACATGCCTTAAAAGTCAACTGAGAACAACAGTGGTCAACACAAATCAAGATGTTGCACCCTTTGACTGCTAAGGGTAAATAAATACCCAAATGAACTACTTAGGACCTAAAAATTTGTCCTAAGCATATTAACACATTACTAAACATATTATAACCGTTGGACAACACTCCAACACAAAGAAAAAGCATTTACATGCTTCAAGGTCAAAAAGGGCAAAAAGGTGCTCTAGGAAAACCTTAAAAATCAAATGACCTCTAAATGATATAAAATTGAATTACATGATCAAATATCATGTAAGGAACACAAAAAAAAAAACCGTTGTCAAAGAAAACCAAGCCCAGAAACACCTTGCGACACAAAATGTGCACTAAAACTCCTTAAAGCACGTTTTTGTGTAATCGCCTTCTAAATTGGTTTTAAATGGGCTAAAAGGTTATAAATACCTTTAATATAATAAATAAATATTTTATATGATATTAGGAATTTAATTCCAGAAATTTACGAATTTTTACAAATTTAATATTAAAATACTAATAAACCCTAAAGTGGGGCCCGCATGAGTCAATTGACCAAGTATGGTCAATGGTCAATTAATTGACCCACTTGGACCATGGAAATCGGCTGCAATAAGAGAGGAGGCAGCATAAGTCCTTGATTGACAATAATTCCTACCTAATACATTACTTTTTGAAAATTAACTTACTTTTTCAAATAATTCAAGCCTTTCCACTCATTTCTCCTCTTCCTTGTCCGATTCTCTTCTGCCCAGCCGAGCTCTCCCCTTCCTTTGAAGCTCTCAAGTGTGTTCTTGAGCATGGAAGGCAAACCTAGCTCCTAAGCTCTTAATGTAAGTGTTTTAATGTCATTTTTAGCTCTTTTTCTTCATCTCTTCGCTACCAACACCTAGATTTCGTGGCTCATCAATTCCTATGGCTTATTCTCAGTGTTATAAGGTTAGAACAAGAGCTAAACTCGGTTGAGACCAGTAGAGGGACCAAGGTTGTTCAAATCTACATTTTAAGGTAAAAATGTGCTTTAAGCTCATAACTTTTGATTCCCTTCAAGTTCGGCTGTGAACTTTGGTCATAGCTCATCTTCTTCTCCTTTTCATGTGGAATCTGTGGTTAGCCATTTGGAGCAAGGATGGCCGAGATCCAAAGGAAATACCCTCTTTTAAGACATTTTTCCAAGGTAAAACCTAATAACAAGGTAGCTTGTTGAGATCTAGCTATTTCCTATGTCAATATGGTAGATCTAACACCTTTTGGTGTGCTTGATTCAGGTCGAAACCATCTTGAACTCTCCTTGCATTCCTAAGGTGATTTTTTGCCTTAAATCTTACATTAAATTACTTCGTATGGTTAGATCTTTCTTGGAGACTAACTAGGCCTTGGTTTCTGTTGAAAACATGTAAAACAAGCTGTGGAGAATTTCTCCTTAAGGTGGCGAACTCAAACAAGGCTTTACTAAGCTAAATCAAGGTATAAATCACTTAAAACCTTAACTTGATACATTAACACAAGTTTAGTGTGTGTATATGTAATTGCCGTGAGTGAAGGAGAAAAACAAGGTCTTGTTTGACCTTAAAATGTTTAAGGAATGGTTTAATAAATTTTATAACTAATTAAACAAGCATAATTGTCAAATTTAAGACATTATGTGGAAGTTTGGTAATTAAATGGAAAGTGTGTGGTGAGGCCGAAAATTTATATGTATTTTGGGACATTTATGTGTAATTTATTTTGCAAGCGAATGTTTGTAATAAGGCGATGTATTTTAGGCCATTTTATTTATGCATTTACAAGCTTTTAATTAAGTTTAAGTAGTATAATGCATTACCGAAAATAAATGGGGTCTTAGGTGTAATTAAATTAAATTTGGGGGCTTTAGAATAATAAGGCGCAAAATTAGAGGTAAAAAGGAGTTAAATAAAGTTTATAAGATTTTATAAAGTTTTTGGGGTTAAATGGTGATTTCTAGAAAGTTTGGGTGCAAACCGTAATTATTAGGAATTAATGGTCAAGGAAATATTAAGGAGGTCAACATTGACCATATGCTAGGTTTTGACCAAAATAAATAAGTTAGATAACTTATTTAAGGTTTTATAATAAGTTATGTATTTAATGGTAATATTTTTATAACATATGTGGTAAATATGTTATTACCAAAAATAAAGGGTGTACAATGGTATTTTAAACACCCATGGGCTATTAGGAATTTTTAGGAATTTATTTGGTGGATTTTGGAATTAAAATAAACTATATATGTATAATATATAGTTAATATGTCATTATGACACTTTGGAGAAAAATAGATGGTGGAATGGTAAATATCATAAGTATAGGGTTAATAAGGATATTTATAACCCTTTGGTGGAATTTGGTGATTTTTAGAATTATTAAGAGAATTTATTAAGATATGTGTATAAAATATGGTTTTAATGATATGGAAGAACTATGTGTTATAAATAGGGCCAAATGGCAATTATAGAATAGCAAAGGGCTGTTCGGAATTTACAAAAAATAACCAAAGGTTATACTCTTTTATAAGTTAAAATGTTATATAAATGGTATATATAACATGGTAAAAAGAAAGGGGTGATTTTGTAAATAAAGGAAACTATGGTTTATGGAAAAGAATAAGATTTTCTTATGGTGCCTGAGAGGCAATAATAAATGTTTTGTATAAAAACTATAGGTTATAAGTTAAGGGAATAAAAATATCACATAGTATGATATGTATATGGTATAACATTACATAATGTTTATGTGTGTCAAACGGAATTTAAATTAAGATAAGGGCTAAACTGAGTTAATTAGAGTTGAAAGATGAATTTTAGACTAAGGTCTATAATGTTATAAATGTTATGACAATGATATGGTTTAGATGGAATTAATATAAGGAATGGTACTCACATACAATATGGACAAACTAATAAATTACATGAGATTTAGAAAAGAAAATAATGTGACAAACTATAAATAAATGAGATTTATAAACTAAGGTGTTTATGGAATAAACCTTAGGAGTTGTAATTATACAATATAAGATGTTACATGATATTAGGATAATAATCTTAATATAAGTTGTATAATATAATACGACTAATGGGAATAATAATCTAATAAAAGATGATAAAATGTAACATAAATATAAGAGTTTATGAAACTCATGAGAATTACCTACGTGGTAAAAATATATATACATACACAAGAATAATGTATATAAGGTGGATAAATATATTTTGGTTGGAAACCATATGATTTAATGGTGGTGGTTATTTTAAAAAAAATATATAGTTACGAACTATAAGTTATGAATTTTAGAATGCAATATAATATAAGAATGCATGCATACATGCAACTATAGGTTACGTACCTAAACTAGATGTGGATAAGATTAAAGGAAATATAAGGAATTAAACTTAACAGTTGAATGTTTTGACATACACGTTTTAAGTAACAAAGCCGACTGTTTTAGAGAAACCTGTAACAAACAACTGTAGAAAACAGGGGTGAACTGTCGGGGTTACTTATTATTCGGAAATACCGGATGTAGTTAGTCATGGAGACTGACTTATAGTTTTATTACCGTTTAGAGTATACTTCTGACAAGGACGCTTGACGAGCTTACGGACTGCACGGAGCGTAGGATCTTGCTGATTCATACTCCACCGTAATACAGTCAGGGTGAATGGTATGTAAAGGGGTTTGATCCGAGTTGTCCTAAGGTTGCTCCTTGGGCTCGGATTTGGTTGATATAACTTGTATGTTGTTATGTGTCTCGGATTGTCTCTGAGGGCTTCCTCAGTTCAGACTTCTGTGTGATCTGTGATAAGATTGTTTGTCTGAATGTGGTAATTAATATACATGAACTGTATATTCATAGCTGCTTATTATTTACTGTTGTTGAGTTAACAGTATTGGTTCGTATATATGAACCTATATATATAAAACGAACTAGCGGCTATGGTGCTATCTTATATGAAATATAAGGAACGTAAGTAAAACGTTTTAGCACTATGATAATAACATATACATATTATCTGAGACTTTTATACGGAGCATTGGCCTTTCTATACGCCGCTCTTGTATCTAGCACTGGATCCCGAGTTTACAGACTCCGGATTGGACTAATGACCTTAGTCTGCTGTGTTAGAAAATTTGGTAATGCGATGCGATGGTATAATTAATTAATTAATGGAATGGAAGTAAAGCCAAGAGGATGTGGCTCTTGGTGCGCGCTGTGATCACAAAAACGATACCAGGATGTCCGCGTACGGGTCCGTAAGTATCAAGAAAATTTCCCGTGAGCTAGAATGGCTCATTGGTCGGAGACTCTACCGTTGGAGTGGCTACTGCTGTGGGTGACCCGCCATAATATATGGGTAACTAGAGACATGTCGTTTTAACGAGACATTGTCACTAGGTATAACTGAACAACTAAAACAATTGAGACTTATACAGTGGCGAACAATACCATGGACGAGACTAAATACTTGTTTATTATTCTCGTTGTTTCGCTTTGTTGTTCATTGGTTATACTTGTGGTTATTTTATTGTATGTTGATGGTTGGATGGAGCCTACAAGGCTAAGGTAAATTAAATATGAAAACTGTACGCTACAGCGAATGTACATGGTACATTAAATTGTTATTGCTCGATACGTTCGATATACAAATGTTATTTGAAATATTCTATGAATGTTTGGTTTGGATGGATGACTAAAGTTTATGGATATTTGGATGGTTGATTATGTATATTATACTTTATGCTTCAGTTTTGATTATAACTGTAAAAAGGAAAACATGAAACCAATCTAATAATAAGATGGTTAAAATGACACAGTGACCATTAGGGTCCAGGCCCGGCATACTCAGCGTCTATCGCTGATACTACACCATTACAGGTTGTTGATCATTGTCGGAGCTGAAGAACAGGAACAGGGTAGTTAGAGATGTTGTATAGCAATGAAGATGGTGTATGGTCTTATGGTAAGGTTGTATATTTTAAGATTGGGTAGATGCTCACTTGTCGATGTTTATGATTTATGGATTTAGTATGATGTATAAGAGTTTCTCGCTATCACTGCGGTAGCAGTTTGTTTATTTTGGAAGTTAGATGTAGTTTGGCTACGTTGCTCGCATGGGCGAGTAATGGCCGGTGACACCCGAGTGAGTTTTGTAATTGTTGTTTATTTTCCGCTGCGAGACGTTTTAATAATTGCTACGTGAGGGATTATATCGTGATTATGGAGAGGGGTGTTACAATCGGGTGTTCAATACTCATTTACTCAAGATCAATGACTTACAACAGTCAACCGATACACATACAATACTTACTTCTTACATACTTTACTCAAGTCAAGTCGGTATGACCTCCGGGCAGGGATTACTACATCCCACCACCGGCTTTGGGGTGGCCCACTAATCCAGGATGCTACCCTTCAAGGGATTGGTCCATGGAAAAGATTACAGCCAGGATTCGGATCCAACCTCTTGTGTTTCCTTATCCTCACGCGTGGCCGAAATTTATATCGGACTTCTACTCATTCCATTTTACTCAATACTCAGTTAGGAGTTAGGTAGTTAGGAATTAGCAGAAGTCATTACACCCATACCAAGGGTTAATACACTACACAAGTACACATCCACATACATACACTTCATTCTCATCCATACATTTCATGAATTATACAAACTAAATGTTCGAGCGAATACAGCAAGAACAAAATAGTCCAAACACAATTAAGTGCGATAAGTCCAATTCGTGCATTTATCTTATTTGAGTGATCACATAAGCACACAAATCGGGGTAACCAGGTTAGGATACAGAGAATGAAGAAATCATACCGTTCACCGTCGCATTCGTACTACCGTCTCCTTCGATGTTCAACTATTTGATTCCTATACATACATGAAGTCGTATGATCAATGATCTATTATTGATCCAACTTATTCCTTCATTAGTACTCCTAATGTATATATATACTACTCTCCTTACTTTCATACTTGATTATTTAACCCATCCTTTTCCCATTACCTCTTATTATTACTTTTTACCTTTACTACTTCATTTATAGTGTACTACTACATATATATGCATATATGTATATAGGCATATATACATATAGTTACATATACATATGATTGCTATAATCATATAATAAAAATACTTTTTTTTTTACTCGACCGACCTTGCAAGTCCGGTCCCCAGGTCGGTCCAAGTCAGTAAGTTACATCGCGTGAAAATTTCAGGCCCGACCGAACTTGCAAGTCCGGTCGCAGGTTCGGTCCATTCCAGTAGCTTTCATTACGGAATTTTTCTGGCCGACCGAACTTGCAAGTCTGGTCGCAAGTTCGGTCCATTCCAGAAGGTTTCAGACGGGAGAATTTTCTTGTCCGACCAAACTTGCAAGTCCGGTCCATTCCAGAAGGTTCCCGTCTTTGTGATTCTGTGCTCGACCGACCTTGCAAGTTCGGTCCTAAGGTCGGTCTGGCCCAGTACTTCAGTTTTAAAATCTGTTTCTTGGTGTTTTACTTCCCCATTGCTTCCCCAATCTTTACCAATACTTCCCTACATGTTTACCACTCATTTAGATGCTCTAAATCACCTTAATTCATCCTCCAAACTTAGTACTCAATTTCTACTCAACTTACACAAATTTTCCTCATTTCATTTCAGCACTTGCAACAGTTTTTCATTCATTCCTCCAATGCTACAGATTTTCGTTCTAACTTCTACCATTCAATACTCCTACTACCAATACCGTTACTAGCATCCTCATTACATTATCTTTTCATCCCAGTTCTTCCCATTACCTAAATCCTTTTTAATTTGTATCCGAGGTATTAAACACTCACTTCAAGTTCTCCAAATACACTTAATTCCTCCTAGTTTTATACAATGCATTCCTAGCATTCTTTGCTACAGATTTTGCATCCTTATATCCTCCTACTACAACTACCATTCCATGGTTACTAATATCTCTACTAACTACAATACACACCTTGGTTCTCCTATTCACCAAGTCATCCTTAAATGTACATTTTCTACCAAAATTTTGCCATAGTTCACCTACAATTTCTACTTCTCCACATACTTACTTTTTCATCTAATTCATTCCTAAACTAGCTACACCCATACAAGGGTCCTACCAGCAATCGATACAATATGCATTCACCAATACTTCCTCAATCCACAATACCAATACATATACAAAATTCATTTGGCTCTAAGGCCTACAATTCAAATACTTGCTCTTTAATACTCAAACTTCCACAATTTCAATACTAATGAAATGTTTGGGTTCTTTAAATTGGTTTGCCCATTCCCATTACTCTATTGCATTAAAATGTAGCATTAGGAAGGAGCTCTTATGTAACACCCCTCTCCATAATCACGATATAATCCCTCACGTAGCAATAAATAAAACGTCTCGCAGCGCAAAAATAAATAACAATTACAAAACTCACACGGGTGTCACCGGCCATTACTCGCCCATGCGAGCAACGTAGCCAAACTACATCCAACTTCCAAAATAAACAAACTGCTAACCGCAGTGATAACGAGAAACTCCTATACATCAAACTAAGTCCATAACCATAAACATTGACAAGTGAGCGTCTACCCAATCCTGAAAATACATAACCTACCATAAGACCATACACCAACTTCATTACCATACAAATCTCCAACTACCATGTTCCTGCTCTTCAGCTCCGACAATGATCAACAACCTGAAATGGTGTAGTATCAGCGATAGACGCTGAGTATGCCGGGCCTGGACCCTAATGGTCACTTGTCATTTTAACCATCTTATTATTAGATTGGTTTCATGCTTTTCCTTTTTACAGTTATAATCAAAACTGAAGCATAAATGTATAATATACATAATCAACCATCCAAATATTCATAAACATTAATCATCCATCCAAACCAAACATTCATAGAATATTTCAAACAACATTTGTATATCGAACGTATCGAGCAATAACAACAATAATTTTTGTACAATGTACAATCGCCGTAGTGTTCACCATCCACTATCAATTTATTTTAGTTCGGCTTTCAAGCCCCATCCATATGTACAATGTACATTCGCCGTAGCGTACAGTTCCCATAGTTAATTTACCTTAGCCTTGTAGGCTCCATCCAACCATGTTTAATTAATGTCAGTAGGGCGTCATGTTAGGACAACCCGATAACCTCACCATGGACAGTAGTCCCCCGTACACACAAAGGTGCTCATTTCGCCAGAGGTCCGGAGGCCCCTGACTCACTTATGTCTCATAAGACGTCCATAAAAAGGCCGTAGCCACCTGATCCACGAACCTATTTGGGCTCGTTTGGATATAACCTGGAGCGGAATCCAAATAGGAAACCCCTCAGTGATCACAAATGCGCAACCAAGTAGTTCGTAAACTACCGGGATTCCTCACCTCAATCTCATACCATCACTCTCTCATAATGTTTAAGATCTACTCTAAGTCTTATGGAGAATATGTATTAACCAGCGGCCCAATGGGTCACGCATACCTAGAAGTCATCTAGGTGATATTTATGTTAGAGATCCATGCTCTAGAGACCGACAATGTCGTAACTCGTTCCTAAGTGTTTTACTTAGGTTACCATATACTTAATATTAATATCATGGTATTATATCAAGTAACCGTCATGTCATCACAACGCATATGTATGTTTATATAAGTCGATCTATAGTCGACGTAGTGTTAGTCCCGTAGGACGCCCGTGCATAAATAATTAATGCATCAACACTTAAACCCATACATGTAACCACACACACACAAGTTATATCAACCAAATCCGAGCCCAAGGAGCAACCTTAGGTCAACTCGGCAAACCCCTTTACATACCGTTCACCCTGATTGTATTACGGTGGAGTATGAATCTTCAAGATCCTATGCTCTGTGTAGTCCGCTAGCTTGTCAAGCGTCCTTGTCAGAAGTATAATCTAAACGGTATTAAAACTATACGTCAGTCTCCATGACTAACTACAACCGTTATTTCCGAATAATAAGCAACCCCGACAGTTCACCTCTGTTTCCTACACTTGTTGTTACGGGTTTCTCTAAAACAGTCGGTTTTGTTACTTAAAACGCGTACGTCAAAACTATTCCAACTGTTAATTTTAGTTCCTTATATTTCTTTTAATCTTATCCACCTCTAGTTTAGGTACGTAACCTATAGTTGCATGTATGCATGCATTCTTGTATTATATTGCATCCTAAAATTCATAACTTATAGTTCGTAACTATATATATTTTTTTTTAAAATAACCACCACCATTAAATCATATGGTTTTCAACCAAAAAATATATATCCACCTTATATACATTATTCTTGTGTATGTATATATTTACCACGTAGGTAATTCCCATGAGTTTAATAAACTCTTATATTGTATGTTACTTTTTATCATCTTTTATTAGATGATTATCCCATTAGTTTGTATCATATTGTACGACTTATAATAAGATTATTATCCTAACATGAGTAACATTTTATGTTGTATAATTACACTTCTAAGGTTTATTCAATAAATACCTTAGTTTATAACTCCCATTTATTTATAGTTTGTCACACTATTTTATGTGAGTACCCTTCCTTATATTAATTCCATCTGAACCACCTTAATACCATTTAATTGTCATAACATTTACAACATAGTAGACCGTAGTCTAAAATTCATTTTCCAACCTTTATATTTTCGGTATAGCCCTTGAATTTATTTAAATTCCCTTTTTGACCACATAACATTATGTAATGTTATACAAAATACTAATATCATTTGCTATGATATTTTATTTCCTTTAACTTATAATCTATAGTTTTTATACAAAACTATTGTGTATTGCCTCATAGGCACATATTAAACCTTATACTTTTCCTTAAACCATAATTTCCTTTATTTACAAATCACCCCTTTCTTTTACCATGTTATATATCCCATTTAATATAACATTTCTAACTTATAAAAGAGCATAACCTATGGTTATTTTTTGTAAATTCCGAACAGACCTCATATACATTTTATATTGTCATTAGGCCCAATTTATAACATATAGTTTGATAATATCATTAAAACTATATATTGTACATATATCTCAACAAATACTCTTATATAATTCTAAAAATCTCCAAATTTTACCAAAGGGTTATAATATCCTTATTAACCCATATACTCTTGGTATTTTACCATTCCACCATCTATATTTCCAAAGTGTCATAATGACATAATAACTATATATTATACATATATAGTTTATTTTAATTCCAAAACAACCCATTAAATTCCTAAAAATTCCTAATAGCCCATGGGTGTTTTAAAATGCCATTGTACACCCTTTATTTTTGGTAATAACATATTTACCACATATGTTATAAAATATTACCATTAAATACTTATCTTATTATAAGACCTTAAATAAGTTATCTAACTTATCTAATTTGGTCAAAACCTAGCATATGGTCAAGGTTGACCACCTTAATATTTCCTTGACCACCATTCCTTATATTACGGTTTTCACCCAAACTTTCTAGAAATCACCATTTAACCCCAAAACTATATAAAATCTTATAAACTTTATTTTAACTCCTTTTTAACTCTAATTTTCGACCTTATTATTCTAAAGCCCCCAAATTTAATTTAATTACACTAATACCCCATTTATTTTTGGTAATGCATTTATACTACTTAAACTTAATTAAAAGCTTGTAATGCATAAATAAAATGGCCTAAAATACATGGCCTTATTACAAACATTTGCTCACAAAATAAATTACAATAAATGTCCCAAAATACATATACAATTTCGGCCTCACCATAGAATTTTCATTTAATTACCAAACTTCCACATAATGTCTTAAATTTGACAATTATGCTTGTTTAATTAGTTTTAAAATTTTTAAACCCATTCCTTAAACATTTTAAGGTCAAGCAAGACCTTTTTTGATCATTCACTCATGGCAATTGATATACACACACTTAACTTGTGTTAATGTATCAATTTAAGGTTTTTAAGTGATTTATACCTTGATTTAGCTTAGGTAAAGCCTTGTTTGAGTTCGGCCAGCTTAGATAAAATTTCCAAGGCTTCTCTTGCATGTTTCAAACAGAAAACAAGGCCTAGTTAGTCTCCAAGAAAGATCTAAACCATAAGAAGTAATTTAATGTAAGATTTAAGGCAAAAATCACCTTAAAATGCAAGGAGAGTTCAAGATGGTTTTGACCTGAATCAAGCACACCACAAGGTGTTAGATCTACCATATTGACTAGGAAATAGCTAGATCTCAACAAGCTACCTTGTTATTAGGTTTTACCTTGGAAAAATGCGTTAAAAGAGGGTATTTCCTTTGGATCTCGGCCACCCTTGCTCCAAATGGCTAACCAACTGATTCCACATGAAAAGGAGAAGGAAAATAAGGCTATGACCAAAGTTTCACAGCCGAACTTGAAGGAATCAAAAGTTATGAGCTTAAAGCACATTTTACCTTAAAATGTAGATTTGAACAACCTTGGTCCCTCTACTGGTCTCAACCGAGTTTAGCTCTTGTTCTAACCTTAGAACACTGAGAATAAGCCATAGGAACAGATGGGCCACGAAATTTAGGTGTTGGTAGTGAAGAGATGAAGAAAAATATCTAAAAATGACATTAAACACTTACATTAAGAGCTGGGGCTAGGCTCGCCTTCCATGCTCAAGAACAGACCTTGAGAGCTTCAAAGGAAGGGAGGAGCTGGCTTGGCAGGAGGAAACGGGACAAGGAAGGAAGGAAAGAGTGGAAAGATTGAAATAATGGAAAAAGTAAAGGTTACTATTGCAAATTGAAGTTAGGTATCAATTGTCAAAAATTATGCAAGCTGCCTCCTCTCTTATTTCAAGCCGGTTTCCTTGGTCCAAATGGGTCAATTAATTGACCATTGACCATGCTTGGTCAATATTGACTCATGCGGGCCCCACTTTAGGGTTTTATTAATATTTAATATTAAATTTGTAAAAATCTGTAAATTTCTGGAATTAAATTCCTAATATCATATAATATGGTATTTTATTATATTAAAGATATTTATAACCTTTTAGCCCATTTAAACCAATTTAGAAGGCGATTACACAAAAACGTGCTTTAAGGAGTTTTAGTGCACATTTTGTGTCGCAAGGTGTTTCTGGGCTTGGTTTTCTTTGACAACGGTTTTTGTTGTGTTCCTTACATGATATTTGATCATGTAATTCAATTTATATCATTTAGAGGTCATTTGATTTTTAAGGTTTTCCTAGAGCACCTTTTTGTCCTTTTTGACCTTGAAGCATGTAAATGCTTTTTCTTTGTGTGGAGTGTTGTCCAACGGTTATAATAGTTTAGTAGTATTTAATATGCTTAGGACAAATTTTTAGGTCCTAAGAAGTTTATTTGGGTATTTATTTACCCTTAACAGTCAAAGGGTGCAACATCTTCTTTTATGTTGACCACTGTTGTTCTCAGTTGACTTTTAAGGCATGTTTTAGGCCTTAATTAATATGATTAAATATTTAATCCATGCTTTAATAATTTGGGTATTTCAGTCTACCCCCTAAAAAGACTTCGTCCCGAAGTCTCTTAATCAAATAGGTAAGTATATATAAATGTATAACTACCCATTGTTCCCATAATGTATATCTATGTGATATATCATTTACACACATCGTATTGCGCTTATACAGCACATAGCCATCACGTTGTGGCGTTAGTTCAATCATATATGGATATAGGTTCCATCAGCACCATCATTTCCTATCAGTTCTACAAGTCCTGACAACCTTCCCGAGGTGAAATACCCCAAACCTTGGTATATTGTGTAAATGTTAACTATGGTATTTAAAGGCTAAAAGTGCCTTAGAAACATAAATGAACCATTTAACCATGGTAAAACACAATAAAACTAACAAACACGGTTTGAGCAAAAACATGCTCTAAGCTTGGAGTGAACTTGGCTAGGACCCAAAGAGCCTACCAAGACTTGATAATGTTTAATTATGACTTTATAAGGCTAATTAAGTCCTTAGGAAACTTTGGTAGACAATGAAACCAAACAAAACACAAATAAATACCTTAAGGTCAATATGGGCTAAAATGTGCTCTAAGCTTGGGATAAATGTGTATAAGACCTAATGGTCATACCTATGCTTTATTTATATGTTAATGAACATACTAAATCAATTACTAAAGAAAACCAAGCTTGAAAACAAGTTAAAACGCAAAATGTGCTTTAAGGAGTCTTAAAGCACGTTTTTGAAAAATTGTCTTGTAAATGAGTTTTGAATGGCTAAATGTCCATCATTACTCTTTAATTAACATGTGTACTATATAGTATCACATTTGGGTGGCTATATCAATGGGAAATCAAAAATTTCACTTCTATGTGCCTTGTTTTTGGTGAATAGTGATTTTTATAAGCTAGTTTGTAACATATGTTACTATAAGTGAGACAATTGATTAATAAAGTCTAAAATACCCCTAAGTACTATTTGTGGCCGGTTTTTTAGGTGTGGTGACTCACCACCCTTGTTAATTTACTAAGAAAAGAAAGAATGACTAATTAGTGTACTATTTGCTTTAAAAGGACAAATATCTTCAAAAAAGCAAAGGTTATCTTCATCTCTCATTCTTTTCTTCATTTCCCACGATGGCCACCTTCTTCCTCCTCTCTCCATCGGTTTCCAACAGAACCATGCCATTCTTCATCCTTCTTCACTTGTAACTTATGACTCCATGCTCCGAATTTAATTCCGAGACTACCGTTCTCTTAGTTGGAGCAAGCTCTACAACATTGTCTTTTCAAATCATCAAAACCACCATTTTGGTGCCAAGGAGAACTTCCATGGAAAGAGCTTGAGCTAATATTTTTATGCCTTGTTGATCACCTTTGCTTCAAGGTAAGGAAAAACCAAAGAAAATTCCATTTCCTTCACTTTTGGTGTTGACCGAAAATGCACCTTGTAATGGTGTCTTCTCTTGACTTATTTTAGCTTCATTTAAATCTTCCAAGGGCTAGGAGGAGTCCTCTCTTGATACTCATTCAAGCTCTCTTCCATTCAAAGGTAAAACAATTACCTTGATGTGTTAAAACAATATATGTAACTAGGGTTTTACAATGAGATGAAGCTTAAAGCTTATATACTCATTTCAATGTTGGTATATTGTTTAGAAGTTGACAAGGAATGAAAATGCCTTATCGGTTTTAAGAGGAAACAAGAAAGAAGTTTGAGTGAAAAGAGGTAAATATGCTATCTCAATGTGGTTTAATGCCTTAGGAGAAATGAGCTTATAATGCTTGCTAAAACTACCTAAAGAGCAAATGGTGAATGACTTAGTAAGGTTTCTCAAGGAGACTAGTAAAGGAACATATGTCTTGGTGTGTGTAATTGCAGGTCAAAGGCTTATGTATTGTGGAAATTCAGTGTTTAAGGATTATGCAATTTAAGGGCCTAAGAGCCATGTTATTTAAGGGCCTAAGTGCCAAGCAAGTTTAATTATGCACTATATTGTGATGTAGTGTAAATTTGGTGAAGTTTTGTGAGTGATAGTGTTCTTGATGGAATTGAGTGTTCTTGAGTGTTTAATGGTGAAAACTATGAGTTTTGGAATGATGATGTGCTAAGAGAACCCATGGCGAAATTTGTAAAATGTATAAGGAGTTCTAGGTGCTTAAATGAACTTGGGTGAACTAGGAATTGTTAAGAATGGATACATGCTTCACTAAGGAGGAACACATGCATTAAGGTGTTCTAAGGTGCTATAAGGATTTAGGCATTGTCTTGGAAGTTCTAGGAATTCAATATGTGTTTTTGAGAATGTATTAAAGTCTTGGAGAAGTTTTTTAAGGTTTAGGTTATGTTGATGAATAAGGAGAAAATGATGTTTAGGTAAGGTTTTGAGAAAGGAACTCTAAGGAGTTGTGAAAGAGAAGATTTGGTTAGTAAGAGAAGATGCTTGGAAGATGATGTTATGATGGTGAGGAAACACTTTGGTATAAAGGTTATTAAGGATGAAACACCACTTGAAAAACTAGGAGAAAACATTGTAAGTGTTAGAAATTTTGTGAAGATATAAGTGAAGGTTTAAGGAATTAGAAAAGAGTTTTTGGAGTGTTTAAGGATATCTTAAGGTGTGTTTGAAGTGCCCAAATGAGGTTAGGGTATACTAGGATATGGGGTGAAGTTTGGAGTTGAATGTAAAAAGGAAAACAAAGATCTGGGGCAGACCGGACTTGCGACCGGACTTGCAAGTTCGGTCGGGCCCAGTTTACCCTGTGGGAATTAGTTTCTGGAATGGACCGGACATAGGACCGGACTTACAAGTCCGGTCTGAGTAGAAAATTTTGACGGAAATGTGTTCTGGAATCGACCGGACTTGGGTAAGTCCGGTCGGCAAGTCCGGTCGGACCAAAAATATGGTTTAAGGTTATGAAATGATATGTAATGATGGGGATTGATAGGTAATGATGTTATAAGGTTGTTAAGGACATGTTAGGTGAGTTTTAATGGCAATTAAGTGGGTGAAAAGTTGTATCAAAATGTGAAAGTAAAACAAGTTAAAATGTAAAGTTATGTAACTAAGTTAACGGGGAAAGTAAAGCATTAGACATTAAATAATCAAGCAAACCCCGATGTTAATAAAAACACATGTGATGTTAACAGTTGTTCGAGAATCGCTCGAGGAACATAAGTGGACGTGGTAAAGTGGACTCCGGTGACAGGTATGGTTTTCTTGCAACCTGTGTCCTACCGGATTACACCGGCTTGTATGCCAATATGTTTCTTGAGTGTTTGCCACCTTGTAAGATTAAACATGTAATGAGTTTATAGTAATTCATTTATGTGGCGAATTTGACCTCCGATACCATTTAACCTCAAGTATGTGTTAAACCTTAGCTAACCAAAACTAGGAACACATGAGTGATCGGTATACGGAGTTGACGGCCCAAACCTTGGGAACGTGCTAACCACGGCTATGTGTGAGTTAGTTGGACATTGTTGTTGTATGCAAGTGTGTGAACCTCCCTTGTGTGCTTAACTCGGTTATGATACCGTATGGTGTGTGGATGTGGTAGGCTCCATAATGGATCTCTAACTACTTATTATTAAGTGTATGTGTACTAATGGGGGGTGAGGAGTCCGGTTGTTCCGGCCACGCGTGTGATGGACGGGAGTCGATGTCATATCCGGTTCGGCTCTCTTGGTGTATGTATAGGTGGTATTCCAATTTGGTTTCTACCTTCCCTTAGCTTATCCAAAGCTAGTTACTGACTCACGTCGGGCCACAGGGGCATACGAATGTTATTTCGGTGTGCTTGGGATTACTATATCCGACACACCTTGGGTATAAGTTAACCGTTCTATATAACCGGACGGTAACGAGGTTGGTAACGAGCTTAACATGGGATTGGTAATAATCTCTAGGCTCACTATGTATACTAACTATGGTGGAAGGTTCCTTGTGAGAACCGATTTACGGTGTTATGTATTGGTGTTGCGCTATGCAAATTCCCTTGCTATGCTACGATAAGTATACGTCAGGTGTTTAAAATGATTGTGGTGTTGTCATGTGTACGACGAAACAAAAAGGTTTTGTTATGTTTGTTATGTGAGGAATGAGATATGTTGTAGGATATAGAGTGTGTGGATCATGGAAATGAATCCCAGTTTGTGACAAGAGGTGTTAAGGATAACCCGATTAATGGGTACATGTCGTTCGTTAAGGAAGTAGCTCCGTTTTAGAGGAGAGCCACTCTAGGGTTTAAGGAATCATTGAATGGTTGGTTAAGTGTGGATGTGTTGGTTATAGGTTGAGCCCATTGAGGCGAAATGTTATGTGTTGTATGTTTATGGCTTGTATGCATGATTTAAATATAATCAACTGCATGCTAAGACGACAATTAGTTGTGCGTGGCCCGGTAGCATGTGGGCTGCGGGATTACCATACCAGCAAAGGTGCTGAGCCCCTTGGGGGCCACCCTTTCTCTCCTTTTCTATTTCAGGTACAAGGAGCTGGAAGCCGTTCGAGAGTAGGACGGGGTAGATGTTTATACATGGGTAGCCATTTAAATGGCGTAAGCATTGTAAGCGTAGTAAGACCGAAATTGTTATCGGCACTAGTTTGTAAATAGTCGGTACAGTGGCAATGTATGTATACTATGAATGTTGGAAATGGAATAAGGGTTGTTTTGTGTAGTCGCTCGGGAAGCTAGTCCATCAGACCGATGCAAATGTATATGTATTAGCCTTGTTAGCCACGTGGGTGGTTAACGGCGTGTAACACCATTGAATTGAGTAATGATGTGTTGAGATTTCGCGCTGCAGTTTGATGTTAAGTGTATGGTGGTGGTTGGGGTGTTACAAAAAGTGGTATCAGAGCGAAGTATCGCTCTGATGACTGGATTACCGAGCTTAGGAAGTACCGAGTTAAGATTTAAGTACTTGGGTTAAGGGTTGAGTGATAGCGTGAGAGGTACGCTAGAAAGGAACTACCAGTGAATACTGGAAACCTGTAGTATCCTTCCCACCCTCCACAATCCCTGTTTTATAACTTGGGAAACAACGCCAGAGAGATGGAAGTCCACTCTTACTCGGGAATACCCGATCTGGCTGTTATTAAACACATCTAAAGGTACGGAGAACCTGTCATACGGTAGATCCCGAAAACTGGGAATCCCGGAGACGGTTCCCATCTAAACAGTGTTAACCGCATTTCATAGCGAAGAGCGAAGAATCAGTGTACAGAAGAATAGAATTTCCGGCAACCTGGGTCGACATGCAGAGCAGTCGAGAATAACCAGCTTGCAACGCACTGACCGTGCAACAAGCAAGAAGTGGATTAGTGAAACCCGAGACGAATGTCTATGGGACCACAGTTGGTAAGTAATACACCAACGGTATACCAACCAACTAAGGAACTATAACGTAGTGCCCAAACAAGAGACAAGTCTCAGTAACCACGACGATGCGTGGAACGGGCTACAAAGAGAAAATAATGCTAAGTAAAAAGGGGACTCCAAGAATGGGAGACACCCCAGTTGATAACTATTATGTGAATACAGTGAGAAGTTACCCAAAGGTTATTGTCGAGGCAGTAAGATCAGTGAGGGCCAACAAGGCCACTGATGACAAAATGGGTAAAAACAATACCACAAACGGTATGTGTTAAACCGATAGCCAGTTAGCATGGCGCACTTGCCATAGCAAGTGCTGTATAATAGGGCTGTTCGGGAAATTTGTAAACAAATACAAAGTACTTGGTAAAGTACCACAAAGTTAATGTGATGTCATAACAGTGGAAGGGCCTGCTAGCCTAACCTCTGTAATTGTAAATACACCAGTCAGCAAGAAGCTAGACTTGGCTAAGGTAAGAAGATGTTGTGAAACCATGAAAATTTTCTTTCAAACCAATTTACTCAAACCCTTTCTTTTCAAAACCAGATTTTCTTTCAAACCAACACTTCTTTCCGACCTTCTTTTAAACCAAACCAGTGAAACCAGGGCAATTGACAAGGATACAACAGTGGATAAACCTTCCCTCGATTAAGTTCGGGAAGCAAGAATGAATATTGTCACGGGACAATATAAGGGAGCTGACAACAGAATACTTCACCTAGGCGTGACGGACACTACGAGTGTACCAACTGTGTTGTGGGACGACCGCACTCCGATAGGAGCATGTGGGCCTGACAGACCTACTTATAGGTTAGTTGGGTAAGTAGCAATGTATCAGTATGATACCCCATATATGTATACGAGTAGAGTCCGAAACACGGGAAGTAGTCGACTCCATACTACGGTCAGCAGTAAAAGGCAAGTAAGAGCTAAGGATTACCATGAATGGTTGAAGTTAAGGAACTCAGTTAAGTTAACGAGATTAAAAGGATTAGTGAATTCCTTTCAAGGGAATGTTTAAGAGTTAGGAAGTGCGAAGTGCACAAACTGTTAAGTAAAGACATAGCATATGTCTTAAGGATCCTCAGGGATAAACATGATAACTGGAAAACAGGGCAAGGCAGATGCCTAATGTGGACACAGTAAAGTGCAATGGACGGGATGAAATTCCCAGAATCAGTACCTACACTATCTGGAAATGTTGATCTTTACAGAAGAAAATAATAACCAGTGAAGAACGCAAAAGGCGTGGCTAACGGAATGTACCCATGAGTGCAAGCCAGATGTAATGGCATATTTTAATAACACTCAGGAGCAATCCTTGAGGGGTATTTGGATTAAACATTGTTAGATGGAGCAATATAACAGAAACACAAGATTTGGAACAATTACCCGAATTAAACACTGAAGGTAAACCCACTTAAAAGTAGGACCCTAAGTTGCCAGAGAGATAACTTGGGAGGAATCGTGGCAGTAAGGCTTATAGCCACAACAACCTGTGTTAAGTAATGTGATCGGTTGCAGAAGTATATGTTACACAAGGAAATAGAGCGGAGAACGAACCACTGCCTTAAGAGTGGGGATGCCTCTCGATATTGTGAGACCGCAAAAGCGGTAGTTATGTGAATCAAGTTCAAGAAGTATGTGGAGGATGGACCACGTTGTTATTACCCCAGGGTGATTTGAATAAAATAATACGAAAAGAAATGCTCGTACCAGTTGTGTACACAGGAAGAGTAATAAGCCTGATAGCAATCACCATAGGTGTGTGAAGCTAAATGTGTAGCGAACAACGCTCCAGAAAACATAAAGACTCAAAAAAAAATATATAAAATATAGTATATTCAAAAATCAGCCAAATAAGTGGCCAGATAAACCCAGCGTAATAGCGGAAGCTAATATAATAGCGGATACAGTATAAGTTGATGTTGCATAATGAGTAAGGATATGGTGCGCAATAAGCGACCGTTGTGTGAGTATGGTTAGATGATAAAATGGGGAATAAGCAGAGTTGTGAGTTAACCCCAGTGGAGATACAACAGTAATTGATAGCAAATGAACCGAGCAGTAAGCCGGTGACAAGTATTATGTGATAAGAATTTCGGTAAAACACAGTGTGAATTCCTATCGCAATCGCATGAGAGATTTACTGTCAAGAGTTTACGCCTCTGCACTCTGTATGACTGAGTGTTTTGGTATTGCTCTTGTGCAGTAATGATCAAGTGGGATAGCTAGGAATCAGAAGCATGGTAATTGTGGAGGAATAATGTCGTAGTGGCCGATGCATAGGTAATGCAAGGCCGCAGGAATGGAAGAGTACTTGTACGAAACCAAAGGTGGAGGTATGGTTAAGAATAAGTGATAACAGTGGCACTAAATACCAAATGTCGGTATGAAATATACCTCAGGTGTGGGAAATAACTGAGAGAGCACTACACATTAGGTAGTAGCTCAATCTCAACCGACAATAAGTCGGTAGAAGCAAGTCAATCATTGTGAATTACATAGTAGTTTACGCTGTAAGCTATTGGAGAAGTGGATGGAAAGTTTTGGAACTCACCGAATTCGCTCAGGGTAAGAGATACCATGCGTCGGTTGAGAAACCATTCTTCCCAAGATAAGGGTAATACATTGGAGATGTACAATACATTAACAGTAACGAATGGGGCAAACCAGCTCTATAATTATCAGGGTTGCGCAACAGAGGCCAGTGAGCCCATGCGTCAGGTACCGGGTATACATTGTGAATATGAATGGATGGCTAGTTATCAATGCCTAAAAGCCTCACAGGCCAGGACCGAAACCGGTTATGAGTTACAACTCCAATGCGAATTCTTGGTTTAGGGACTAAACCGCCAATATGGTTAAGATCCTCTAATCAGAATCCATTGTGTAATAGACCGCGTGGAAGTTAAAACACTTCACGACGGCAGAACATTTTAAGCTAGTGCTCAGTGATTGATTACGTGGGCGTAATCCCTTTTAAGGGGGGTAGAGCGTAAAGCCGCTTAGTGTGTTTTACCGTACAAGTGTACGTGAACTATGTTGTGCATTGCACAAAAATAAATTGTTATGATGGTTGGCGCGTGTGTTATATAAACATACGCATTTATTTGCGGTTAAATTGTGGTAATTGCGCACAGAAGATGCGAATACCATTGTGGGAAGTGTGTTTATCTTGTTAACAGTGGTGTGTGAGAGTACAAATGGAAGGGAGTAAAGAAACTCCCGGGGAACTAAAACCCCGACGGTGCATAAATGTAAACCATGTATTGTATTTTGATAAAAGATATATGTATATATATACAATGTTGTGATTTATGAAGGGTTATGAGACCGACATAGAACCTAGTGAGAATTAAATTCCCTAGGTAACTTGAATTAAGTTGGATTTGGATGATGATTGATAGACGGAGTTCTATCCCTTGGAGATGTTATGATTATGACTAGAAGGATTCAAAGATAGAAAATGGGATATGCTTGAATTAGTTGTTGGTTGAAAAAGAGGTGGGAGGTGAAACTTGATTATCATGAGATCAAGGGAAGCCGAACACAAATTGGGGTGGAAAGATAGTTCAACACTGATGCTGATCACATCAGGGTTGGATGACTCTTGAAGCTCCCTGTAAGTGGTCACAAACAACCACGTTAAGAAAGATGCAAAGAGCATAAACTGGACTTGGAGTTGTGTTGTGTTTTCAAAAAGGATTTTCAATGAGTATTTCCAAAACAGACGAGTAATATTTTGAATAAAGGATTCTCTTATATACTTAACCTAGTAAAGAATATTTTTGTAGTACTTGCTCACGAGCTGAGGACGTATGAGCCTTTGTCTTCGGACCGGTGACATGAGAAGTATATATGTTAAAAATTAAGTGAATGTTTTGACCTCCCAAAGGAACGGGGACCAGAACGTGTCCATCGCGACCGGGTTCTGCGGGATCACAGTGTATATGTACTCAACATGGGACTCGAGCCCATGGAGAGATGGAAAAGGTATTTCTGTTTGATATACATGCTATGACATGTTGTTTGGTATGTGTGATAAAGGTTATTTGACTTTGATCTCCTAAAGTGTATGCTATCAAGACCTATGAGTCTAAATGTGTTGTGTTACATAGACCTATGTGTCTAAATGTGGTTATGTCACCCAGACCTAAGAGTCTGAGGGATATGGTATAAGTGCGAGTGTGGTGAAGGTACCCGGACCATTAAGTCCGAGGTTACCATGAGAATATGATATTTTATGTATAATGTGGACATGTTGCCCGGACCATTAAGTCCGAGGTTGGATGTAAAGGATGGTTGGTAATGGAAGTTTTATGGCTATAAGTAATTCCCGTATTCTAATCCAATGATGCGAGGAAATGTGAACTTCGAGGACGAAGTTCTTTTAAGGGGGGTAGATTGAAATACCCCAAACCTTGGTATGTTGTGTAAATGTTAAACTATGGTATTTAAAGGCTAAAAGTGCCTTAGAAACATAAATGAACCATTTAAACCATGGTAAAACACAATAAAACACTAAGACACGGTTTGAGCAAAAACATGCTCTAAGCTTGGAGTGAACTTGGCTAGGACCCAAAGAGCCTACCAAGACTTGATAATGTTTAATTATGACTTTATAAGGCTAATTAAGTCCTTAGGAAACTTTGGTAGACAATGAAACCAAACAAAACACAAATAAATACCTTAAGGTCAATATGGGCTAAAATGTGCTCTAAGCTTGGGATAAATGTGTATAAGACCTAATGGTCATACCTATGCTTATTTATATGTTAATGAACATACTAAATCAATTACTAAAGAAAACCAAGCTTGAAAACAAGTTAAAACGCAAAATGTGCTTTAAGGAGTCTTAAAGCACGTTTTTGAAAAATTGTCTTGTAAATGAGTTTTGAATGGCTAAATGTCCATCATTACTCTTTAATTAACATGTGTACTATATAGTATCACATTTGGGTGGCTATATCAATGGGAAATCAAAAATTTCACTTCTATGTGCCTTTTTTTGGTGAATAGTGATTTTTATAAGCTAGTTTGTAACATATGTTACTATAAGTGAGACAATTGATTAATAAAGTCTAAAATACCCCTAGGTACTATTTGTGGCCGGTTTTTAAGGTGTGGTGACTCACCACCCTTGTTAATTTACTAAGAAAAGAAAGAATGACTAATTAGTGTACTATTTGCTTTAAAAGGACAAATATCTTCAAAAAGCAAAGGTTATCTTCATTCTCTCATTCTTTTCTTCATTTCCCACGATGGCCACCTTCTTCCTCCTCTCTCCATCGGTTTCCAACAGAACCATGCCATTCTTCATCCTTCTTCACTTGTAACTTATGACTCCATGCTCCGAATTTAATTCCGAGACTACCGTTCTCTTAGTTGGAGCAAGCTCTACAACATTGTCTTTTCAAATCATCAAAACCACCATTTTGGTGCCAAGGAGAACTTCCATGGAAAGAGCTTGAGCTAATATTTTTATGCCTTGTTGATCACCTTTGCTTCAAGGTAAGGAAAAACCAAAGAAAATTCCATTTCCTTCACTTTTGGTGTTGACCGAAAATGCACCTTGTAATGGTGTCTTCTCTTGTCTTGTTTTAGCTTCATTTAAATCTTCCAAGGGCTAGGAGGAGTCCTCTCTTGATACTCATTCAAGCTCTCTTCCATTCAAAGGTAAAACAATTACCTTGATGTGTTAAAACAATATATGTAACTAGGGTTTACAATGAGATGAAGCTTAAAGCTTATATACTCATTTCAATGTTGGTATATTGTTTAGAAGTTGACAAGGAATGAAATGCCTTATCGGTTTTAAGAGGAAACAAGAAAGAATTTGGAGGAAAAGAGGTAAATATGCTATCTAATGTGGTTTAATGCCTTAGGAGAAATAAGCTTATAATGCTTGTTAAAACTACCTAAAGAGCAAATGGTGAATGACTAGTAAGTGTTCTCAAGGAGACTAGTAAAGAACATATGTTGGTGTATGTATTGCAGGTCAAAGGCTTATTATGTGGGAAATTCAGTGTTTAAGGATTATGCAATTTAAGGGCCTAAGAGCCATGTTATTTAAGGGCCTAAGTGCCAAGCAAGTTTAATTATGCACTATATTGTGATGTAGTGTAAATTTGGTGAAGTTTTGTGAGTGATAATGTTTTTGATGGATTAGGTGTTCTTGATGTTTATGGTGAAAACTATGAGTTTGGAATGATGAGGTGCTAAGAGAACCATGGCAAATTTGTAAAATGTATAAGGAGTTTAGTGCTTAAATGAACTTGGTGAACTAGGAATTGTTAGAATGGATACATGCTTCACTAAGGAAGAAACATGCATTAAGGTGTTCTAAGGTGCTATAAGGATTTAGGCATTGTCTTGGAAGTTCTAGAATCAATGAGTGTTTGGAATGTATTAAGTCTTGGGAAGTTTGTTTAAGGTTTAGGTTATGTTGATGAATAAGGAGAAAATGATGTTTAGGTAAGGTTTTGAGAAAGGAACTCTAAGGAGTTGTGAAAGAGAAGATTTGGTTAGTAAGAGAAGATGCTTGGAGATGATGTTATGATGGTGAGGAAACACTTTGGTATAAAGGTTATTAAGGATGAAACACCACTTGAAAAACTAGGAGAAAACATTGTAAGTGTTAGAAATTTTGTGAAGATATAAGTGAAGGTTTAAGGAATTAGAAAAAGAGTTTTGTGAGTGTTTAAGGATATCTTAAGGTGTGTTTGAAGTGCCCAAATGAGGTTAGGGTATACTAGGATATATGGGGTGAAGTTTGGAGTTGAATGTAAAAAGGAAAACAAAGATCTGGGGCAGACCGGACTTGCGACCGGACTTGCAAGTTCGGTCGGGCCCAGTTTACCCTGTGGGAATTAGTTTCTGGAATGGACCGGACTTACAAGTCCGGTCGGAGTAGAAAAATTTTGACGGAAATGTGTTCTGGAATCGACCGGACTTGGGTAAGTCCGGTCGGCAAGTCCGGTCGGACCAAAAATATGGTTTAAGGTTATGAAATGATATGTAATGATGGGGATTGATAGGTAATGATGTTATAAGGTTGTTAAGGACATGTTAGGTGAGTTTTAAATGGCAATTAAGTGGGTGAAAAGTTGTATCAAAATGTGAAAGTAAAACAAGTTAAAATGTAAAGTTATGTAACTAAGTTAACGGGGAAAGTAAAGCATTAGACATTAAATAATCAAGCAAACCCCGATGTTAATAAAAACACATGTGATGTTAACAGTTGTTCGAGAATCGCTCGAGGAACATAAGTGGACGTGGTAAAGTGGACTCCGGTGACAGGTATGGTTTTCTTGCAACCTGTGTCCTACCGGATTACACCGGCTTGTATGCCAATATGTTTTCTTGAGTGTTTGCCACCTTGTAAGATTAAAACATGTAATGAGTTTATAGTAATTCATTTATGTGGCGAATTTGACCTCCGATACCATTTAACCTCAAGTATGTGTTAAACCTTAGCTAACCAAAACTAGGAACACATGAGTGATCGGTATACGGAGTTGACGGCCCAAACCTTGGGAACGTGCTAACCACGGCTATGTGTGAGTTAGTTGGACATTGTTGTTGTATGCAAGTGTGTGAACCTCCCTTGTGTGCTTAACTCGGTTATGATACCGTATGGTGTGTGGATGTGGTAGGCTCCATAATGGATCTCTAACTACTTATTATTAAGTGTATGTGTACTAATGGGGGGTGAGGAGTCCGGTTGTTCCGGCCACGCGTGTGATGGACGGGAGTCGATGTCATATCCGGTTCGGCTCTCTTGGTGTATGTATAGGTGGTATTCCAATTTGGTTTCTACCTTCCCTTAGCTTATCCAAAGCTAGTTACTGACTCACGTCGGGCCACAGGGGCATACGAATGTTATTTCGGTGTGCTTGGGATTACTATATCCGACACACCTTGGGTATAAGTTAACCGTTCTATATAACCGGACGGTAACGAGGTTGGTAACGAGCTTAACATGGGATTGGTAATAATCTCTAGGCTCACTATGTATACTAACTATGGTGGAAGGTTCCTTGTGAGAACCGATTTACGGTGTTATGTATTGGTGTTGCGCTATGCAAATTCCCTTGCTATGCTACGATAAGTATACGTCAGGTGTTTAAAATGATTGTGATGTTGTCATGTGTACGACGAAACAAAAAGGTTTTGTTATGTTTTGTTATGTGAGGAATGAGATATGTTGTAGGATATGGAGTGTGTGGATCATGGAAATGAATCCCAGTTTGTGACAAGAGGCGTTAAGGATAACCCGATTAATGGGTACATGTCGTTCGTTAAGGAAGTAGCTCCGTTTTAGAGGAGAGCCACTCTAGGGTTTAAGGAATCATTGAATGGTTGGTTAAGTGTGGATGTGTTGGTTATAGGTTGAGCCCATTGAGGCGAAATGTTATGTGTTGTATGTTTATGGCTTGTATGCATGATTTAAATATAATCAACTGCATGCTAAGACGACAATTAGTTGTGCGTGGCCCGGTAGCATGTGGGCTGCGGGATTACCATACCAGCAAAGGTGCTGAGCCCCTTGGGGGCCACCCTTTCTCTCCTTTTCTATTTCAGGTACAAGGAGCTGGAAGCCGTTCGAGAGTAGGACGGGGTAGATGTTTATACATGGGTAGCCATTTAAATGGCGTAAGCATTGTAAGCGTAGTAAGACCGAAATTGTTATCGGCACTAGTTTGTAAATAGTCGGTACAGTGGCAATGTATGTATACTATGAATGTTGGAAATGGAATAAGGGTGGTTTGTGTAGTCGCTCGGGAAGCTAGTCCATCAGACCGATGCAAATGTATATGTATTAGCCTTGTTAGCCACGTGGGTGGTTAACGGCGTGTAACACCATTGAATTGAGTAATGCGATGTGTTGAGATTTCCGCTGCAGTTTGATGTTAAGTGTATGGTGGTGGTTGGGGTGTTACACTGTAGTCAATTGATAGCCGCAGTTCTCACTTATAAGCTAACAAACTGATAAACTCAATTAATTGATCAGATTAAAAAGTTTAGGAATTCATAAGGGAAAAGAACTTTATTCTATTGTACTGCAGAAAATCACAAAGGTTCAAAAATAATTAATCTAGAGATAAATAGTAAACCGAAATTAAAAGTGACTACTCAGCCATAGACATAATAACAATGCTCAGTATAAACAGCATAAGGATAGAGGGATTTAGCAGAAAAACTGATTTTAGAAGCCATCGCCGATTCTGCAGTTTCCACTCTTGTCTGTGTCACGCCCGGCTATCTGGGGTCGGACGTCGATCCGGACGCGATATTCAGGGTCTGTCCGAATCTCGACGTCCATCCGGACGCGGCTAAATGAAGCGCCATGAGCAGTTTTCTGTCTGTGAGTGAGGGGGAAGAGTTACGGAGGAAAATTGGTGAATGGAGATGAAGGATTGATCGTGGATGAGCAGGTAATATGGAGGGAGAGGAGGAGAGTGTAGTGTTTAGACTAGAGCGTCTGGTACGATTTGAAATGCAAGCTGAAGAAGAGTTTAAATAGGCTTCAGAAATAAAACATCGGTTAGTGGTGAGTTAGGTAAGAGCATGGGCGTAGGCAAAACAAATTGAGGATGGGCTTAACTTGTGCTTTCGGCTGATAATTGCGCCGAAAGCCTGATTATCAGCGCGATTGCATTTTTATTTTTCGTCTCTGTTTGACGTCCGGATCTGTGTCCGGATCCGGACGTGAGATAGAATTTTTGGATCTGAATCTCGGTTCACGTCCGGTTTTGTGTCCGGATCCGGACGTGAGACAGAACTTTTGGATCTAGATCTCGGGTCACGTCCGGCTTGCATCCGGATCCGGACATGTGACGTTCAGATTTGCGTCCGGCTATCTTGACCCGGACGTGACCAATTTTTGCGTCTTTTTCCTGATTTGTTCCCCGTTTGTTGCGTCATAATCCTTATGACGTAATATCTTCATTTCCCTGGGGTTTTCCTATATTTAACACATAAAATGCATCAATTCATATCAAAACATCATTCTTAGGAAAAACGCATAATAAGTGGGAAACAGTTGCCTAAATTGTTGCAGATTATAAGGTAATTAAACCCTAAAAACCCTATATGTTTCACACTTATCAACTTCCTCACACTTAAGCTTTTGGTTGTCCTCAAGCAAATAATGAACAAGAATATCTCTAAAACCATCAAATAGTCTTAAGATCAAACAAGTGTAGAGGGAAATCAAGCAAAGTGACAAATGAAATAATAATCTTGCTCTTTAGAGGTAGGTTTTCACAAACAGTGAAGGAAGAACAATTTTGTAAAAGCATAGAGAAATTAGATTGTAGAAAGCAAGTTAGCTTAGCTTGGGACTTTCCACCAATTTTCATTCCTCCAACCTTTGGATGACAAGGGGTGTGAAGTAATGCCTTATTCCGCAATACCTTTCAACACCACGCACTCATGATCAAAAGCATAAATTTAACTGCAATTATCTCTTTTGTAAGCAAAAGCATTCGTCTTCAAGAATTATGTATCAAACAAACTAATATTTAAGATCTTGCAGAGTTATTCCGTAACCCAAACTTTTCTCTCTATCCTTGAGATGATGTTGGGCCAACTATCCCAGATCCTGAGACCTTAGGTAGATAGGTGTTAAGGCACCCTTAAGACTTGATAACCGGATAGTCGAGGCCTGCTATTGTTAGGAAAGAAAAAAAAAATTTGATCAGTGGAGTACCTTGCCTTATCCTTTTCATTCCAAACATTCACTTCATTTCCTAAAATCCCAAGCTAAAATAATCTGGTTTCCACAACTAGCCAATCTACCAGATTTCCGTGAAAAGAGAGTATTTTTTAAATAAAACTATTTATCCAAACCTCATCAAGTAAAACGATTCCTACGGTTGTCACTTGGTTTAATTTCAATCGGTGTGCACAGTCATTAGAGCAGCAAAAAGCAAGTGTGGCATTAAAGAGCAACTATCATGTTTTCAGGGAAAGGTCTTTCCTTCCTCACACTTAAGAGGAGCAATGTCCTCATTGATCATAAAAGAAATGCAGGTAAAAGATCTTTCAAAACATGCTATAGTCATAATAGATGCATGTGCAATAATTAAATCACAACGCAAGAAAAAGTGGAACATCACTACGTTAAGGCAGGAACTGAGACTCCCCTGGTATCATAAATTGAGGAAGATGTTCTTCCTCACACTTGAAGCTTTGCAGGGGTCGAGATAGTCCTCACAGAATCACTGACCAAGTTCCTATTGTGTAGAGTAAATGTTGCTAGTTTTCCACTAGCATGTACAACCACAGAATAAAGTGCATTACTCAAACGATAGGGAGTATTTAAATTGTATGATCAATGTTAGAGAAAGAATACTCCCCAGAGTACTAGCTTAGCAGACGTTCGAGAGTAATGTGGTTCCAGTTCCTGTGCATATAGCCGTTCGTTTCGTAGTGAAATGTAAAGAAATCATTTAAGGACGCTGCACTGCTCAGAGAAACAGGAAATTTAGCATTTCAGAATTTAAGCACTGCCAAATATAAACACTACCACTTCACCTGTCAGTTTCGTGTTAGTTTTAACAAACAAAAGTAAAGCAAGTCAGAAAAAAAGAAAAGTACAGAAAAACAAATAAAATAAAAGAAAGCAATAAAGAGGGGATGGCTGTCACTAAGGCGGCGGTGGTGGCGGTGGTCCCGCGCCCATCTGGGCAATGAGCATCTGTAAGAGCTGCCTAGTCTGGGCCTGCTGAGCTGATGAGTCGGCCATGAACTGGGATGCCTCTCTCTGCCGAGCAGATGCCTCTGCCATGAACTGAGCGGTCTCTCTCTGAAAGGCATCACTACGCTCCAAGCGCTGTGTGAGCATAGTCTGGGTGTCACGGAGAGAAGTCTGCTCTGTTTGGAGGTGCTCCTGAGTCTCGCGGATGTCATCGATATGTCCCTCCATGCGCACCTGGCGCTGCTGTACATCCCCGACCTGCTGCTCTATACGTCCAAACCGCTGCTCCATACCCCGAAACCGCTGCTCCATCCTCTGCTGCTGCTGGAGAATGGAGTCCATCATAGTCTGCATCTCTGGTGGGATGCTCATCACTGGGGGAATAGGAGGTGCCATGGTAGCAGTAGGTGCCTCAGTAGAGCTAGAGCTCGCAGATGTGCCAGCGGTCCCTAGACCCGAGCTGCCCTTCACCCAGCTCCCGTCATCAAGACATATGAAGCCCCATCTCCCGAAGTTCCCGACGGAGATGGGTGTCTCTCCCTCCCTCATCTCGAGACCGGTGAAGATCTCCTCGGGGAGTGTGGAGACAAGAAGATGCTGGATAAAGATGGGGAAGATGGGGGTGATCTTCTTCTTCTTCGTCTTCAGATAGGTCACCACCTTGTGCAACTGTCTGAACATCACGAAGGGGAGTGAGAGCTGCTGAGATGGTGGACGTGGTGCGGCCAGGAGATAGTCGAGGAGAACACAATCCTTGTCAGAAGCATCATTTCCGGCATGAGGCCGGATCTGATGACTGAGGATCTCTGCAATGGTCCTCTGGGGAAGGGAGGGGAGGAGAGCATATGAGAGTACGGTCATATTTTCCTCACCCCGTCGGCGAGTAGTGCTCCCGACTGCTTGTAACCACCTAGACTTCCTCTGCCTAAGCTCATCCTCCGTAAAATCCAGATGGGTAGCCTCATTATCCGGGAGGAATAAAAGAATACTGAAGGTCTCAGGGGTTACCTCCACTGGGAACTGGCGCACGTAAGATGTGATCATGTTTGTCGTGTCGCTCGCCTCAGCATTGGCGTGGAATTCCCGTACCAGAGACGGGGAGAAGATGCTCTCGCCCATGCGCAAGATGCTGCTGATGCCAAAACCATCAAATATGTATGTAAGCCCAGTGGCAGCTGATGCCTCTGCGGTGATGCGCCGCTCGATGACGAAGGCCCCGCCCTGCTCGTACCAGGTCCGGGCGGCAGCAGATATGAAGCCGTCAGGTCGTAGTGGGGTAGAGGCTGGCTCTGACTGGTCGTCAGGACGTGGGTTCCTCAAAGAAGAACCCGTGCGTCCTCCTCTAGTTCTAGCCATCTATACGATAAACAAAAGCAGTAAGAAACCACAACAACATGAAGCAGGAAAACAGTAACAAACGACACACAAATACCCGAAGCCGATCGAGCAGCAAGTTGTATTTGAACACATTCTTGCACATAGTCAATCTATGATAACCAAGGCATTAAAACATGTAAACATAGCAAACACTAGCATCAAACAGAAGAACATAAACCTAGAAAACAATTGCAGAAAAATTGGAAAATTTGTACATGTCCGGATTTACGTCCGGGTGAGTTTGGCCGGACGCAGATCCGGACGCGACTAAGAACCCTAAAAATAATTCGCCGCGAACAGACGGTTTTGAAATTTCCCAAAATTCACACAAATTCAACCAGAACTCCCAAATTTCACACAGAATCCTACGTTTTCGCACCTCAACAACAAATTAACATCAAAAACCACCTAGTAACTACCTAATCTACTTCAAATCGACAGAAACTGAATTGAAATCGCAAAGTGTAAAACCTGGTTCGTTTAGGGGTTTCGAAGTCGAAGTTTGGGAAGAAGGAAGAAAGGCGGCGATGGCGGTGCTCTTGCGTCTGGGCGGTGCGGTTCGGAGTGGCAGGGCGGTGGTGATTTTGGTTGTAGTGGTGGCGATAATGGAGGAGAAAAACAGTGGCTGTGTTCGAGGTTGAAAGAAGAAGAAAGAACGAAGAAGAAATGAAAGAAGAAAGAAGAAAAGAAAAACCGCGGCACGCGATTTCAGTTACGTCCAGATTTTACGTCCGGTTCCGGACGCATTAGGTTTTGTTAGTGTCCGGATTTGCGTCCGGCTAAACTTAGCCGGACACGTTGAAACTCTTTTTTTTTTATTTTAATATCATTAAATTTAAAAACCACTACTCTAAAACATCTCATTGGATTTTAGAACTAAAAAGGGAATCTTACCAAAAATAATCAAGCAAGAACAAAACAAACACAAGAAATGCATAAATAAAATAGCAAGTGTTAAAGGACTCCCTGATTCGTGATGAACAATGCCGTGATATTCCCCCACACTTTAGTTCAGTTTAGCATCAAAGTGGAGTAACTGAAAGATAAACCTGCAAAACCAGAAGAACTCAAGTGGAACCAGGCAAAGTTATTTATTCAAAGAGGGTAGTCGGGTCTCTTTCAGTAAAATAGTAAAATGTAAAAATTCACAAGAGATCAAAAGAAAATTATATCAAACAAAAGGAAAGTGTAGAAGAGATTTTATACTGGTGGGTTGCCTCCTACCAAGCTGCCCATCTTTTCGGTCTTTGGCTGGACCTTGGTGCATCAGTTTGAAGAATCAGGATCCCGGAGCCAAAGTGTTGAATGAATCATATCAACATCGCTCCCTTGGTACAACTTCAGCTGCGATCCATTAACCTTGAATGCTTCCCCTTTCTCGTTGATCACACCAATGACTCCATAAGGGGAAATAGTTGTAACTGTGACTAGACCCGACCAGCGAGATTTCAGCTTTCCCGGAAATAGTTTCAGTCTTGAATTGAACATTAGCACTCGGTCACCAATCTGAAAGTCTCGTTTCACAAGCAATTTATCATGCCATCTCTTAGTCCGTTCCTTGTAAATCTTGGCATTTTCATAGGCTTCCTCTCTGAATTCATCCAGTTCACAGAGCTGCAGTTTCCTTTCCTCACCGGCCTTCTGAAGATCACAATTCAGAATTTTAAGTGCCCAAAAAGATTTATGTTCCAGTTCTACCAGAAGATGACACGCCTTTCCAAAAACCAACTTGTATGGAGACATTCCCAAAGGTGCCTTATAAGCTGTCCGGTAAGCCCACAAGGCATCATCCAATTTCATAGACCAATCCTTACGGGATGAATTAATAGATTTTTATAGAATCCACTTAATCTCCCTGTTAGTCACCTCAGCTTGCCCATTGGTCTGTGGATGATAAGGTAAGGATACCTTATGTCTCACTCCATACTTTTGCAACAAAGCTTCAAACTGTTTGTTACAAAAGTGAGATCCTCCATCACTTATGATTGCCCGTGGTACACCAAACCTAGTGAAAATATTTTTCTTCAAAAACCTCAGCACAACCTTTGCATCATTAGTAGGCGCAGCCACTGCTTCAGCCCATTTAGTCACGTAATCTACAGCTACCAAAATGTAGAGGTTCGAATGTGAAGAAGGAAATGGCCCCATGAAGTCAATCCCCCATAAATCAAATGGCTCAACCTCCAAGATGTAATTCAAGGGCATCTCAAGCTTACGTGAAAGGTTACCTTGGCACTGACAACTATCACATGTGGACACAAAAGTGTGGCAGTCTTTATGCAGCGTCTTCCAAAAGAAACCTGCCTCCAATACCTTAGCTGCTGTCTTGGCTGGCCCGAAGTAGGGGTGAGCATTCGGATATTTCGGTTAACTGAAATCCAAATTGTTGAAAAAAAATTGGATTTCGGTTAACCGAATTAACCGAAATCCATATTATCCATAAACCGAAATTTTTAAGATTAAAAACCGAAAACCGAACCGAAATCCGAATTTCCTCAGTTCGGATTTCGGTTAACCGAAATTAGAAAAAAAACCTAAAAATTGAATTTTTATTTGGTTTTTCAATTAACCGAAATTTAAACAAAAAAACAAAAAACTAACAGCAGGAAAAAAATCCAAACAGTGGAGAGATCAGAGATCTACAATTACCAAAATATACAGTCCACAAAGATAATCCACAGAGTAACAATAGTATAGTTATCTCAACTGCAACTCTCAACCATTGCCAAAATGGCTAGCACAAACTACCAAGTCTAACCCAAAAAAATATCAAAAAACAGAAAGATCAACTGATCAACTAGAAAGAGTTATGGAATTTCTTCTTCAAAAGCTACAGCCTACAAGGCACAAACAACTTCAATTTTTTCTTCAAGCCTTGAGTCCGTCCACCACTTCAATTATCCTCATGTTGCACCTAATTCACAAACAGAAACAAATCAACAATAGAGACAAGAAACAACATCAGACTGAATGTAATCATCAATGACAAGAAGCAACATCAAACAGAAACAAATCAACAATAGAGAAAGCATTCCTATGCTCCTTGAGCTGTAGACAACTTCATCAATCAGTGCAGTAAATCATGTGCAACAAGCAAAAGCAATGCAGAAAGAGACAAGAAGCCCCTCCACAAATAAAAGATTAGAGCCGCTAGACATATGAATGAAAAAAATTTAACTTGCTGCTTGCCTCCTAGAATAACATCAGACTTCTGTTTGTTAATATCCAAAACAGGGAGTGGGAAGAGCAGACAGAAGGGTACATAGCCATTCAATATAGAAGGGATGAGCTATCCAGTGCACTTTGCAGCAGGTCAAAATAGAATAGAACTTCTTATGGATGTTAAAAACCGAAAACAGGTCAAAACATAATAGACAGAATACATACCTTATAGCTATCCAGTGCACTTTACAGCAGCAAAGATATCTCAAAAAAAACATCATTATGGGATGCATTATGATGTAACACTTTATCAAATCTGAAAAGATGATTTTGACCTACAATCCAATAGGTAACATGAATAAGATTTGGAAAACTAGCACAATTCAAGAGACTTTATGGATGTTAGGAATACAAGATTCAGTTCAAGCAGAAAGAGCAAGTAAAAAGAAAGAGCAATGAAAAAATCTTACCAAGAGTTTAACACTCCATCTAATCACTCAAGGTTGTTGTGTTGATTGAGCACTTGTCCATTCCTTAAAAAGAAGACATATATATCAAATTATAATTCATATCTAGTAATAAAAAAGACATCAAGGCTGAAGTGAATAGTCTATTAAGGTTTAAGTTTTCAAGTTATTTAAGATACCTTTCTCCAACTCAATGATTGCTTCTTCATCTTCTTCATCCTCAATCGAGGGCAGCTTTCTTAACCAGCTTTGACAACATATGAGTTGTTCCACCATCTTTGGACTTAAAGAGCTTCTAAAATCATTCAAAACCCTCCCTCCAGCACTAAATGTAGATTCTGATGCCACAGTGGAAACCGGGACAGCTAGCACATCACGAGCCATCTCGCTTAGAATTGGGAAGCGTCCCGCACTGACCTTCCACCATCCCAAGACATCAAGCTCCCCCTTGCAAGGATCCTCTTTCAAGTACCTCTCCAAATCAGTTAAGTTTTCATCAGTAGTGATCAACGAATAGTACTTCTTATGTCTGTCATTCATGGAGGAGGAGGTGCTTGGAGATGGAGTTACAACATGTGAAGATACTTCACTATCAACATTGGAGTCAACCTTTTTCAAGTTCGTCTCATAGCACTTGTACATCTCATTCATGGCTTCACTAATATGGTTGCATATTCTATTCCCCACTTCAACATTTGATTGGTATACATCACAAACGACCACCTCAACATATTTCCATTTCCACCGAGGATCAAGAATGCAACCAATATAAATGAGCACATTCATTTTTTCTAGATCTCCCCAATACTTTTCATATTTTTGATACATTCGCGCAGCCATAGATCTGAAGAGTGTATCATTGCTTCTTCCCCACTCCGTAAGCCAATCATGTAACTGAATGACTTCATCAAAGAACAGGTTTGAGGTGACATATGCAGAACCAGATATCGTCACAGTCATGATATAGAATTTTTCAAGAAAAGCAAGTACCCTTCTAACAATAGCCCAATCTTCAGCCTCAAGAAATCCACACCCCATATCTAACAATTCAGTTTGCAACTCTCGATCATCATCCACATAAGTCTCAAATGCAGTTTCATACTTCTCAGCTGCTTGTAGCATCAAGTATGTCGAGTTCCATCTCGTACTAACATCGAGACATAACAGAGCCTTACTTTGAATTTTAGCTCTTTCAGCACATGTCTTGAACTTGGCTAGCCTTTTGGGGGATTTCTTCACATGCTTTACCAGATGCCTTATCTTTTTCAACGCATCTTGAGCTTCTTGTTGTTTTAAACCATCAACAACCACAAGATTTATGATGTGGGCCATGCACCTCATATGCAACCACTTACACTCCAGCACACTATTACCCCAGTTTCTTGATTTTTTTTCAGATAATCAAGAGCCACATCATTGGCACTTGCATTGTCCACTGTCACTGTAAACACCTTTTCAATCCCCCACTGTAGAAGACAATGTTCCACGGCCTTCCCAATACCTTCCCCAGTATGGCTAGTGATTGGACAAAAACTCAACACCTTCTTGTTCAATCTCCATTTGTCATCTATGTAATGGGCAGTCAAGGACATATAGCTCATGTTTTGATTTGATGTCCATGTATCGGTGGTGACACAAATCCTTTGCCCATTACCTAAGAGAGAGTCTTTCAAACATGACCTTTCTTGTTCATACAGCTGAAATATATCTCTAGCTATTGTAAATCTTGAAGGAATTTTGAAATTTGGAGAAATGGTTGAAGAGTAGTCAACAAAACCTTCTTTCTGTACAAACTTGAAGGGAAGCTCATCCACAACAATCATTCTAGCAAGTGCTTTTCTTCCTGCTGCCTGGTCAAGTTTCCATACCCCAATTCCACCAGCTTCACCACTATTTAAAACCAGCTCAGTTTGTGTAGAATCAAGTTTGTGAAGTGCTTTACAAATTTTTAAATGAGAATTCAGAGAACTTGTACCACTGCTGTATGCAAAGATCGATTTGCAATGATTACACTCAGCCTTTAGAACCCCGTTCTTTACTATCTTCTCAAAATGCCCCCAAACATGAGATCTAGGTGTCATTTCTTTTCTTTTCTTTCCAGACAGCCGTGGTAGTGTTGCTGTTTGACTTGCCTCTGGTGCTGCTTGGCTTGCCTCTGCATCAACTAATGCTGGAGATTCAGGTTGAGTTGGAAGGATAGTGTTGTGTTCTCTTCCGGATGCGACTGATTCATGTACATCTCCAGGTGTCCTAGTTGTTGTATTATTAGAAGTCATCTCTACCTGAGGTGAGGTAAACAAGATACACATACGCATCAAATAAATCATTATACATAATAGGTAAACTGATTATAAACAATTTATGAGGTAACAGAACAACAACCATTAATAGAGTGCAGTGTTGTGCAAAGAATCAGTGAAACAGTGTTGTAGCTGCACTATTCAATGTTTTGTGTCTTCCAGAATTGGTACTTTTTCTAAACTGAGTACAGCAGCTATTCGCCGGATTTTTCTGGTCACTTTGCCTCCTGATCAGACTGAGTGATACTATTACTAGTAGATAAATGTGGAGAATCGATTGAGTCACAAAAGATACTCAAACTCGTGTACTTACAAATAGTTTATTAACACTCAAACGTCTTTCCTAAAAAGATACTCAAACGTCAAAACCTATAATTATATCGAGGAATAAATAACTTTTTCTTGAAACCTTTTACGATTGTCAGGCAACCACAACACTGATGACTCATGGATGATGATTGACAGTGAACCACAAGAGAAGCTGAGAAGCTCCAGGTTGACTTTCAATGACATTAATGAGATGAGGTAAGAAAATGATTAACAACAGAAGTCCAGTACAATGATTAATTTCAGCAAGAGAAGCTGATAACTCGCAGAAGTCCAATACCAGTACCACCAAACTAATTAACAACACTACACGCATAGGCATACAATGATTAATTTCAGCAAGCCAAGCAGCGAGCAGTGGTATATGAACTTGGACATGAACAAAACTGGCAAATATGAAATCCCCAATCACGTTAAGTGCAGCTAGCATGTCCTTTTATTAAAGTGACAATGAACAAGTTCTGGCCTAACCTAATGTCTATAGTCGACGACAGAAAATGACATGAAAATAGCGTAAGCTAGCAGCAGCTGGCACACCTGAACTCTAATGCAGTACTTTGCTAGCTGTAACCACTAGGTCAATCGCGGTCAGCAATAAAATTAACAAATTCAGTATGCACGTCAAACTGCTCCTGAGCTTAACTTGGTGTTGCTCGCATACGCATTCTGTCGACAGTGGTCTCTATGATTGCAGATTATGGCCTCGTTTTTTTGAGTGAATCACAGTCAGAGATAAGGTAGAACGAAGGAGAAAGGATAACTGGATAAGGAATTTTGAAATTGAAGGTGGAGAACTCTAAACTGGAGAATGGAGATGGAGAAGACCGGTGAAGAGTGAAGACTGAAGCGGCGTGAAGATGGAGGAAGGGGAAATGGGGAATGCGGTGCGGCGAATGGGATTACGGGAATGGGGGATAGAAGATTTAGGGTTTTGTTAATGATATCCAGTAACTACTAACTAAAGGCGGTAAAGCCTAAAGGCTAAAACTAAAAAATAAAAATTTGAAGGTGTTATTTTTTTAAAAAAACTTTGGATATTTCGGTTAACCGAAATTTTGAAAGCCAAAACCGAAAACCGAACTGAATTTTAATTCGGATATCCGAATAACCGAAATTCTAAATTCGGTTTTAAAATTCGGTTAAAAATCCAAAAAAAAAATCGGTTAATTTGGATTTCGGATAAATTCGAATTATCCAAACTGAATGCTCACCCCTAGCCCGAAGTGTCCTCCCGCTTCTCTTGAATGACAGTGGACAAGGATGTCACGTGTCTCAGTCTCCGGGACACACCGACGAATAATTCCATCACCACAAACCTTGAATAGAAACGGATCATCCCACCGGTATTGCTTAACAGTAGCAAAGAATTACTTCCGCTGCTGATAGGACATCTCTTGTGGCAAAATCTACTTGGCAAGGTTATTTGCTATGTCGGCATACCAAGGATCCTCCCTAAAACCAATTGCATACACCAGCTCATAAGGGAAGTATTCATTAATTGGTATACCGTTATCAGGAACGTGCATCCGTGATAAATGATCAGCAACTCCGTTCTGCACTCCTGGCTTGTCTCTCACCTCAATGTCGAACTCCTATAACTGTAGGATCTATTTGATCAACCGGGGCTTAGCATCAGCTTTCTGGAACAAATACCTCAAAGCAGAATGATCAGTATGTATGATGACTTTGCTCCCGATGATGTATGGTCTGAACTTGTCACAAGAGAAAACAATGGCCAACAACTCCTTCTCTGTGGTGGCATAGTTTTTCTGAGCGTCATTAAGTGTCTTGCTGGCATAATAAACAACTCGTAGCACCTTCTCGTGCCTTTGACCGAGGACTGCTCCCACAACAAAGTCGCTCGCATCACACATGATCTCGAAGGGTAAGGACCAATCAGGAGCAATAACAACAGGGGCAGTCACCAACTTTTCCTTTAACATGTTGAATGCATCAATACACACCTGCGTAAACTCAAACTTTGCATCCTTCATTAGCAAATCACACAGAGGTTTTGAGATTTTCAAAAAGTTTTTTATGAATCTTCTATAGAACCCTGCATGACCCAGGAAACTTCTAACATCTTTTACAGAGGCTGGCGGTGGTAACTTCTCAATGACCTCAATTTTGGCTTTGTCTACCTCAATACCTTTGCTCGATATCTTGTGACCCAACACAATGCCCTCTTGCACCATGAAGTGGCACTTTTCCCAGTTCAGCACTAGATGAGTCTCTCTGCACCTGGCTAGAATTTGATCTAAATTGTCCAAACACCAATCAAACGTTAGCCCGAATACAGAGAAATTATCCATAAATACCTCAATGCATTTCTCAAGATAATCAGGGAATATAACAGTCATGCATCGCTGGAAGGTGGCTGGCGCATTGCACAATCCAAAAGGCATGCGGCGGTAGGCATATGTTCCATAAGGGCATGTAAACGTGGTCTTCTCCTGGTCCTCTATAGCAATAGGAATCTGAAAATAACCAGAATATCCATCCAAGAAACAATAATACTTATGCCCTGAAAGCCTTTCCAACATTTGGTCAATGAATGGAAGAGGAAAATGGTCTTTCCTAGTTACAGCATTTAATTTCCTGTAATCAATACACACCCTATGCCCTGTAATAGTCCTTTGAGGGACTAGTTCACCTTTATTGTTGGGGATTACAGTAAATCCCCCTTTCTTTGGCACAACCTGTGTAGGACTTACCCATTCGCTATCTGAAATAGCATAGATGATAACTGCATCCAAAAGCTTGATTACCTCATTCTTCACCACTTCTTTCATGTTAGGATTCAAGCGTCATTGAGGTTGAACATTGGCTTGCAGTTTTCCTCCAAGTGTATGTGGTGGGTGTAGAAATTTCCTGATATCCCCTTGATATCAGCGACAAACCACCTAATTGCTTCCTTGTTCTTCCTGAGTACCTGTAAAAGTTGCTCCTCCTGCGTATGTGTTAGATTTGCAGAGATAATAACAGGTAAACCAGAGGGCTCAACTAAAAAGACATATTTCAAATGACTAGGAAGAGGTTTCAGCTCTAAGGTGGGTGGGGCTCTGATGGAAGGAATCAACTCCTTAGGTTCTCGCTCTAATCTCTCCTTCTCCACATGAGCACCCCTGCGAAACGGCCTGCCAGCTGATAAATGGAATGCAACCTCAGCAATCTCAGGATCCTCTTGAGCTCCATCAAAAGAATTAATTAAGCACTTTTCTAACTCATCTAATTCAGCTGGACCAAAAATATATTCCTGCATCAAAGAATCGATAGCATCCAAACTAAAACAGGCATGCACGTCAAAAAGATGTTTAGTAACCTTGGACATGTCAAAAACCAGCTGCTCATCATGCATTCTTAAAATAATCTTACCACCCTCAACATCAATGAGGGTCCTAGCTGTTCGCATGAAAGAGCGTCCAAGAATTAATGGTACTTCCTTGTCTTCCTCCATATCTAGAATCACAAAATCAGCGGGAAAAACAAAAGTACCAACAGAAACAACCAAATCTCTAACCACACCCTTTGGGAAGATAATGGATCCATCTGCTAACTGTAAAGTAATACGAGTAGGATCACACTCCCCTAATCCAAGCTTAAGATACATGGACAGAGGCATCAGATTAATGCTAGCTCCCAAATCACAGAGACCCTTACCACAATCGACATTACCTATTGAGCATGGAATGATTGGTAAGCCGGGATCATCGAGCTTTGGTGGAAGATTCTTGCTAAGCACTGCAGAAACTTTTTCTGTCAATTGCACCATTTCCTTCTCAACTAATGACCTTCTATTTGAAAGGATGTCCTTCAAGAACTTCGCATAGATAGGCATCTGCGTCAAAGCATCTGAAAAGGGAATATTAATTGTTAGTTTCTTAAAAATGCTGAGAAACTTACCAAACTGCTCGTCGAGGTCTCTCTTTTTCAATCGATTTGGAAATGGCACTGGGAGCTCAGGGACCGCCCGTCGTGATGATCGAGAAGACTGGACAGCTTCGCCGGTCAGCTCACTATCTTTCTGTGCATTATTACTTACTGGAGCACTTCTTGACACTGGTCCCTCAATGATTTCTACCTCTTGACCAGCAACCTTGTCTTTTTCAGGCTCAGCTGGAGTGTCCCTCAATGATTTCTACCTCAAAGTTACTGCTTTAGTATATTCACGAGGATTCTTCTCCGGCTGGCTAGGTAGAGCCCCTACAGGTCTATCAGAAATCTTTTCATTCAGTTGGGCATTCTGATTCTCAAGATGTTTGTTGAAAGCTTTCTGCTCCAAGATGAATGTCTTGTTCTCATGGTTTGTGTTCTCTTGCTGTTCGAGTTTCCTATTGGTCGACAAGATAAACTCCCGCATCATATCCTCCAAACTTGAACTCACACCAGCTGGCTGTTTCTGTGTCTGCTGGTTCTGCATTTGCTGATTTTGATGAGGTCTCTGAAAATGCTGAGTGTTCTGCTGTGGAGGCCTCTGACTGTAGTTATTTCCCTGGAACCTCTACTGCTGATATCCTTGATTGTTTTGATTGTTGTAGAAGTTCCCTTGCCTGTTTCCCAGATAGTTTACCTCTTCATTCTGCTGAGAAGTACACTGACACATGTTGGAACTTCTACCACAATACTCACATTGTGGGAAAGAATCGGTCACGATAGCTGCACTTGACTGAGGGTTCATCATTGCACACTTCTTCTCGAATTGCTTAGACATGCTATCCATCATAGCAGCTAAAAGAGTGTTCGAATCTACCTCATAGATTCCAGCGGTCTTCCTTGGGGGAACCTCAGTAGATGCCCTAGTACCTCCCCACTGATTAGCCGAGTTGGTCAGTGTCTCGAGCAGCTCTTTCATCCTGGTGATTGGGAGCTCCATGAGACTACCTCCTGCACAAGTATCCACCAAAAGACGGCTCTGGGGATCGAGATCTTTGTAGAAAGATTGTAGCACGACTTCCTCTCCCAGACCGTGGTGCGGTACTCTTCGAACAATTCCCGTGAATCTCTCCCAAGCTTCTGAAAGAGTTTCTCCACTAAATTGCTTAAAATTGGTGATCTCACCTCTCATGGTCAGCATGCGAAATGGTGGGAAGTACTTTGCCAGGAATGAGTTTGCGAGCTTAGCCCAAGAAGCAATGTTGTTCGGTGCCAAGGAATTCAACCATTCTGCAGCGCTATCCCTCAAGGAGAAAGGAAACAAAGTCAGCCTTGCTACCTCCTGGGATGCATGGGACGAACAAGCTCCAACCAACCGTAGAAAGGATGTCAGATGAACATTTGGATCTTTAGTAACTGTCCCGCTGAACTGTGGAGCATTCAGGACCATCGTGACGTAATGGGTCTTGAACTGCCACTCTACCCCTGCCGGTAGTGCAGGGATTACTATTGGTGATGTGAGTCCCTCCACTTTCGGACGAGTGTAGTAATTCATCCTTCTTTCTTGGCTGATACCGTCTTCTGCCATAATACACTCTTCTTCTGGAACAAATGTATCACCTGACGAATCCTTGAAAAGCACTTCTGGCTCAACTGTAGACTCCAGTACTAATCCCTGACGACTTCTTCTAGCAAGTCGCTCTATCTCAGGTTCAAGCTCGAATTCAGGATTGCCTTCAGAACGAGTTTTAACCATAAACCAAAATCAGATAACTCACAGTAATGTAGTTGTAAAAGTAAACTCAATTGGGTAAAACCAAAATAAACCAGAACCAAAATTAAGAAACAAATCGCACAAAGCTAAGAAAATAAACAAAATAAAATAAAATAAAATAAAACAAAACAAGAATAAAAAGCAATAAACAAAACAAAATTAAATGAGATAATATAAAAAATTAAACTAAATAACTGTGCCTCCCCGGCAACGGCGCCAAAAACTTGTTGGGATAAAAACCTAACGGTAAATTGTTGTTGGGGGTTTAACCTAACGGCAAGTGTACCGGTCGATTATAGCAAGTTTAAATCTTGGAGTATTCCCTGAGTATCGAACCAAAGGAGGCAGTGTCTAGTTTAGTTTCAACTTACACGCAAAACAAGAATAATATAAAAATAACAGGAAATTGGGGGTTTTTGTATGTGATGGTGAATGTTGTAAAGGAGTTAAATAAGCAATAACAGGTAAATAATTGTTTTGATTTTGTTTGATACAGGAAATTCCGGCTTACTACTTCTCTCTAGATCTGCAATTTCTTCCCCTAAGTGATTTCTACAGAATTCTGAATAAAACCCTAGAATAAGGATAACTCGTATTCGGTCTCCCGCTCAACGAATTCTAATTAGCAAAGACCGAATCCTAACTCTCGTTATGAATCCACTATTTACTAATTGCTTTAAGCACAACCTAGATTAATGGTCAGCTAGTGGTTTAGAGGAATTACCATCTTGTTGGAAGAAATATGTGACTACTTCTACCACTTAGGCAGTGTACCTATCGTTTTGCGGAATAGTGGATTTGTGGGTTGTCGTACTCTTGGGGACCTCGCTGTGGATAACTGATAGTGTAGTAAATTGACTGAGATTTTTATTAAACAGATTTTATCATTTTTTAGGGAGAGTATGATTAATAGCTAACTCATAAGATAATAATAAAAACAATTAATCAAAACAGAAAAGAAATAAAAATTGTAAATCTTTTTGTGTTTTAAAGAAGCATCCCGGGTTGTTCTGCTCACCTATTTTATTTAATTATATCAATATAACTTTCCCACTTTAGCAATAAACTCAAGAATCTTAATTAGTTTATTGACCGGTCCCTGTACAATAAACCCTGATTAATTTAAACAACAAGCGCAATCCTTGCTCAAGTTATTATAAATTAATCGCATTATTAGCAATTCCTATTGGAGACAGATTAACCTATAGGCGAAATACGCTTCTAGTCGTTAACCCGTTTTGACTTCCTATGTCTAGAACCTTGTCTCAGCACTCCATTTTAACAAAGAGCTACAAATATCACTTTAATAATTGTACAAGAAGATTAAAGCGCATTAAGGACAAGAATTAAAATATTGCATAGATAAATTATAGTGGAAAGCTTACACAACACAATTATATAAAATAGGCTCGCTTCCTAACCCGGGAAGCTACGTTTATTACTCAGACATTAGCAAGGATGAAAATAAAGATAGAAATAGCCATTATTTTGGAGACTGCCGGAGGAGACGGGACTGCGATTCGTTATGCTCCAGCTGCTTTTCTTCTCTTCTTTTAATCCTGCTTCTGCCGAGTGGTGGAATGAAGAATGAAAATAAAATGGAGAAGTGGGGGATAAGAGGATGGAATGGATCGTAAGTGTGGTGTTCGGTTCTATTGTAAGCGATGGATTATGGAAGGGATTATTTTTTGAGCAGAAGGAGCGTGGGTTTTATAGAAGAAAGGAGGAGAAAGAGAAGGCGGAACAACGCGTGAGGGATTTACGGAGTGGAGTGGGGCGGCGCCTGATATTGTTAATCGAGTAGATGGATGTGTCTGTAGACGCCGCAAAGGAAGAAGCAATTGGGGAAGACGGTCGGCGAAGGAAACCAGTCGGCGAAGGAAACCAGTCGCGTCAATTTCGGGATCTGGTTGCATTTCTATTTTTTGTCCGGTCTTTTTTCCACGGACAGCTCTATCTCTTGTTCGTCCGTATTTCCACGGACATATTATGTCCTTGTTGCGTCCTGGCTTATTCCACGGACGGATCTTCAATTTAGGCGCGTCCGAACCAGTGTCCGGATCACACTGGTTCGGACACTTCGATTCTGTCCGTCCTTATTTCCGCGGACGCGCCACGGACACACCCTTGTCCGCTCTTTTTTCCACGGACACCACGGACGTCCCTTTTGCACTATCCGAATCACCGTCCGGACCTCCCTGTGGACGAATAATTGTTTTGCTCCTAAAATATTCGTTTCAGCTCGATTTAAGATCCGTTTGCGCCTATGCGTTCGTCTCTTCGTCTACTTTGCTCCCAGCTTGGTTTTCCTCATGTTTAACCAATAAATTTGTTAGATAACCAATAAAACTTAAATTAGAGGAAAAACATATGATAAGTGAGAAATGAGCAAGAAAAGTGATAATATAATATATGAAATACACCCATAAAACATGCTCATTTGGACACTTATCACACCCCCACACTTACCTTTTGCTTGTCCTCAAGCAAAACCATGTACCCAAGTAGGGAATGCTCAATACTAACAAATATTATTATGAAGGGTGGGATAAGGAGGTGAACAGTTCATGATCTTAAACTTTTTGAGGAGTGTGATCCATCAACTGCTGGTGGCACAGGTGTGCTCAGGGTAAAATTAAAAATTAGAGTTTCGGGGTATGATCCGGAGTACTTCAATGCTTCTCAGTTAAGGTGACTTTGAGAACTTTTACCATGGCCAACTTCTCTCAAGAATGGGCATTGAGGAGAAAACAAAAGGAAAAATAGATTTATGCATTTGTTTCACTTTTGCATAAGAGATGAGAAGATAAAATGTAGGCATTAAGCCTTTGTATTTAAGAACACTCAACTCTCTTTGTTGGTTACCTATGACGTCTCGCAAGTCCCTTATTTATTATTATTTATTTATTTTTTTGACAGAGAAGCACCCCTTAGCAATCCCTAAGAAAGAAGACAGAAGGAACCCCTGAGCAATAAAAATCCAACCATTGCAGATCATTTGGTCACACCGCACAAAAATTGCTCCTCAAAAGTAATCAAAATGATATTTTTTTTAAAATTTGTACCATTTATCCCACAATTCATAACAGTATTTGTTCTTAAAGAGAACAACCCACATATAAAGGGTCCACGATATTGAATTAGGAAAAACGCAAGATAAGTAGAGATATTAAGCATTTTAAGCAATGTGTCAATTTAAGAGAGACTTAAGACGAGCGACTGAGAAGTGAGTCCTCCCCCACACTTAGATTGGAGCAATGTCCTCATTGCGTAGGAAGAATTAAATTAACGAGGTCATGCAATCTACCAGAGTACCTCACATAATGCAAAGTAGTAGGGAGTATGTAAAAATTTGAAGTGCAAAGCAAAGAGAGTGTACTCCCCAGAGTTCGCAGAGTGTCTAGAGTAGCTCCCCCACACTTGAGTTCAGCTGTAGGAATGTGCAAGATGTTCCTGGAAAGAATATTCTAAACAGCCAGAAGAACTCAAGTTAATTCTCCTCGTTCTCTCTCCTCCTTTTTTTATTATAATATATATAAAAACATATATAGGAATAATATGGAAGACAAAACATAAAACAGAAATAGTAGGGTAATAAAATTTAACCACTGGGTTGCCTCCCAGTAAGCTGCCCGAATTTATAGTCTTTGGCTAGAATCCCGCTTCGTTTTCCTGGATCAAAAACAAAAGTAGACAACAACTTTGCCAGGAAAACGAAGTTAGCAGTAATTAGAAACAAACCACCTAGATCAAAATAGAACATCACTTCGGCAAATAAAATAGGAAAATAAATACTCCACAAAACCTGGTGTTTGAGGAGGTACTGCCGGTAACGTAGTTCTACAGGAGACCAGGTGGTGATGACTTTTCTTCCTCAAATTGGAGGATGTAAACATCCTCCTTTTGTTGTTGAGGCTTATGGAGGCAGGGTGGAAGTTGATGAGAGACTGGTGGTAGCGGTGTTCCTTCCTCAGATTCGAGGATGTAAATTTCCTCTCCTGGTTGATGAGGCTCAATAGGATAATCCTCCTCTAGCTCGCGGACTGGCTCATACAGAATATCTTTAAATTTTAATTGCTCCTCTTGTGCTGGGGATGGAGATGGAGGAGAATTGTAACTCTCAGACATTTGCTCCAACTCAGCGTCGGAGAAAAATGTCCTGATAAGTTTCTTTATCTCCTCATCAGAACTTGCAGCTTCAAGAATTTCTGGCTCGAATCGATCTTTGCTCCTTGGAGTCACCACTGGAATCTCTTCTAGCGGCTTGGCCTGACTCGAGAAAAATTCGTCCGGCCCTTGTGTAGATTGCTGTTCATTCTGATTGAAGTAGTCACATCCTAACTGAGCTTCTTTGTACTGTGTATTAGCCTGGTCGACTTCCCACCAGTACGGCTCTCGATTTGATTACTGAGGTGGTTGATAATCCTTGACCAACCTTTGATATGAGGACATCTCCTCTTGCATGTGCGTCCATTCCAAATCAATCAATAATCTTCTCACCTCATCGTAGCCGCTCTCCATAATCAGTAACTATCTACAAAAACCAAAAATAAAAATACAGAGTAGAATAGAACTAAAAATAGAAAATAAACACAAAAATAAAATTAACTAAAAAAAACAAATAAGAAAGAAAACAGAAATACAAGAAATTGCTAAAATAAATAAGTAAGTAAAATTACATAAAATTTAAATGAAGCGAAAACAAAATAAAACAGCAATAGATTAAAAAAACTAAACAGAAATCTCAATAAAATTAAAAACCATCAATTAACCGTGCTGGAGATCCCCGACAACGGTGCCAAAAACTTGTTGGAAGAAATATGTGACTACTTCTACCACTTAGGTAGTGTACCTATCGTTTTGCGGAATAGTGGATTTGTGGGTTGTCGTACTCTTGGGGACCTCACTGTGGATAACTGATAGTGTAGTAAATTGACTGAGATTTCTATTAAACAGATTTTATCATTTTTTAGGGAGAGTATGATTAACAGCTAACTATAAGATAATAATAAAAACAATTAATCAAAACAGAAAAGAAATAAAAATTGTAAATCTTTTTGTGTTTTAAAGAAGCATCCCGGGTTGTTCTGCTCACCTATTTTATTTAATTATATCAATATAACTTTCCCACTTTAGCAACAAACTCAAGAATCTTAATTAGTTTATTAACCGGTCCTTGTACAATAAACCCTGATTAATTTAAACAACAAGCGCAATCCTTGCTCAAGTTATTATAAATTAATCGCATTATTAGCAATTCCTATTGGAGACAGATTAACCTATGTCTAGAACCTTGTCTCAGCACTGGATTTTAACAAAGAGCTACAAATATCACTTTAATAATTGTACAAGAAGATTAAAGCGCATTAAGGACAAGAATCAAAATATTGCTTAGATAAATTATAGTGGAAAGCTTACACAACACAATTATATAAAATAGGCTCGCTTCCTAACCCGGAAAGCTACATTTATTACTCAGACATTAGCAAGGATGAAAATAATGATAGAAATAGCCATTATTTTGGAGACTGCCGGAGGAGACGGGACTGCGATTCGCTCTGCACCAGCTGCTTTTCTTCTCTTCTTTTAATCCTGCTTCTGCCGATTGGTGGAATGAAGAATGAAAATAAAATGGAGAAGTGGGGGATAAGAGGATGGAATGGATCGTAGGTGTGGTGTTCGGTTCTGTTGTAAGCGATGGATTATGGAAGGGATTATGTTTTGAGTAGAAGGAGCGTGGGTTTTATAGAAGAAAGGAGGAGGAAGAAGACAGGCTAGAACAACGCGTGAGGGATTTACGGAGTGGAGTGGGGCGGCGCCTGATATTGTTAATCGAGTAGATGGATGTGTCTGTAGGCGCCGCAAAGGAAGAAGCAATTGGGGAAACGGTCGGCGATGGAAACCAGTCGGCGAAGGAAACCAGTCGCGTCAATTTCTGGATCTGGTTGCATTTCTATTTGTTGTCCGGTCTTTTTTCCACGGACAGCTCTATCTCTTGTCCGTCCGTATTTCCACGGACATATTTATGTCCTTGTTGCGTCCTGGCTTAATTCCACGGACGGATCTTCAATTTAGGCGCGTCCGAACCAGTGTCCGGATCACACTGGTTCGGACACTTCGATTCTGTCCGTCCTTATTTCCGTGGACGCGCCACGGACACACCCTTGTCCGCTCTTTTTTTCCGCGGACGCACCACGGACGTCCCTTTTGCACTGTCCGAATCACCGTCCGGACCTCCCTGGTTCGGACGATAATTGTTTTGCTCCTAAAATATTCGTTTCAGCTCCGATTTAAGATCCGTTTGCGCCTATGCGTTCGTCTCTTCGTCTACTTTGCTCCCAGCTTGGTTTTCCTCATGTTTAACCAATAAATTTGTTAGATAACCAATAAAAATAAATTAGAGGAAAAACATATGATAAGTGAGAAATGAGCAAGAAAAGTGCTAATATAATATATGAAATACACCCATAAAACATGCTCATTTGGACACTTATCACATCTCTATACTAACTGGTTCTTTCCCTGTAGTCAATTGATAGCCATAGTTCTCACTTATAAGCTAACAAACTGATAAACTCAATTAATTGATCAGATTAAAAAGTTTAAGAATTCATAAGGGAAAAGAACTTTATTCTATTGTACTGCAGAAAATCACAAAGGTTCAGAAATAATTAATCTAGAGATACATAGTAAACCGAAATTAAAAGTGACTACTCAGCCATATACATAATAACAATGCTCAATATAAATAACATAAGGATAGAGGGATTTAGCAGAAAAACTGATTTTAGAAGCCGTCTCCGATTCTGCAGTTTCCACTCTTGTCTGTGTCACGTCCGGCTATCTGGGGTCGGACGTCGATCCGGACGCGATATTTAGGGTCTGTCCGGATCCGGACGTCAATCCAGACGCGGCTAAATGAAGCGTCGTGAGCAGTTTCTGTCTGTGAGTGAGAGAGAAGAGTTGCGGAGGAAAATTGGTGAATGGAGATGAAGGATTGATCGTGGATGAGCAGGTAATATGGAGGGAGAGGAGGAGAGTGTAGTGTTTAGACAAGAGCATCTAGTACGATTTGAAATGGAAGCTGTAGGAGAGTTTAAATAGGCTTCAGAAATAAAACATCGGTTAGTGGTGAGTTAGGTAAGAGAATGGGCGTAGGCTAAACAAATTGAGGATGGGCTTAACTTGTGCTTTCGGCTGATAATTGTGCCGAAAGCCTGATTATCAGCACGATTGTATTTTTATTTTTCGTCTCTGTGTGACGTCCGGATCTGTGTCCGGATGCGGACGTGAGATAGAATTTTTGGATCTGAATCTCGGTTCACGTCCGGTTTTGTGTCCGGATCCGGACGTGAGACAGAACTTTTGGATCTGGTTCTCGGGCCACGTCCGGCTTGCGTCCGCATCCGGACATGTGACGTCCGGATTTGCGTCCGGCTATCTTGACCCAGACGTGACCAATTTTTGCGTCTTTTTCCTGATTTGTTCCCCGTTTGTTGCGTTGTAATCCTTATGACGTAATATCTTTATTTCCCTGGGGTTTTCCTATATTTAACACATAAAATGCGTCAATTCATATCAAAACATCATTCTTAGGAAAAACGCATAATAAGTGGGAAACATTTGCCTAAATTGTTGCAGATTATAAGGTAATTAAACCCTAAAAACTTTATATGTTTCACACTTATCAACTATCGTTCTCCGGTATAAGCTTCCAAACAAATCCTTAATCTCCAGTCTAAGGGAAATCCTTTCGCAACCCCTAATTAGAAATCTTTCTAAAACACAACAACTCCAAATTCCTAATTTATGTTCATTACATCTATTCTATGCGTGATTCTTGTGACCACTTGAGGGGAGCTTCAAGAATCATTCAACCCTGATGTGATCAGCATCAGTGTTGACTTATCTTTCCACCCGAATTTGTGTTCGGTTTCCCTTGATCTGATCAGGATCAAGTTCGACTTCCCACATCAGTTTCAAACAACCAAATAATTCAATTATTTCCATTTTCTATCTTTTTTACTCTTCCTAGTCATAATTACAATTCATACATCTCCAAAGGATGGAATTCAGTCCATCAATCATCCTCACTCTGCTTCCAAATACTTTACTTCGAGATTCAATGCCTAAGTTCTCATTTCATCGACCTTCGCTACTTTCATCCATTACTCTCCATCATCTCCAATAACCTAACTAAGGAATACGATACCTACGGAATCCAGTCATCCTCAATTGCTTCCAATAATTTACCTAGGAATACACTACTTATGGACTTCATTCATCAACTACTCTCAATCATTTCATACTATTTCTTTACAGGATACAATACTTGTGGAGCTCCGTCCACTACTCATTCTCAATTGTCTCAAAACATCTTCTAGGTTCTACATCGGTTTTATACCGACTCATGCATCGTAATGCCATGTCTGACTTCAATTGTCATACACAATAGGGATTATCATTTCCCCAAGAGTTTCTCTACTCTTTTTTACCAATACTCTCACACTGGAGTTACAAGATGGTATATTCATCCTATGGTATTCACATCTCTCGTGCCTACTTACCACAATTACTATATGAATGAGTGCGTATGTTTATTTAACATAAGTACCAATCGTCAAATCAATTCTCATTTGTGCTATGCACATTATAGTTTACGTGTTTTATGCGTGAAATTTACACTAAGCGGTTTTCGCTCTACCCCCCTTAAAAGGGATTACGCCCACGTAATCTACCATATGTTATTATTGAACATTGGTTTACTCAATTCGGGCAATCTGAAGCATTTTAGCTTCCCTACGGTCTATTATATAATGTACTATGGTCAAAGGGTCTTAACCATACTAATGGTTTAGTCCTTGCACCAATAATTCCTATTGGAGTTTATTTCACTCATAATTATTCGGTTCTAGCCTATCAGGCTTCAAGGCATTAGTAGCCATTCTCTCGTACTTACTAGGTGTATTAAACCTCTTAGCTAGGGCCCACTAGCTTCTGCGGCGCGACCCTGATAACTTTAGTGCTTAATTCGCTCTTTTGTTATTCCAAATGTGCTACACATCGCCTTTTTATCCCTTTATCGTGGGAATAAGGTTATTAAACAAGTGTGGCATTCCTTTACCGTGCTTGAACTCAATGAGTTTTAGATTTCTAACCATCTCTCTGGCAATCTATTATACATACTATTGGTACTCCCATGATTATTCACTAAGTTCCTCCGACTTATTGTCGGGCGAGGTTAAGTCACTACTTAATTGTAGTGCTCCTCTGTTGTCAGTAGCTTCTGGATTATGCCAGTTTCTCTAGTTTAGTACAAGTGTTCTTTACTTGTATGACCTTGCATTTTCTATGCGTCGGTCCTAGTGACTTTCTTAAGTCTCCTTCCACTTTTTATTCCAATGGAATTCACATCTTGTGATTGTTAGTGTGTTTTACACTCTTCGTGCTTCTTTGGCCTTAGGCCTCACGATTTGTCTCTAAGCTCTCGCTTAACTAGCTACTACCCTGATTGTTGGTGAAACGAAGGATTTACCACAATTTACGGTTTCCATATTCCTAGCTATCCCACTAGATCATTAGCTGCACAAGTGCAATACCAAAACACTCAATCATACAGAGTGCAGAGGCGTAAACGCTTGGCAGTAAATCACTTATGTGATAGGAATGAATATTTTTGCCTGTCATCTTACAGCTCTGTATCATTGCTTAACTACTTCCTCATAGCGGTCGCTTGTTACGCACCATATTCTTACTCATTATACAACATCGTTTTTGGCGGTCTCTGTTACTGTGGTAGCTTATCTTTACTCATTGCCATTGTCGTTAGCACCATTTCCTTGTGGTGTGAATACACCAAGGGTTTCCTATGTTCGTATGTAATGGTTGTCGTAGCACACCGTAACGTTACTATCTTCCTAATGTGGAGATGTTTTATTTCAATTTAGGTTTCATGTGTAGGTTAGCTTACCTCACATTATTTCATCGTTTATGATACAATTTACCAATTATCTTGGTTGACAATGGATGAAGTAATTTATCAGGCTGCAAGCTCTCTTGAGCGTTGGTCATTCGTGATGTCCAATGTGCATTCACATTGATTGTTTTTGACAATTACTGTCTCCCCAGTGCTGAGCATCAATTATAGGATCTAGCTGTGCAGTTTTACTTTGTATGTACATCACCGGGACATCCCAAGAAACTTCGAGGGTTTTCTGGTCCCGTTCTCTAATTGAAGAGTATTCTTTTGCTGATAAATGAAAGTTCTTGTTGAGAGGTTTGTTTGCACTCATAGGTCTCCTGACAAGGTTTACTAGGTTAGTCTCTGCTTATGTATTGCATATGGAGTATACTTACTCCTTTAACTCTTTATGCTCTTTGAGCGATATGCTTCTACAGTTCATATTATACACATCCTGTGTTTGCTTCTTAACCGACTCTTCTTGGGTTCCACAGTTGTTCTCAAAGCCTCTTCTAGGCGTAGTGGTTTGGAAATCTTATTTTCTTATTCGATTGTCTCTTGGCAATGACTTCATGTGCAGCTTGTTGTTATGGTAGATGGAAGCTTTTTCTAAGGGTTCACATCATCACCGCATTGGTGGTCTTCAGCTAACGAGGGGCACCTTCCCTCGGGTTTTCCGTAGTGTCCAAGTGTGGACTAGGCCATTGTTGGCATTATTACAATTCTTATGCCTCTGTTCTACCATTGCTACAGAAGGCATAAAGGGCGATTAAAAGCTTCGTCAACTGTATACTAGTGTAACACCCCTACTACAACAGTACACTTAATAACCATTTGCAGCGGAAAACATCCATCATCATATTACTTAACTCGTTGGTGTTACACGCCGTTAACCACCCACGTGGCTAACAAGGCTATTACATAAACTTTGTATCGGTCTGATGGACCAGATTCCCGAGCAACTACACATTACAATCTCCTTCCGTTACCAACATTCGTTATACATTTACATTCCAACCGTACCGAGTATTTACAAACTAATGCCGATAACAGTTTCGGTCTTACTGCACCTACAATACATAAGTAATTCATTAACTACCCGTGTAGAAACAACTACCCCGTCCTACTCTCGAACGGTCTCCAGCTCCTTGTACCTGTAACACCCCTACTACGCACTTAACAATAATCGAAATCGCAGCGGAAATAACAACTAAACAATAACTAATCGGTTCGGTGCTACAACGCCGTTAACCACCCACGTGGTTAACAAGGCAGAATAAATACAAGCGTATCGGTCTGATGATCAGACTCCCGAGCATAGAACTAATAACCTTTAATACATTAACATAATACCGAGTTTGTAACTACATCCATACACTGTAACTGTACACCACAAACTGTCAACGACCGTCACTGTACTACAACGGTACCAAAAATATATCGCCACGGGAGCACAGGCATCCCGGGCACAACTCCAAAAACAACCAAAAGTATTCCTGCAACCTAGGATCTATAGCCATTCCTCTTCCTCGATCCTCATCCTGCAGTAAAAGAAATATGGAGCCCCCGAGGGGGTCAGCAACCCTTGGCTGGTATGGTTAACGCGCAGCCCATCGGCTACCGGGATACACGCAACTAATTGTCATGATAACATGGCATTCATTTTGAACATACAACATATATATCACAACAAGAATATTGCACAACTACTTCACACATAACATACAAGAACGAATCCTTTTAGGAAACGAACCAACACAATTAGATCCCATGGAGAGCCTAGAGAATGTTGCCAAACCCATGCTAAGCTCGTTACATAACTCGTTACCGTCCTGTTAGATTGAACGGATAACTTAACACAAGGTGCCTCGGATATAGTGACCGAAGCACACCGAACAAACATAGTATGCCCCTGTGGCCCGACGTGAGTCAGTAAAATAGCCTTGGTTAAGCTAAAGAGAAGGTTGGAAACCAAATTGGAAAACAACCATAACATACAAAGAGAATCGAACCGGTTATGACATCGACTCATACTCACACGCGTGGCCGGAACAGACCGGACTCCTCACTTCCCCCGTTAGCACTTGTTAGCAGTTCAACATCGAACTCAATAAACAAATCACAAACAATTGGTTAAGTCTTGTTAGACACACACAAGGGAAGAGAGAGTCACACTTAACAATACAATAATATTTAACAACAGTAAACTCATTACATGACTTAAGTCTTACAAGGTCATAAACACACAGAAAAACAAACAACACACAAGCCGGTGTAAACCGGTAGGCAACAGACTGCAAGAAAACCATACCTTGGTCCTTGCTTCGACTGGTTTCCACCGTACGTCACTCCTATACATGATTTAAGAATGTCGGTTAATTAACTTTCTTAACTTCAAATTTACTAAGTGTTTAACATGGTTATATGACATGTTTTAATGTCCAAACTTATCCTTGATTACCTACATTATACCCCCTAGGGTTAACTACTTAAGCCACTTTTGTTTGTTTTTTTGTTTTTATAAGTTTTGGTCCGACCGAACTTACCGACCGACCTTACACAAGGTCGGTCCATTCCAGATCATATTACCGTCAAAAATTCTACTCCGATCGACCTTGCAAGTTCGGTCACAAGTTCGGTCTATTCCCGAGAGTTTCTTTCCATTGAAAATTCAGGCCCGACCGATCTTGGCAAGTCCGGTCGCAAGATCGGTCGATTCCCGAGACTCACTTACGTACAAAAATTTAGGCATGACCGACCTTGTAAGTCCGGTCCCAAGTTCGGTCTATTCCAGAGACTCAATCCGTACTAAAAATCCATGCCCGACCGACCTTGCAAGTCCGGTCCCCAAGGTCGGTCCATTCCAGAGACCATTTCTCGCAGGGTAAACTGGGCTCGACCGACCTTGCAGGTTCGGTCCCCAAGGTCGGTCTGCTCCAGACCCTTGTTATTAATTGCCCATTTAACTCCAAACTCCACCTCATATATCCTAGTATGTTCTAACCTTATTTGGGCACTTCAAACACACCTTAAGACCTCCATTAAACTCCTTAAATCATTCATCAAAATCCTCCTCAAGCATTACACAAATTCTCATAAAAAGGTTTACACTTGTAATGTTTTTCACTAAGTTTCTATGTGGTGTTTCATACCTATAACTTCCACTATTCCCAAATGTTTTCTCACCACTACAACATCATCTCCCAAGCATCTTTTCTTCCTAACCAAAACTTCTAGTTGATGTCTAAGTCCTTTTTGTTTCCTAGAACACCTAAGACATTACTTCTCCTCTAGTAAAATACCTAAACATTTCTAACACTTCCTAGTTCATCAAAACTTGTTTAAACACTTAGAACTTCTTGTACATTACCTAAATTTTGACATGAACTCTCCTAGAACATTACTAAGCCAAAACACATTGTTTTCACCATTAAACAATCAAGAACACTAAAATCCATCAAGAACATTCTTGTACACAAAACTTCACTCATTTAACACTACATCACAATATAGTGCATAATTTAAATTGCTTGGCACTTAGGCCCTTAAATAGCATAAACCTTAAACACTGAATTTCCACAATATATTTGCCTTTGACCTGCAAATACACTCAACAACACATATGCCTTTTACTAAGCCCTTGAGAGCATTTTTCTAAGTCATTTACCATTGGCTCCTTAAGTAGTTTTAATAAGCAATATAAGCTCATTTCTCCTAAGACATTATAAGCTACATTAGGTTAGCATATTTACCTCTTTTCCTCACAAACTTCTTTCTTGTTCCCTTGTTTAAAAATCGGTAAGGGTGTTTGGTTTCTTGTCAACTTCTAAACAATATACAAATAATGAAATGAGTATACAAGCTTTATGCTTCATCTCATTGTAAACCCTAAATACATAGATTGCCTTAGAACATTTAGATGATTGTTTTACCTTGGATATGAAAGAGAGTTTGGATATGTAGCAAGAGAGGACTCCACCAAGCCCTTGGAAGGTTCAAATGAAGCTAGAACAAAGCAATATAAGGACACCATCAATGGTGATTCTCGGTCCACATACAAACATGAAGGAAATGTTATTTTTCTTTGAGTTTCCTTACCTAGAAGCAAAGGAGAACAACAATATGTGAAAAGATGAGCTCAAGCTCCTCCCATGGAGATTCCTCTTGGCACTGAAATGGAGCTCTTGGAATTTTGAAAGGATAGGAATGAAGAGCTTGGCAAGACAAAGAGAATGGTGGTCTTTGTTTTTGATTTGGCAAAGTGAGCTAGGAGATAATGACAATGGAAGTTGGTGTTGGTGTTGGTACTATTGCAAAACCGTGAATGGAGAGCAAGAAGGAGATAGAAGAGAGGTTGGAGCCTTGGGAAATGAAGAGGGAAAGAAGAGAATGAAGATAAGTAACTAGTTTTTTTGATATTTAAAGTAAAAAGTAAATAGTGATTTACTTTATTAATTTTGCTTACTTGATAACTAACAAGGGGGAGATGACTCACCCTTATAAAAACCGGCCCCCATTAAGTAGTAAGGGGTGTTTTAGTCTTTGTTGACCAATTAACTTACTTATATTGACATATGTTATAAACTTGCTTATTTTGGTTACTATTCACTAAAACAAGGCACATAGATGTGAAAATTTTGATTTCACATTGATATAGACTTCCAAATGTGATACTAAGTAGTACACATATTAATTAAAGAGTAATGATGGACATTTAGCCATTCAAAACTCATTTACAAGACAATTTTTCAAAAACGTGCTTTAAGAATCCTTAAAGCACATTTTGTGTTTTAACTTGTTTTTAAGCTTGGTTTTCTTTGGTAATTGGTTTAATATGTTCATTAATATATAAATGAGGTCTTGGTAAGCTCATTAGGTCTTAACCAAGCTTATCCCAAGCTTAGAGCACATTTTAGCCTTTATTGACCTTAAGGTATTTATTTGTGTTTCTATGGTTTAAATTGTTTACTAATGTTTCTAAGACTCTTTTTAGTCTTAATATACCATATTTTAATGTTTAAACAACATACCTAGGTTTGGGGTATTTTAGTACCTGAAATAGAAAAGGAAAGAAAGGGTGGCCCCCAAGTGGCCTAGCACCTTTACTGGTATGGTAATCTTGTAGCCCGCATGCTACCTGGCCACGCACAACTAATTGTCGTCTGGGCATGCGGTTGATTATATTTAAATCATGCATGTAAACTATAAACACATAACACATTACATACCCACATCAATGGGGTTCAACAAATCAATCAACACAACAAAACTCGTTAGCTCACTCATTTTGTTCCTTAACCCTTGAGGGTTTCTCCTCTAATGGAGCTATTTCCTTAATAGACGACACTTACCCACTAGTCGGGTTATACACAAATTCATCTTATAATAACCTGGATTCATATCCATGATCCGCATACTCCACATTTTAACGTACATATGACATCACATCGCAATAGGAATTGCAGTACAACATTAACACATAACATAACGGGTACGGTTCTCCTTAGGAACCGACCCAAACATAGTTAGTTCACTTGTAAGCCTAGAGAATGATATCACCCTCATGTTAGGCTCGTTATACAACACTCGTTACCGTCCTAATAGTGGGATGAGTAACTTAACTTAAAGATGGATCGGATATAGTGACCCGAACACACCACACAAACACATGTTCCCCATAGACCGATCATAAGTCAGAATAGGCAAGCTTCGGAATAAGCTAGTGGGAGATTGAAGACCAAGAAGGAAATCAACCATAACAGAGAGGAAGGTAAAGCAAGGATGGATACCCACTCCCAAACAACGCGCGACCGGAACGACCGGATTCCTCACCCCCCATTAGTACATATATACTTATAAATAAATAGTTAGAGCTCCATTATGGAACCTATCACATACACACCATAAGGTATTACAACTGGGTTAACACACAAGGGAGGTTCACACTTGCACACAACAACATCACACAACTAACTCACGCATAGCCGTGGTTAGAACGTTCCCATGGTAAGGGTCGTTAAATCCGAATACCGAACTCTCATGTGTTCCTAGATTTGGTTAGCTAAGGTTTAACACATATTTGAGGTTAAACGGTATTGGAGACTAAATACGCCACATAAATGAATTACTATAAACTCATTACATGTTTTTATCTTACAAGGTGGAAAACACTCAGAAAACATATTGGCATACAAGCCGGTGTAATCCGGTAGGACACAGGTTGCAAGAAAACCATACCTGTCACCACGGTCCACTGTATCATGTCCTTTTAGATTCCTCGAACAAACCTCGTACAACTGGTAACATCACAATTACTTTTATTAATATTGGGGTAACATGTTTGCTTAACGTTTAATGCGCCCATAGTTTACCCCGTCATCCCGTTACACTTAATTTACTCTTGTGATCTTAAGTTTACAACTCTCACATCAAACCCAACACTTGTTTACACATTTTAAGGCCTTTATATGTCACCAAACAAGGCCTAAATATCACCTAAAACCATTACCATTCAATCCCCTATGATTAGAAGCCTTTAAAACACATTTTACAACATTTTTGACCTGGTCCGGGACTTGGTTCGGACCCAAGGTCCCGGACCAACACTGGAATGCAGTCTCGGCCTTATTTTCCCCTTGGTCCGGGTCTTGGTCCTGGACAAAGGACCCGGACCACTTGTAAACTTCACTCTCGGCTCTTTTTAAGGGGTGGTCCGGGTACTTATACAAGGGCTAGGTCCCGGACCATGTTAATAACTTGTCAAAACATCATTTTTCAACCCCTAAACCAACCTTAAACCTTACCTAATCACTCCATAAACTTTCCACATGTTTCCTACTTGTTTAAACACTTTAAAACAAGCACTAAACCTTCCTAAATCATCACTAACTTGTTACTCAATTCCTTACAACAATTCCCAGCACTTATAACATTTTCCTTAGATTTCTAAGTGGTATATCATGCCTACTACCTCAACTAACCAAAGTGTTGTCTCACAAACATCACCACCACTCCAAAAGCATTATTTCTCATAAACACCTCCTTTTCACAATTGCTTCTAATTTCCACAAGTTTACACTTAGACCTTCACAAGGCATTCTTTTTCCTTTTGTTTACCAAAACTTGTACAAGACTTAACACTTCACATAACATAACCTTGGTGTGTTTAAAACACCCATTTGATCTCTAAATCCTCCAAGACCATTCCTAGGTCATCTTAGGACTCATGAACACCTTATTTCACTTTCTTTCACCATCTTAACACTTAACAATCCCTAGTACTTTCTAGGTCATAAAATCTCATTACAACACATAAACTCTTTTTTTATCAACTAAATTTTGCCATAGCTTCTCTTGTATACTCTCACACCCAAAAACTAAGGTTTTCACCTTTAGACAACCCAGAACACTTAATCACTTAATACACATTCCTTACACCCAAGCATATTGTTTTTCATCCTTTAACCATCCAAGACATTCATCTTCACAAGAAATGCTCTTTACACACAACTAAACCTTTAAACTACACTACATCACAATATAGTGCATAAACTTAAATTGCTTGGCTCTTAGGCCCTTAAATAACATTAAACTTAAACACTGAATCTCCACATTTAAATGCCTTCAACCTGCGAATACACACAACAATGCTCTCATGTCTTTTTAGTCCACCTTGTGGATAGTTTTCTAGCTCATTTCCCATTGGCTCTTTAGGTTATTTATTAAGCAAATATAGTTCAATTCCCTAATACATAAAACTACATTAAGAGAAGGTAATTTACCTCTTTGTTTTTCCAAGTTTTCTCACTTTTTTCTCTTGTTCTTTCTTGATAGAAAATCGGCAAGGGCTTTTATCACTTGTCAATCTTCTAACCAGTATACATATAAGGGTAATGAGCATTAAGTTTCATACTTAAACTCACATATAAACCCTAAATTCATATAAGTGTTTTTAAACACTAAAATTGATATTTACCTTTGAAATTTGAAAGGGAACTTGAATAGGTAGCAAGATAGGACTCCACCTAGCCCTTTGAAGTTTGAAATGGAGCTAAACCAAAGCAAGAGAAAACACCATTACAAGGTGGTTCTTGGTTACATAGAAAAAGAAGAGGAAATGAAGTTTTTCTTTGGTTTTCCTTACCTTGAAGCAAAGGAGAACAACAAGGTGTGAAAATGTGAGCTCAAGCTCCATCAATGGTGAATCTCCATGGCACCTAAATTGAGTTCTTGAAGATTTGAAAAGATAGAAGTGAAGAGCTTGGTCTAACTAAGACAAATATGGTATTAGAATTTGATTTGGAGCATTAATGAACATTTGGTGAGCAATTGAAGTTGGAGAAGAGAGGGGCTGTAGCAATCATGGTTCTGGTTGGGAGAATAGAGGAAGAACACGGTGGGAAGGCAAGGAAATGAAGAAGAGAGGTGAGAGGTTTCACTTTTGTAAGATATTTAAGCTTAAAAGCAAATAGTAACTTTACTTTATTTCTTTTTCTTTTCTTTAGTTGGATGACTAGGTTAGTGACTCCCCACCTTAAAAATCGTTCCCCCTTCTATATATAAGATATATATGGCCTTTGTTGACCAATTAACAACTTATGTTGAATTATAACTTAAACTAGTACTATTTGAGCACTATTCACAAACTAAGGCACATATTTGTGAAATTTTTGATTTCCCATTGATTTAGACTTCCTAATGTGATACTAAGTAGTCCACATGTTGATTAAAGAGTAATGATGGACATTTAGCCACTCAAAACCCATTTACAAGACAATTTTTCAAAAATGTGCTTTAAGGCTCCTTAAAGCACATTTTGTGTTTTAACTTGTTTTCAAGCTTGGTTTTGTTTGGTAATTGGTTTAATATGTTCATTGACATATAAATAAGGTCTTGGTAAGCTTATTAGGACTTAACCAAACTTATCCCAAGCTTAGAGCACATTTTTGCCCATATTGGCTTTAAGGTATTTATTTGTGTTTTGTTTTGTTTAATTGTCTACCAAAGTTTCCTAAGGACTTAATTAGCCTTATTAAATCATAATTGAATGTTATAAAGTCTTGGTAGGCTCTTTGGGTCCTAACCAAGTTCAGTCCAAGCTTAGAGCATGTTTTTGCTCAAACTGTGTCTTAGTGCTTTATTATGTTTTTACTATGGTTTGAATTGTTCACTAATGTTTATCAGGCACTTTTTAGCCTTTAAATACCATAGTTTAACATTTAAACAACATATCAAGGTTTGGGGTATTTCAATCTACCCCCCCTTAAAAGAACTTCATCCTCGAAGTTCACATTTCCCACGCATCATTGGTTTAGAATACGGGAATTACTTGCAAAATAAAACTTCCATAACTAACATACTTTACATCACAACCTCGGACTTAACGGTCCGGGCAACATATCCACATCCAAACATAACATAACATACTTATATGATAACCTCGGACTCAACGGTCCGGGTATCTTAACAACATTGTACTTACATAACAACCCTCTGACTCTCAGGTCTGGGTAACATAACAACAGTTAGACTCATAGGTCTGGATAACATAACACTTTCGGAACTCAACCACATTAGGACTCAAGGTCAAAAATAGTATTTATTACACATACCACACAACATGTCTTAGCATGTATATCAACCAAAAATACTTTTTTATATACACAGTGATCCCGCAGAACCCGGTCGCGATGGACACCTTCAAGTCCCCGTTCCTTTGGGAGATCAAAACAATCACTCAATTTTTTAACATATATACTTCTCATGTCACCGGTCCGAAGACAAAGGCTCATACGTCTCAGCTCGTGAGCAAGTACTACAAAAATATTCTTTACTAGGTTAAGTATATAAGAGAATCATTTATTCAAAATATTAATCGACTGTTTTGGAAATACCAATTGAAAATCTTTTTTTAAAACGCAACACAACTCCAAGTCCAATTTATGCTCTTTGCATCTTTCTTAGCGTGGTTATTTGTGACCATTTACAGGGAGCTTGAAGAGTCATCCAACCCTGATGTGATCAGCATCAGTGTTGAACTATCCTTCCACCCCAATTTGTGTTCGGCTTCCCTTGATCTCATGAAATCAAGTTTCACCTCCCACTTCAATTTCAAGCATCAAGTAAATCACCCATTTCCAATTTTCTATCTTTTTAATCATTCTAATCATGATCATAACATCTCCAAGGGATAGAACTTCGTCTATCAGTTATTTCCATTCACTTTTAATAAAGTTACCTAGGGAATCTAATTCTCACTAGGTTCTATGTCGGTTTCTTACCTCTTCATAACTCACAATACTGTATATATACATACTTTTATCAAAATACAATACACGGTATTACATTTAGTATCATGTGAACATGTACTGTCGGGGTTTTAGTTCCCCAGGAGTTTCTCTACTCCCTTTCACTTGTACTAACACCCACAATTGTTAACAAAGTATACACACTTATCACAATGGCATTCGCATCTTTTGTGCGCAATTACCACAATTAAACCATGAATGAATGCATATGTTTATCTAACATGTGCACCAATCATCAAAACAAATTATCTTGTGCTATGCACACCACAGTTCACGTACACTTGTACGGTAAAACACACTAAGCGGTTTTACGCTCTACCCCCCTTAAATGGGATTACGCCCACGTAATCACTCACTGAACATTGGTTTAGAATGTTCTGCCGCCGTGAAGTGTTTTAGCTTCCACGCGATCTGTTATACAATGCGTTCTGGTTAGAGGATCTTAACCGTATTGGCGGTTTAGTCCCTATACCAAGAATTCTCATTGGAGTTTATTTTACTCATCACTGGTTTCGATTCTGGCCTGTGAGGCTTCTTGTCATTAATAACTAGCCATTACTGGTATACATAATGCATATCCGGTATCTGAAGCATGGGTTCCCTGACCTCTGCTGCGCAACTATAATAACTTTAGAGCTGAGTTGCCCCATTCGTTATTGTTACTGCATTGCACATCTCCCATTTGTTGTAATAATGGTTTCTCAACCGACGCATGGTACCTCTTACCGTGAGCGAATTCGGTGAGTTACAAGCTTTTTATCCACTTCTCTGACAATTACTGTATACACAGCTATGTATTTCACAATGATTGACTTAATTTCTTCCGACTTACTGTCGGTTGAGGTTGAGCTACTACCTAATGTGTAGTGCTCTCTCGGTTATTTCCCACACCCGAGGTATATTTCATACCGATATTTGGTATTTAGTGCTACTGTAGTCACTTATTGCCAGTCATGCTTCCACATTTGGTTCTGTACCAGTATCATTTCATTGGTACGACCTTGCATTTCCTATGCATCGGTCATTATAGTATTATAAGTTTCTTTCTACTTCCACCACAATTAACATTTCCCAAATCCTAGCTATCCCACTTGATCATTACTGCGCAAGTGCAATACCAAAACACTCAGTCATACAGAGTGCAGAGGCGTAAACTCTTGATAGTAAATCTCTCATGCGATTGCAATAGGAATTCACACTGTGTTTCACTGAGATTCTTATCTCATAATACTGGCTACTGGCTTACTGCCTAGTTTATTTGCTATCACTTACCGTTGTATCTCCACTGGGTCTAACTCATAACTCTGCTTATTTGCCATACTATTATTTAACAATACTTATACAACGGTCACTTTCTGCGCACCGTGTTCTTTCTTCTTGCACAACACTAACTTACATGGTATTCACTGTCATATTAGTTTTCACACTTATACTTACATCATCCGTTTGGATGACTACAAAATGCTCCTTGAGCGTTGCTCACTCGAGTTACAAGCCGGCGTTATTCAGCCCGCAATAATAACATAGTCAATCCTTAACATATTTCTTGAACTTGGTTCACATTACTACCGCTTGCACGGTTTACAATATCAAGAGGTATCCCCACTCTTAAGACAGTGGTTCGTTCTCCGCTCTATTTACTTGTATAACATATTCTTCTACAATCGATCAAGTTTACATAACACATGTTATTTGTGGCTTATAAGCCTTACTGTCACGATTCGTTCCAAGTTGTCTCTTTGGCAACTTAGGGTCCTACTGTTAAGTGGGTTACCGTCAGTGTTTAATCCGAGTAATTGTTTCAACTCTTGCGTTTCTGTTACATTGCTCCATCCAACAATGTTTGATCCAAACACCCCTCAAGGATTGCTCCTGGGTGTTGCTAAGGTATGCCATTACATTTGGCTTGCACTTATGGGTACATTCAGTAAACTACGCCTTCTTACGTTCTTAGCTGGGTATTCGTTCCAGCTATCATGTTTTATTCCTGAAGATTCTTAAAACATATCCGATGTCTTTACATAGTAGTCAGTGCACTTCGCACCTCCCGACTCTTAAATATTTCCTTGAACAAATTCACCAATTCCTTTAGTCTTCTTAACTGGGTTCCTTTACTTCAACCATTCGTGGTAATCCTTAGCTCTTACTTGACTTTTACTGCTCACCGTAGTATGGAGTCAACTACTTCCCGTGTTCCAGATTCTACTCGTAACATATGTGGGGTACCCTACTGATACATTACTACTTACCCAACTAACCCATAAGTAGGTCTGTCAGGCCCACAAGCTCCTATCGGAGTACGGTCGTCCCACATTTCAGTTGGTACACTCGTAGTGTCCGTCACACGCCTAGGTGAAGTATTCTGTTGTCAACTCTCTTATATTGTCCTGTGACAATATGCATTCCCTGCTTCCCAAACTTAATCAAGGGAAGGTTTATCCACCGTTGTATCATTATGAACTCCATCCATCCCCTCGGGTTGCTACCCTTGGGTTTACCGGTTTCCGTCCGGCTATTCAAAAGTGAAGTGAGTGCAACTTACCTACTCGTGGCATTGAGGCCGGCGTAGGTCCTCTGGTTTGGTTTAAAAGATGGTTAGAAATAGGTATAGGTTTAAAAGAAAATTTTGGTTTTGAAAAGAAAAGAGTTTGAAATAAATCTGAGTTTGAAAGAAAAATTCTAGTGGTTTCACAACGTCTTTTTGCCTTAACCAAGTCTAGCTTCTTGTTGACTGGTGTATTCCCATTTAAAAGGTTAGGCTGTTAAGCCCTTCCACGGTTATGATGATCTCACTTAACTTCGTGGTACTTTACTAAGTACTTGTAGTTGTTAAAAATTTTCCCCGAACAACCCTATTATAGCAGCACTTGCCATGGCAAGTGCGCCATGTTAACTGGTTATCGGTTGAACATTTACCGGTCGCGGTATTGTTCTCACCCGCACTACCATCAGTGGCCTTGTTGGCCCTTACCTTTATACTCAAATTTGGTAACAGTCTTCTGCACAACTTCTCATTGGTCTTCGCATGACAATCATTAACCGTGGGTTTCCCATTCTGGAGACCCCTTTTTACTTAGTATAGTATTTTCTTCGTAGCCCGTTCCACGCATTTGTCGAGGTTACTGAGACTTGTCTCTTGTTTGGGTACTACGTTATAGCTCCTTAATCGATTGATATACTGTTGGTGTAATATTTAACATTGGTGGTCCCGTAGATACTCGTCTCGGGTTTCATTACTTCACTTCTTGCCAGTTGCACGGTTGGTGCGTTGCAAGCTGGTTGTTCTTGACTGCTCGGCATGTCGACCCAGGTTGCCGGAAATTCCATTATTCTATACACAAGATTCTTCATTCTTCGCTATGAAATGTGGTTAACATTGTTCAGATGGAAACCGTCTCCGGGATTCCTAGTTTTCGGGATCTACCGTATGACAAGTTCTCCGTACTTACAGAGGTACTTAGTAACAGCCAGGTCGGGTATTCCCAAGTAAGAGAGGACTTTCATCTCTCTGGCGTTCTTTCCCCGAGTTATAAAACAGGGACTGTGGAGGGCGGGAAGGATATTATAGGTTTCCAGTTCACACTGGTAATTCCTAACTAGCGTATCTCTCACGCTATCACTCAACCCTTAACCCAAAGTACTAAAATCCTAATGTAACACCCCAACTACTAACAACACACTCAATATCATATCGCAGCGGAATTCATAACTCACAACATAACTTAACTCCTCGGTGTTACACGCCGTTAACCACCCACGTGGCTAACAAGGCTAACATACATACATCGTATCGGTCTGATGGACTAACTCCCGAGCAACTACACATTAATCCCGTTCCATGTCCAACATTCTTTATACACTGACAATACAACTGTACCGAGTATTAACAAGCTAGTGCCGACAACAATTTCGGTCTTACTACTCCTACAATACATAAGCATTTAAATGAACTGCCCGTATACCACTAACAACCCCGTCCCGCTCTCGAACGGCTGTCAGCTCCATAATACCTGAAATGTATGGGGGCCCCCCAAAGGGGGTCAGCACCTTTGCTGGTATGGTAATCCCGCAGCCCGCATGCTACCGGGCCACGCACAACTATTTGTCGTCTTAGCATGCGGTTGATTATATTTCAGACATGCATAAACTCACACATATCATGCTTACAAGCAAACATCCATTAATAGGGCGCAAACACAAAGTTAGCACACACACTCAATAACAGTACACTTCACTTTATAACATACTCAACTTAATTTCTCTCCTCTGAGAGGATATAACTTAACTTAGGGAATGCCGGGGTGATATAAGCCTGAGCACAACATACATACATTTCCTTTACTTGAGTGGCGGCCTCATATAGGACCGATCACAACATACATAATTTCCCCCTAACTCCAATAGTGATGAGGTAGGTAAGCCTTGGTTAAGCTTGTGGCTGGTTGTAATTCCAGGAGGAAGAACAACCGTAACATAACAAAGAGGGAGTCGAAGCAAACTTAGGCATCGACACCCTACCAACATTATACATAATTTCCCTCCTAGCCCGATGTGGAGGTCGGGTAGGTAAGCTTTGGCTAAGCTAGTGGGAGGTCGAAATCCAATGAAGGAAAACAACCCTAACATAACAGGATGGGAGTTAATTCTCATATATGTATTAACTCCCAAACAACACGCGTGACCGGAACAACCGGATTCCTCTCCATACATAACATATACTTATTAGTTAGAGGTTCCCTTATGGAACTTATCGCATACACACTTCACATAGTGTTACTAACTCGGTTAGACACATAAGGGGTGTAATATCCCTTTTGACAAACATGGATAACTGTATCCAATAACAACAACAACATATCCAACAAGCCACAAACATCACACATAATCACAAACATCACTACGCACGGATAGCCGTAGTTAGAACGTTCCCATGGGTTGGGACGCTTATTCCGAATACCGATCTCTTATGTGAACCTAAAGTCGGTTAACTATTATTTAACACATAACTAAGGTTAAGCGGTATCGGAATTTTACGCCACAATAATGAATTACTGTAAACTCATTTCATGCTTTATCTTGCAAGGTGGCAAAACACAGAAGAACACATTGGCATACAAGCCGGTGTAATCCGGTAGGACACAGGTTGCAAGAAAACCATACCTGTCACCGTGGGGAAATACTTTACCGGGTGTTCTCACGTTCCTCGGTTCACACTTGTTCCTCACGTCTTACTCTTGAACCACTATTTACATGTCAAATGGTTCAATTTGTATTAAGGCATCACGGTAGGTACATAATAGCTACTCCCGTACTTACCCCTTATCCCGTTATTTCGGTTTAACTTTGTGTACTTAAACTCACAACTTTCTCAATCACTTCCAACACTTGTGTGTACTTCTAATGGCCTTTAAAACTCACCAAACAAGGCCTAATCAACGTCTAAAACCATTACCATTCACTTCCCCACCATAACAACCCTTAAAAACACTCTCTGGACACTTTTTAACATGGTCCGGGTTTGTGTCCGGGGTTACAAACCCGGACCAACCCTGGAAAACACGTTCTGGACATTTTTCTATGTGGTCCGGGTTTGTGTCCGGGTTTATAAACCCGGACCACCCCCTGGGATGATCTTCTGTCGTGTTTTTGCTATCGTCCGGGTTTGCAGACGGGTTTGCAACCCGGACCACCACTGGAATAGACAAAATTTACAGTTTTTGATCAGTTTACAACCCCTAATTCACCTCTAATCATTTCCTAAACTTTCCACATGTTTCTTACATGTTTAAACACACTAAAACACTCCTCAAACACTTCTAAAACGTTGGTCCAATTCAACACCCAATTCTTGCTCAAATTCAACAAACTCAATTTCTCACATTTTGCATTTTGCACTCTTTTGCAATTCTAACCTCATCTTGCTAGCTTTTACATCCTAGCAACCTCACCAAATGTATCAATGACCATTACACACCATTCCTAGACAATTGCATCCTCTAAACCCAAGTTCACTCCTTGTTTCACAAGTTATAAACACCAACTCTTTCCTAGCATTTCTAAGTTACCAAACCTCATTATGCTACAGATTTTTATCCCTCTTCTTCTAGTGCTCCAATTGCCATTTCAAGGCTATTAAACCACTCTACTCATCACTACACACACCAAGGTCCTCCCATTCACCAAGTTCTACAAAAATCAAATAAGCATTAAGGTGGGTTTCTTACCTTAATCTCATAAATTCTCCTTCTCTTTACCAATCTCCTCTTTCTCCCTCTCTTGATCAAAATCGGCCACATGGGAATGGAGTTTCCAAACTCCATCCCAACATTCAATAAACACAAAAATGGATTCAATTAACCATTTAAACCCTTAGGAGATGCTAAATCAATTTAAGGGTTAAAACACAAGGTTAGGGTTTACCTTTTGGAACCTTTTAAGAGAGACTTTCGCCCTTGAATCAAAAGGGACCTTCCACCACCATTGGAGGGTTACAATGAAGCTCAAAACAAGAAGAAAACAAGGTATCAAAGAGGGCAAAAATCGGCCAACACCATGGGTGGAGAAAATGAGGTTTTTCTTGGAGATTTTTACCTTGTTTGAAAGAGGAGACTTCAAGCTTCAGGATGGTGTGCTTTACTCCTCAAATGGGCAAAACCCATGGAGATGAAGTTCTTCATTTTTGAATTTTGAAAAGAGGGAATGATAGAGAATGATGAGCGGATGAAGAATATGTAATTATTTTCTCATTTGGAGTGGTGTAGCACCTTGGGCAAGCTTGAGAAGGAAGAGAAGCCATGGAAGGGCTTCACAATTCGTTGGAACCAGAGGGGGAGAAAGAGAACGGCTGGTGGAGGAGAAGAGAGGAAAGAGAAAAGAGGAAAAAGAAATAAAGGAGGAAAGAGAGTGTGGGTGGGGTATTTGTTACTTTTCACTTTTTGCTTTTTGACTTATTTAATTAGCTAACTAGTCATGTGTGAGGGGCTATCTACATTAATAAAAACCAGCCCACTAATATATACACACTGGAACGTTTTTCGTCTTTTACAGAAAACGCCCATTAATTTACCCGGTTTTAGCACTATTCACTAACCGGGCCCGTTTTCCGGAATTTTCTCGTTTATTTAATTTGAATGGTTATTATACTCCCATTAATATTTATTTATAGTTGTATGATCAACTATAATTTTTACGGGGTCATTTGACTGTTTAGAGTCACGTTTTCGGGTTTTCTCGAAAAACGCGCTTTAGACTCCGTTAGCGTTTTAACGCATTATTTGGATCTGTTTTCTTCCGGAATTTTTCCCACATGTTCTTAGTATGTAATTAGGGTATAAAAAATATATTTATAACCCTAGTGAAGGTTATATGCCTCCTAAAATAATTAAACATGCGTTTTCACGTTTTATGTCTTTTACGCATTTTTTTTCTTTTTGGTTTTTATCTCTTCACCAATGGTCTTAAGGACTTAATTAGTCTTAGAAAATCATAATTACATAATTAATTAACATATTAAGGTTTGGGGTATTTCACCTAACTCGGTACTTCCTAAGCTCGGTAATTCAATCATCAGAGCGATACTTCGCTCTGATACCACTTTTTTGTAACACCCCTACTACAACAATACACTTAATAACCATTTGCAGCGGAAAACATCCATCATCACATTACTTAACTCGTTGGTCTTACACGTCGTTAACCACTCACGTGGCTAACAAGGCTATTACATAAACTTTGTATCGGTCTGATGGACCAGATTCCCGAGCAACTACACATTACAATCTCCTTCTGTTACCAGCATTCGTTATACATTTACATTCCAACCGTACGAGTATTTACAAACTAATGCCGATAACAGTTTCGGTCTTACTGCACCTACAATACATAAGTAATTCATTAACTACACGTGTAGAAACAACTACCCGTCCTACTCTCGAACGGTCTCCAGCTCCTTGTACTTGAAATAGAAAAGGAAAGAAATGGTGGCCCCCAAGGGGCTCAGACCTTTGCTGGTACGGTAATCCCGCAGCCCGCATGCTACCGGGCCACGAACAACTAATTGTCGTCTGGGCATGCGGTTGATTATATTTAAATCATGCATGTAAACTAAACACATAACACATTACATACCCACATCAATGGGGTTCAACAAATCAATCAACACAACAAAAGTCGTTAGCTCACTCATTTTGTTCCTTAACCCTTGAGGATTTCTCCTCTAATGGAGCTACTTCCTTAATAGACGACACTTACCCACTTGTCGGGTTATACACAATTCGTCTTATAATAACCTGGATTCATGTCCATGATCCGCATACTCCACATTTTAACGTACATATGACATCACATCGCAATAGGAATTGCAGTACAACATTAACACATAACATAACGGGTACGGTTCTCCTTAGGAACCGACCCAAACATAGTTAGTTCACTTGTAAGCCTAGAGAATGATATCACCCTCATGTTAGGCTCGTTATACAACACTCGTTACCGTCCTAAAGTCGGACGAGTAACTTAACTTAAAGATGGATCGGATATAGTGACCCGAACACACCACAAAACACATGTTCCCCCTAGACCGATCATAAGTCAGAATAGGCAAGCTTTGGAATAAGCTAGTGGGAGATTGAAGACCAAGAAGGAAATCAACCATAACAGAGAGAAGGTAAAGCAAGGATGGATACCCACTCCCAAACAACGCGCGACCGGAACGACCGGATTCCTCACCCCCCATTAGTACATATATACTTATAAATAAATAGTTAGAGCTCCATTATGGAACCTATCACATCCACACACCATAAGGTATTACAACTGGGTTAACACACAAGGGAGGTTCACACTTGCACACAACAACATCACACAACAACTCACGCATAGCGTGGAACGTGTCCCATGGTAAGGGTCGTTAAATCCGAATACCGAACTCTCATGTGTTCCTAGATTTGGTTAGCTAAGGTTTAACACATATTTGAGGTCAAATGGTATCGGAGACTAAATACGCCACATAAATGAATTACTATAAACTCATTACATGTTTTTATCTTACAAGGTGGCAAACACTCAGAAAACACATTGGCATACAAGCCGGTGTAATCCGGTAGGACACAGGTTGCAAGAAAACCATACTTGTCACCACGGTCCACTATATCATGTCCTTTTAGGTTCCTCGAACAAACCCCGTACAACTGGTAACATCACAATTACTTTTATTAATATTGGGGTAACATGTTTGCTTAACGTTTAATGCGCCCATAGTTTACCCCGTCATCCCGTTACACTTAATTTACTCTTGTGATCTTAAGTTTACAACTCTCACATCAAACCCAACACTTGTTTACACATTTTAAGGCCTTTATATGTCACCAAACAAGGCCTAAATATCACCTAAAACCATTACCATTCAATCCCCCATGATTAGAACCTTTAAAACACATTTTGCAATATTTTTGACCTGGTCCGGGACTTGGTTCGGACCCAAGGTCCCGGACCAACACTGGAATGCAGTCTCGGCCTTATTTTCCCCTTGGTCCGGGTCTTGGTCTTGGACTAAGGACCCGGACCACTTGTAAACTTCACTCTCGGCTCTTTTTAAGGGGTGGTCCGGGTACCTATACAAGGGCTAGGTCCCGGACCATGTTAATAACTTGTCAAAACATCATTTTTCAACCCCTAAACCAACCTTAAACCTTACCTAATCATTCCATAAACTTTCCACATGTTTCCTACATGTTTAAACACTTTAAAACAAGCACTAAACCTTTCTAAATCATCACTAACTTGTTACTCAATTCCTTACCACAATTCCCAGCACTTATAACATTTTCCTTAGATTTCTAAGTGGTATATCATGCCTACTACCTCAACTAACCAAAGTGTTGTCTCACAAACATCACCACCACTCCAAAAGCATTATTTCTCATAAACACCTCCTTTCACAATTGCTTCTAATTTCCACAAGTTTACACTTAGACCTTCACAAGGCATTCTTTTTCCTTTTGTTTACCAAAACTTGTACAAGACTTAACACTTCACATAACATAACCTTGGTTTGTTTAAAACACCCATTTGATCTCTAAATCCTCCAAGACCATTCCTAGGTCATCTTAGGACTCATGAACACCTTATTTCACTTCTTTCACCATCTTAACACTTAACAATCCCTAGTACTTTCTAGGTCATAAAATCTCATTACAACACATAAACTCCTTGTTTATCAACTAAATTTTGCCACAGCTTCACTGTATACTCTCACACCCAAACACGTAAGTTTTCACCTTTAGACACCAAGAACACTTAATAATAATACACATTCCTTCCACCCAAGCATATTGTTTTTCATCCTTAACCATCCAGCATAACATCTTCACAGAAATGATCTTTACAACACTAAACCTTTAAACTACATACATAACAATATAGTGCATTAAACTTAAATTGCTTGGCTTTAGAGCCCTTAAATAACATTAAACTTAAACACTGAATTCCACACTTAAATGCCTTCAACCTGCGAATACACAAAACAATGCTCCATGTCTTTTAGTCCACCTTGTGGATAGTTTTTAAGCTAATTTTCCCATGGCTTTAGGTTATATTAAAGCAAATATAGCTCAATTCCCTAATACATAAAAACTACAATTAAGAGAAGGTAATTTACCTCTTTGTTTTTCCAAGTTTTATCACTTGTTTTCTTGTTCTTTCTTGATAGAAAATCGGCAAGGGCTTTTATACTTGTCAATCTTCTACCAGTATACATATAAGGGTAATGAGCATTAAGTTCCTTACTTAAACTCACATATAACCCTAAATTCACATAAGTTGTTTTTAAACACTAAATGGATATTACTTGAAATTTGAAAGGGAACTTGAATAGGTAGCAAGATAGGACTCACCTAGACTTGAAGTTTGAAATGGAGCTAAACCAAAGCAAGAGAAAACACCATTAACGGGTGGTTCTTGGTTACATAGAAAAAGAAGAGGAAATGAAGTTTGTCTTTGGTTTTCCTACCATGAAGCAAAGGAGAACAACAAGGTGTGAAAATGTGAGCTCAACCTCCATCAATGGTGAATCTCCATGGCACCTAAATTGAGTTGAAGATTTGAAAGATAGAAAGAGTGAAGAGCTTGGTCTAACTAAGACAAATATGGTCTAGAATTTGATTTGGAGCCTTATGAACATTTGGTGAGCAATGAAGTTGGAGAAGAGAGAGGCGGAAATCACGGTTCTGGTTGTGAGAATAGAGGAAGATCACGGTGGGAAGGCAAGAAATGAAGAAGAGAGGTGGAGGTTTCACTTTTGTAAGATATTTAAGCTTAAAGCAAATAGTAATTTTATTTATTTCTTTTCTTTCTTTAGTTGGATGACTAGGTGTGACTCCCCACCTTAAAAACCGTTCCCCCTTCTAATAAAGAGATATATGGCTTGGTGACCAATTAAACAACTTATGTTGACTTATAACTTAAACTAGTACTATTTGAGCACTATTCACAAACTAAGGCACATATTTGTGAAATTTTTATTTCCCATGATTTAGACTTCATAATGTGATACTAAGAATTAACATGTTGATTAAAGAGTAATTATGGACATTTAGCCACTCAAAACCCATTTAAAAGACAATTTTTCAAAAATGTGCTTTAAGGCTCCTAAAGCACATTTTGTGTTTTAACTTGTTTTCAAGCTTGGTTTTGTTTGGTAATTGGTTTAATATGTTCATAAACATATAAATAAGGTCTTGGTAAGCTTATAGGACTTAACCAAACTTATCCTAAGCTTAGAGAACATTTTCGCCCATATTGGCTTTAAGGATTTATTTGTGTTTGTTTGGTTTAATGTCTACCAAAGTTTCTAAGGGACTTAATTAGCCTTATTAAATCATAATTGAATGTTATAAAGTCTTGGTAGGCTTTTGGGTCACTAACCAAGTTCAGTCAAGCTTAGAGCAGTTTTTGCTTTAAATGTGTCTTAGTGCTTATTATGTTTTTATATGGTTTAAATTGTTCACTAAGTTTCTCAGGAACTTTTTAGCCTTTAAATATTATAGTTTAACATTAAAACAACATATCAAGGTTTGGGGTATTTCAACTAGGCTGATGCTCCGTGATAGTGACACTGAGGTAGCCATTACTTCAAGCCCTCATGATGTTGAGTTTAAATTGGGTGGTTCAGTTGTCAATTTATTGTGTATGAGCAATACCTCTTGGATTCTTGTTATTAAATGGTGTGGGTTTTACCATCGTTTAAGTTTACATAACGTAGTTGGTTTATGGCTTCTGGTTATTGCTGCAAGCTATGCTCTTTGCACAGCTGCTTTAACATGTTTCCACTCCTGTATACCCATAGGTTGGAGGTATTACTGGGCTCCATGGCAAGTGTGACATCACACTTCGTTCATAGGAGGCCCTTTAGGCAATCTGGTGCTAATCAGTGCCTTTTGTAATTTAGGGTATTTCTCGTTATGCGAAATCCCTTCGGTGTCTCAACCGAATGTTCATTCTAGCTCCCCGTGCCTTTATCATGACGCTTCAATTGACTGTTGTTAATCCAGACACCCTCACGGATTGCTCCTGGGTGTTGTTGGTTACGCCGTTACATCCGGCTAATGTTATGAATTTGTGTCCACTATACTGCCTTGTGGTATTGTATTCGAGCTATCCCCATTAGGGTTATAACGTCTCCCGTTCTTGGGTAGACTGTTTATACTTTCTCCTAGTGCTTAAGACTAGGTTTAATTCCTCTTCGATGATGGATTATACTCCCTGGTAGTTTTGTATTGGTCCTTAGGAACTCCGTCTTGTTTGTTGAACTTGTGTGTTCACGTTAGGCATTTGCCTTACTGTTTTTAGGCTGGGTATCCTTCCATCTGTTATGTATTTGTTGAATACTTGAGACATTCTAATGTCTATACTTATTAGTCTGCGCTTTTGCGCTTCCTAATCCTCATTCCTTACCTTTAGATGGATTCTTTGAGTTCTTTTTACTCATTACTTAGTTGAGTTCCTTCTCCTTGATCGTCTGAGGTGTTCCAACTGTTCTGTTTGAACTACTCATGGTCCGTAGAACAGAGTTGACTACTTCCCGTGTTTCGTACACTACATGTATACATACGTGGGGTACCTTGTTGATACGTTACCACTTACCCGACTACTATCAGGCCCGCAAGCTCCTTCAGAGTGCGGTCATCCACATCCCGTATTTGGGTACACTACGTTGTGCTCGTCACACACCTAGGTGAAGTATTCTATTGTCAACTCCTCTTGTATCATTCTATGATACTCACCGTAATTCTGTTGGTTTGGTTTTAAAATCCAAGGATTAAAAGAAAGGTCGTGGTTTTAAAAGAATTTTTTTGGGTTTTGAAACAAGGTTCGGTGTTGTGTTAAAAGAAGTTCTCATGGCGTAGCCATGTCTGAGGTCTTGACCAAGTCTAGCTTCTTGCTAACTGGTATGTCCGTTGTACAATGGTCGGCCGTCAGGCCTTTCCAAGGTTTCATTCTTCCAGTTTTAGGATGTGTGATCCCGTAGTCGCTTCATGCGGTCACGATACATTACTAAGTACTTGTGGTGTGTTAGGGTTCCTCGACATGTTCTTGTTCTTATGCACTGCCAGGGCAAGTGCGTGGTACTGGTGGTGGTTTTGGGTCGACCTACCGGTCACGGTACGGTTTCCACTCGTATTTGGGTAGTCTTGTTGACTCTTCCCTTGATCTTATTGATCTATGTTTGGGATACTCGATTTTTAGTAACTTCTCCGTGATCTTGACGTGACTGTCGTTGATCGGGGTACTTCTTCAATCCTTGGAGATCCTTATTTATTTGCCGTGTGTTTTCTTTGTTGCTCGTTCCCACATATTTACCGTGGTAATTGAGCCTGAACTTGTTTAGGCACTACTTCCTGTGGAGGGTGATTTTTCGGTATGAGGGGGGTCTATCTAAATATGGTCTGACTAAAAGCCTAGATCCTAGAAATTGCCATTCTGTGGAGGGTGGAAACCGTTATTCTGGCAACCCTCAAATACCTACTAAATCGTCCGTCTTTCCCAGAAAGCATAAAGGGAATGTAAGTGAACACTACACCCGCTCTCGATGGGCCCCACGCGGACTTATGCCTCTATAAGGCGGAATTGACTAGAGTCGCCACCTAGTTTGACCTATGATAACTAGGAAGGAAGATCGGGTTCTAAGAACCGTTAATTGACTCTGATGATTTATTGCCTATGGATAGGACTTATCTGATCAAGCCAGAGATTCTATTGTGGGTTCGCACTGGGTTACACCCCTTAGAAGTGGCAATGACCACGACTTCGGATTGGTGCCCGAGGAAACCTCGGTCTCCAATTGTCGGGATTACCTTCTTTCAAACCTTAGAGAGATTCAGTTAAAGCCAAGGATAAGATTAGGATGAGAAGAGAGGAAGAGTGGATGAGACGAGCTTTTCTGCCAAGCCAGCGCCTAGAAGAGGGAATTGAGGAATTCGGATGAGTATAGAATGAAGATTTGGGAAAGTCTGAGGTTGAGTGAATAGACAAGACTTGGAGTCTAATGGTTTGAAGTTTGGGAGCCGAAGAAGGTTTGAGTGGTTAGAGAGGTATGAGAAACACCTTAGAAGGGGGAAAAGGGTGTTTTGTTTGGAATGGGGTCGCACCCTAGATGGGCTGCCTACGTACTCAACTCCCTGTTGAGATCAGACCTTACGTAGTTCAGAGACCTTTAGGATGGCTGAACTTTTTGAGGTGGTCGAGGTTAGAAGTGGTTGTTTGGAGGGGAGATAGCTGAGTGCAAAAGGGTATTTTGATTGGTGTGGGGTCGCACCCTGTGTGGGTTGCCTACGTACTCAACTCCCGTTGAGATCAGACCTTACGTAGTTCACTGTATTTGGGTTTGGAAGTTAGATGTTATGGAGTTTGAAGACATTGAAGTGTTTGAGAATTATGAGGGTTTGAAGTTTCAAGAAGTTTCGGGTTAGGATGCTAGTCTGTGAGACGCTCGGGTTGTGAGACATTTGAAACCTTGAGATGTCGAAGTCTGTGAGACGCTTGGGTCTGTGAGACGCTCGGGTCTGTGAAACGCACAGGTCTATGAGACGTTCGAATCATTGGAATGACAAAGTCTGTGAGACACTCGGGTCTATGAGACATTTAGAGTGTGGGAGAAATTGGAACGGAATCGAAATTGAATTGAAATCGAAATTGAATCGGGTTGAATGAATATTGGTTTGAATCAGAATTGAAATGAATTTGAATGAGTTTGGAATTGAATTGAATTGAATAAAGTTTTGAATTGAATTGAAGTTAGAATGAATTGGATTGAATTGAATTGGGCTTGAATGGAAATGAATTGGATTGATTGAGCTTTAAAAATGAGTCAGATTGGGCCTTGAAGAATGGCCGAATTTGGTTTGAAAAATGGGCCAGATTTGGGCTTCGAATTGGGCCTCAGCTGGATGATTTGAAGTTGGGATTGCCCATGAATTGGAATGAATTTTGAATTGTGTATGGAATGTTTGATGAGTGAGTGTGAGAATGATTGCTTTTGAAATGTATTTGATGTCGGAGCATAAGAAAGATCGATTTGAAGGGTGTTCGATGGGAGAGTATAGAGATTGTTTGAAGAGTGTATGATGAATGAGTATGAGAGGGATTGATTTTTGGAGTGTGTTGTATGAGAGAGTATGAGAAAGATTGGATTGATTTTGTAGTGTGTTTGATGAGAGAGTGTGAGAGATTGATTTTGAAGTGTGTTTGATGAGTATGAGAGAGATTGTTTTGAAAGAGTGTTTGATGAGAAAATTGATTTGAAATTGAAATTTTAGGTTTTGAATTAGATTTTTATTGGTTGAAAAGAATCATTGATTGTGAGTTTTATTCTGAATTATGAATTGTTTGGAAAATTTTATAAAGGAAGGGCATTCCCCACCGACCAGACTCTACGGTCTGTTTGAGTGAGGAACATCCCTGGACCTAGAAGCTTCTCTGAACTGGACTCGATGTGTCCAGACATAAGTGGGCAAACCTAAAGGCTATTCTATGGCCACCTGTTCTGTTCTTGTTTAACTAACTATAAATTAAACTCAAACGAAAGTTATGGAAAATATCGATAGACATACAAAATAGCACATGCTCAATACTTACACAAAGTTATGAAAAACAACAACAGACATACAAAATAGCACCTGCTCGACACTTAAACGAAAAGTTATGGAAATATCAACAGGCATACAAAATAACACATGCTAGATATAGTCAGAAAGATTTTAAAAATCACAACAACGAAATGATATCATGAAAGCATAAAACTAATTACATCAGATATTACAATGACCAAATGATTACAAACCATTATTAAAACCAATAAAATAGTTAATTAAAGATAAGCCGCTATGGGGGGTCGAATTGACGCCGCCTCACTCGAGCTGATAGGGATCCAAAGAGATGCACCAACCGTTTTTTGAAGACCGAGGAGATACCCAAGTAGTTCGAGCCAAAATGCTGCTTTCCTAGTCTTAGCAGTTTCCAGTTCCAAAAGATTTTTGAACCCACGGTGTAGATATGTTGATCTCAAACTCCTACGGTTTTGGTTGACTCTTGGAACCCAAAGTCCAATCCAGAAGCACCGTACCGCTCCAAGCCCAACTCATAGTAAAGATACCTCAGTCAGATCAATGCAAGAATAGTGAGCAATACATAACAGTAACATATTGAATAAAAATTATGAACCCTGTTCAATGGGTAAGTAACTAGCACAAACTGGATTAGAGTCAACTTAGAGGTTCTTACACCATAACGAGGAGCAAATCCAAGAAAGGACCAGGTGAGCTAGACAAATCAGGCCCAAACACATAGTGAGCTCAGCCTAGTCAGATCCATGAACTTAATAATCGCCACATAAATGAGGACATGAAGAACGTCAATATGACCCACATCTGGGTGTAACCAACCTAAGAGAACAACGCAACGTCTGGCTCAAACCGAATAAAGACTTAAACATACGGGTATAACGAAGTTTTCCTAGCCCACAGCTGACAAATAACATTATAGATGTTAAATATTTCCCGAGCAAAACCGAAACATGTGAACGTCATTATTTAATAATTAGATCATGGTCTCCCACGATTATATGACCATTTGCAGGAATTTCGAACACTTAAACAAGATAATCCAATAATAATCACTGAAGAATGAAATGAAGAGAAAACAACAAAAAAAAAACGTGACTGAATCCATGGTAACACCAATCTGGTGATATCAACAACTAGATACAAATTACCACCAGTGAGGTAGACATTGCAACGGAGATTCTCACTATCCCAGTACCTCGGTCAGCAAACAAAACCAAAAGGGGTCAGGAAACCCATATACCAGAGATAGAACACGATTGGCTTGCTCAAACCAGAACCAAACACAAGAATTTGACGGTCATTCAAGATGAGTGAGACTAGAGTTCAACCCAATCAGAGAAATTCGTATAAATTTGAATCCAACTAAAGCATCCTAGATAGCTTAAAGTAGCGCACAAGTCAGAAAGAAATAGACACGCCAGAGAGTGATTTAGCCGCATAATCAGAGAATCAAAGGTAAGAACCAGAGGGAAAGGAAAATTTTCGAACATAGCTGAATGTTGAGAACGGGACCAGCAATCGTTGATGACGACCACGCTTAGTTGAGGGAAAATGTCGAAGGGAATGAAAGGAAAACATCGCTGAGTGTACGCTGGAGATGAGTGGATGGTGTCGGAAGTAACGAGAGGGTGAACTTCTCCACGGTTCTGCAGATTGGCTGGCATTCGAAGTGCTCCAACTACAGACGTGCGAATCCGTAATCGATCCCAAGATATGAGATGGTGGTCATTAGCAATTGCAAAGCGACTGCTGGAAAACGGGATAGAGATAGAGAATGGTAGAGTCTGAGGTGGTAGGGCCGTGAAGAAGGGGAGACGAAAAAACTGGGGGTTGAAGGTAGTGAGAGGAAGAAGTAAGTTGGGTAGAGGTTTCTGGCGAGTGGTAACGGAAAATGTTGTGGGATTAGCTAGTGTCGTCTGGCTCTGTACATTCTCTTCGATTTCAGAGAGAAGGAGGAAGGAGAGCGATGGAGTGGTGGTGATCGGAATAGCAGCCGCCAGGTTAGGGCTTCCCAGGTGAGAAGAAGCGAGAGAGTTAGAGATGGATGATGAGAATAAAGATCGAAGAAGCCTCCGGGGAAAAGATCCGGCGTAGGCTGGGTTTTTTAGAAAGTTTGCTACAGTCCCTTTATAGTACAAAACTAGGGTTTTTGTCAATTTGGGTTGGGGTTTTGGGCTATTGGATTTGTCGGAAAATTGGGCTAAGACCAAGCTTGGTCAGACCGAAAAATGAGATAGGAATAGGATCACAATATAATCTCATACAAAAACCGAGAGAAATAAAACAAAAGCTATTACTCGACATGAGTAAAATTATCAGAAACGCTAATGTTTTTTTAAAAAATATATACAGAGTAAGACTAAAAAATTTTAGTCAATAAAAATGAAATGTTTTCTTTTCAAAATAACAACATGAAAAATTACAAAATAATATAAGTAAATGAAATGTCCACGGCTAAGGAAATAAAACTGAAAATTACTAAATAAAATAAAAGGGTAAGTCTAAAACAAATGATTGTTTGAAAATTTCTGGAAAATTGGATTTTTCTAAAATGCTTGAAAATTGGTTTAAAGTTTTGTCGTAAAACGATGGTTTCACTTTGGCAAGCACGTTTAGATTTTGAGACGGAGGAGCGACGACCCCTCTCATTTTATTGAATTTCTGAAGTTTGGATTATGGGGTGAGAATTTTTGGTGTCTACAGATGGCTCCCCTTGATTCAATTTTGCAAGCCCTTGCAGAATTGGATCAAGGTTGAGAGGGCGCCAAAAATTCTCACTATGACTTTGTAGTGCACAGGGAGGTGACCGCGAGGAAGATAATGTATGAATGTGACGGGAAGTGATATGATAGTTGAATGAACGAGGACTTATTACGAGCCTCGACTGAACCTCTAGACATCTAGTGTTAGGACTTATGACGAGCCTAGAATGCATACAATAGTTGGTTTTGGTGCACGAGGACTTAGGAGAGCCTCAACTGGACCTCTTGACATCCAGTCCTAGGGCTTATGACGAGCCTAGAATGCAATTGAAAGTACGAGGACTTAGGAGTGCCTCAACTAGACCTCTTGATATCTAGCTATAGGACTTATGACGAGCCTATAATACCAACAACCCGATTTGATTTAAGGTGCATGAGGGCTTAGGAGTGCCTCAACTGGACCTCTTGATATCCAGTCCTAGGGCTTATGACGGGCCTAGAATGCGATTGAAAGTACGAGGACTTAGGAGTGCCTCAACTAGACCTCTTGATATCTAGCTATAGGACTTATGACGAGCCTATAATACCAACAACCCGATTTGATTTAAGGTGCACGAGGGCTTAGGAGTGCCTCAACTGGACCTCTTGATATCCAGTCCTAGGGCTTATGACGGGCCTAGAATGCGATTGAAAGTACGAGGACTTAGGAGTGCCTCAACTAGACCTCTTGATATCTAGCTATAGGACTTATGACGAGCCTATAATACCAACAACCCGATTTGATTTAAGGTGCACGAGGGCTTAGGAGTGCCTCAACTGGACCTCTTGATATCCAGTCCTAGGGCTTATGACGGGCCTAGAATGCGATTGAAAGTACGAGGACTTAGTAGTGCCTCAACTAGACCTCTTGATATCTAGCTATAGGACTTATGACGAGCCTATAATACCAACAACCCGATTTGATTTAAGGTGCACGAGGGCTTAGGAGTGCCTCAACTGGACCTTTGATATCCAGTCCTAGGGCTTATGACGGGCCTAGAATGCGATTGAAAGTACGAGGACTTAGGAGTGCCTCAACTAGACCTCTTGATATCTAGCTATAGGACTTATGACGAGCCTATAATACCAACAACCCGATTTGATTTAAGGTGCACGAGGGCTTAGGAGTGCCTCAACTGGACCTCTTGATATCCAGTCCTAGGGCTTATGACGGGCCTAGAATGCGATTGAAAGTACGAGGACTTAGGAGTGCCTCAACTAGACCTCTTGATATCTAGCTATAGGACTTATGACGAGCCTATAATACAAACAACCCGATTTGATTTAAGGTGCACGAGGGCTTAGGAGTGCCTCAACTGGACCTCTTGATATCCAGTCCTAGGGCTTATGACGGGCCTGGAATGCGATTGAAAGTACGAGGACTTAGGAGTGCCTCAACTAGACCTCTTGATATCTAGCTATAGGACTTATGACGAGCCTATAATACCAACAACCCGATTTGATTTAAGGTGCACGAGGGCTTAGGAGTGCCTCAACTGGACCTCTTGATATCCAGTCCTAGGGCTTATGACGGGCCTAGAATGCGATTGAAAGTACGAGGACTTAGGAGTGCCTCAACTAGACCTCTTGACATCTAGCTATAGGGCTTATGACAAGCCTATAATACTTTTTAATGTGTACCGCACTAGTAGCGTAATAGCTGCCTAGCAGGTGGAAACAACGGCGGGACCGCACTAGTAGCGTAATAGCTGCCTAGCGGGTTGTGGATTGAACGATCTCGCACTAGTAGCGTAATAGCTGCCTAGTGGAGGAAAAGACGGGACCGCACTAGTAGCGTAATAGCTGCCTAGCGGGTTATGAAGCGAACGATCCCGCACTAGTAGCGTAATAGCTGCCTAGTGGGTTATGAATTGGACGATCTCGCACTAGTAGCGTAATAGCTGCCTAGTGGAGGAAAAAAGGCGAGACCGCACTAGTAGCGTAATAGCTGCCTAGTGGGTTATGAAATGAACGATCTCGCACTAGTAGCGTAATAGCTGCCTAGTGGAGGAAAAAAGGCGAGACCGTACTAGTAGCGTAATAGCTGTCTAGCAGGTGTAAAACGAAAGGCGACCGTACTAGTAGCGCAATAGCTGTCTAGCAGGTGTAAAACATAAGATTCGACCGCACTAGTAGCGCAATAGCTGTCTAGCGGGTGTAAAATGAAAGGCGACCGTACTAGTAGCGCAATAGCTGCCTAGCAGGTGTGAAGATGCGTCGGATAGTGAGCAAATTTTGTGGGTATATGCAGACGATATGTGATGTGAGGTGATTAACCAATGTATTAATTGAATTAAACTCCCTGTTTGTGGGTGTAGATTTAAGTGTGAGCAGATGGCTCTAGAGTTGCATCAAAACTTCGTGATGGCTCCGGTGGCTCCGGCATGGCTTCAAGGATCTGAGATGGCTCCAGCATGCGTTTGATGGCTCCGGTATGCACTGATGGCTCCGGTGCTGTGTGACCAATGGTCTCGAGATGGTTGGTGGGTTTGACATGGTTGGTGATTTTGTGGCAGTTTGTGGGCTTTGATTTGCCTTGAGATTTTTTTTTTCAGGGTGGTTTGATGGCTCCGATGATGAATTTATTGTTGTTTGACGGGATTTGTTGTGGACTTTGTAGGGAGTGAATGGTTTTTAACGAGTGAATGATGAAACATAGTTGCATGACTTTGTTGGGAGTTCCCATCATGGTTCTAGGATTTCCATGGATGGCTCCGGGATGACCTTGTGCTGATTGAGCATGACGATGCTTTGGTTGGTTCACTTTGATGACACCGAGGGAAAAAGGGGAAGTTTTCGCCTTTGATGTGGTCGCACCCTGAACGGGATGCCTACGTACTCAATTCCATATTGAGATCAGACCATACGTAGTTCGATATTCTGTAGGCAAGGCCCTGGTGACGAAATGGCTTTGATATGGATTTGAGGTGGCTCGCGTATTGCTCTCGGACTGTTGGGATGACCCCTGTGTAGTTCCAAGGATGGTTTCAATGTCGGATGATGGCTCCCGTATGACTCTAACTTGGCTTTGAGAGAGGTGCCAATGAGGCTCGAGTATGATAGTGGATGGCTCCAGCTACGGTCCTCTCATGGCTTCGGTGTGGTTTCTGCATGGCTCTGGATTGGCTCTTGGATGATTTTGGCATGGCCTTGGGATGGCTCCAGCTTTGACTTCTTTGAATCGGGAGTTGCGCTTCAAAAAACTGCAACTGAAGTCGACTTTCAACGAGACTAGGCAAAGTTCTTACCAGTCAGATGTTAATGATGAAGTGCCTATGATGCATGCAAACACTGGGTGCAAAACATGATGCCAAATACATATGCAGTTTTTGGAGATAGGGTACGGTCCTATCTCTGTTAGTACAAGGATTACGAATATAGGACATCTCCGGTTCGATCTTGAGTGATTATTGAACTCGAATGCGTGAATCACTTTCCTCTCATGGAGGGATATGGGTTAATCTCTCGTGAGTATGGCCGTGTGTGCTAATGGTGTGATGATATTGTCGACGCTCGGAGCAGTATTTTCCTTAGAATTCCTTTCGAGGTTCTGGACTTTCCGATCCTTACAAATTCCTCAATTGCAATGGGGTTAGCTGTTTATGATTTGGTGCTTCGATCAAAGAGTCACTCGCACTCGAAAGACCTTGTGGGGTAAGGTCACACTCTTCCGCTCATGGTCCCTTTGGGATGACGGGACATGTTGATAACAAGTATGAAGCTTATGATTCATGTTTCAGATCCGATACTTTTCAGTTAACGCTCATCAACTAAAGAGTCAGAGGTCTTTTATTGGGTTATAACGGGGCTGAGGGGTATGATGTATGTCACATGGGACTGGAGGATTTATTTGGAAGTTGTGGAGCTTTTGTGCAATAGAGGATATGTTTCACCTTCGCCATGGGTGGAATGATAAGACGGGTTTTTGATAACCTTTTATTGGTTTCTGCGAGACATCACTAGTCTTGATCTGGACTTCTCCTCCTTGTCTCTTCTAGTGTACGGTTTGGACTTTCTTCTCATTTTTTGTCCTCTGAAATTGCATTTGGCTCATCGAATTTCTCAAGCATTCTTTCCTTTGTATTTTGGCTTTCAGCTTTTGAGTTGCATTGACTCATTGATCTTCTTGGACATTTTTGGTGTTCTTTCTTGGTGTCTGACTTTGGAGTTGCATTGACTCACTGATTTCTTCAAACATTTCATTATTTTTGTGGAAGATGGTGGGGAGGGACCATGGCTCCGGCTCCTTTGAGATCCTCTATTGCAAGGGCAAGTAAGTGTATGTACGAGGGTTGGCATGTTGTGGAGTTGCTGAAAAAGAGTTTTTCATGAAAGGCTCAGCGGGGCTCACTAAGGGGATATGTAAAGGGCAGTCAAAGCTTTTTTGGTTTTGTGGAGGTTTTTATTCCTAAGTGCCTCGTCATTCTCATTAGTCAATGATTATTTTCTTACTATTCTCGGATCTTTGTATGAATCACAGTTCGTATCCTGTTTATCGACATTGATCTCGCTATGAATTGTACCTTTCCATATGCTGAAGGAATACACAAGTCGCTCATGGTTTTACCTCTATGGACTCGCTCTATCTTCCCTCGTCGCTCAATGGATTGTCCAAAACATTCATTTGAAATTCAAAGGAAAATACCGCTCTTCGCACACTACTCACTTGGTTTGTGGTGCTGATTTTGATTGGACCCTTGTACTCATTGACGGGTCGAGAGTTAAGGGGTTCACGCACTCTGTTCAATCAATCTCTCATGATTTTCCCGAAGATGTCGTTTTGATATGGGAGTATGCAAATGCAATTATCTACCATGCGATGTATTGTGGTAATATGGAATTACCATGTATAGGATGCATGAAATGCTGAAAATGATGAATTGAGATGGTTGACTGAATGTTTTTTTTTTGTGTGTTTGTTTTGTTTTTGGATGCAATGCATGAGTGGCATGGTTATGACTAGTCTCGCTTGAGCCGAATTCAGCTTGCGGTTCATGAAGCTCGTCCCATCATGTTTGGCTCTGAAGGTGGTCGAGTTGTGGTGATTGTTGTCGAAGAAGTAATTCTCGAGTGAGGTCAGGTTGGTGATTGGCTCCTGGATCTTGGGACTTTTAGGGAGTGACAACTCCCGCATGGTGACCCACTGATATGACATTGGCTGCATTTTTCTAGGATTTTTGAAGGTATAATTTTTTTGGATTTTTGGATGTATGATTTTTTTGGATTTTTGGATGTATGAGTCTTTCTTTTTTTTTGGATTTTTTTTTGTGTATGCTTTTTTTTTATTGTTGGTCTCTATGTACATGGTATGCCGAATGGGAAGATGCTTGAATCCTTGGTATTTCTTGCTATCACTTCGCGGGTCACGCTTTCACTCGTGGGCAAACGCGGTTAATCACCTGCAAACACAGTCATTATAACAGAAAAAAGAATATGACAAATGGGAATGTTAACATGCTTTGAAAAAATGGGATGAATGCTTGTGTGTGATGTGTTGGGAATGCAACATGTGCTTATGCAATTTTTCTCACATGAGTGTGATTCATGCATGATTAATAAATATGAAATGACCGAAGATGGGAAGAAGCAATTCGTATGTGCTAAAAGAAATCAAGTTTTTTAGAAAAACAGTTTTGAAAACACGTGTTTTTGAAGTGGTGGATTCTCTCAGTAGGAATTTTGATGCTCGGTCATTCGCAAATAAAGTAGGGAGTAGGGAACCCTATACACATTGATCTAAATAAATTCAAAGGGGGGTGCATAACCTATACATGCAGTATATTCAGAAATTGACAAGAGAGAAAAGAATGCTAGGGAAAACCTATACATCCATTCTAAAAGTCATTAAATGGGGGATTCGAGTTAAAAACTTCTTCTGAACTCTTCGGCTTCATCTTCAAGCTTCTGATTGACTGCTCACTCATGTGCGGGCTCCTGATTGGCCGTTCGTTCGAGTTCGGGCTCTTGGTTGTTCGCTCGTCTTTGGGCTCTTGCAGCAAAGCGGTACTGTGATCGAACAACAGCGTTGGTGTTCTTTTGGCTTTCAACTGTTTGAACTCGAACAGTCGTTGCTAGTCTTCATGCCGCTTGACTTGGGTTGGTACACCTCTGATTTTTGGTTCAGACTGCAGTTGTTGATCTTCATGCGCTCCACCTACTCCGACAAGGGAAATAAGGGGCGTTTTTTGAGAAAGGTAAGGTGAATGATTGAGCACAAGTTCTTTGTGAAAATCCACCACTTATGTGAAAACACGAATGACTAGTACGCTCCACGGTAATGACCGCTGCTCTTGGAGGTGGGTTGAACTTCAAAAATAGCGGGTCGCAACATGGGGACTAAATCATTTATTTTGAAATACGTTTATGAAAATCAACTTTGAAAATTGTTTTGAGAAACAAGTTTGAGATAATATCCGTGAAAAATGTTGTTTAAAATTTGTTTGTAAAAAGCATGTTTTTGAAATCTGTTTTTGGAAATAGTTTTTGAAACAACATTTGTGAGAAATATTGATTGAAAATCATTTGAAAATAATAGATTTTTGAAATCTGTTCTTTGCAAAACGTTTGATAAAGGTTGTTTTCTAGAAGACTTTGATTGAAACCGGTTTTGAAAAAAAGTTTTGGAAATAACAATTTTGAAAACATTCGAGATGGACGACTTTGAAGATATTTCATTGGAGTGTTCGACATGATTGATTTTCTGATTTTTGCTAATTTTTGAAACATGATCACGCAGGTGTAAACGCAAAATAAAAAATCGTGGCTGATTTTATGTGGAGCTGAGTGTGAATGATTGGGATAATCACCTTCCAGGTCAATCAATGCTTCCATACCACCGGGGGAACCGTCGTCCCTTCACTGTTCATCTCTCGGTATTTATCTCTGTTATGCCTTGTGGGGCACGTCATCAAGAAAGTCCGGAGTGCTTAAGTTCGAAAGGTCAGGATACCCGAAGTGATACAGTCACACGAGCCACGGCCGGGGATTATCACAACATACTCACTTTTCAGGAAACTCGGGGAAGTACTGCATGGGAACGGGTCTCTCGGTCTGCACGATGAGGTGTGTCTAAAGTCCAAATTATTCGCTGACTACGCTATGTCATGTATGGGTATCCGTAAATACGGGATCCTCTATGAATTTGTAGCGCGACATTGGGCTTTAAAGACACCCGTGGTGCAGAGGACATCTGGAGAACTGAGCCCATGCAATCTTCAGGGTAAGACAAAAGGGTGGTCAGACAGGCGGCATACAAGGGGGCAACTACCCATGAAACCCATCCTAGACACCGGATAAGGCAGCTGGACACTGAAGGCTCATAGCTTACTATATGCTGGCTTTGACTCGAAAAGGTGTTTGAAAGGATCCTGAGTTGTTTCAAGGTGTAGACAACTACGGCCGTACCACCTCGTGGGTTTACTCCTTAACTACGAAGGACCCATACTCAGAGGGAATCAATTGTGGACCAATTGTTAATCCCGCCCGCAGATAGTGAAGGTGACACAGAGGAATGCATGCTCCTAGACTACCCGATGCAACAATGGGTTGGCTCCTTTCTACGAAGGCCCCATTTACAAAAACCGTAAATAAGCAATTATGTCATGAATGAAGAGCAATGAACATGAAGCAGTAAACACACAATAGTAAACAAAAGCGAAGCATGCAAAGGTCAAAGCACACATGTGGTAATCAAAGTCAATTTCGAACTCTAAACATTTGTCCTAACTATCCTCACAAAGCACACTCTAAGTGTGGAGTAGAGTAATCCTAAAGGCTTGGAAATGAATCTCTTGAAGGTTTTGAAAGAAGTTGGGGATTCCCGACAATTTTGAATGGAGTTCAGTCTTCCTTGACCAAGTTTATGAGAAAAACTTACTCAAGTTTTCCCCAGCAGAGTCGCCATTCTGTGGAGGGTGATTTTTCGGTATGAGGGGGGTCTATCTAAATATGGTCTGACTAAAAGCCTAGATCCTAGAAATTGCCATTCTGTGGAGGGTGGAAACCCGTTATTCTGGCAACCCTCAAATACCTACTAAATCGTCCGTCTTTCCCAGAAAGCATAAAGGGAATGTAAGTGAACACTACACCCGCTCTCGATGGGCCCCACGCGGACTTATGCCTCTATAAGGCGGAATTGACTAGAGTCGCCACCTAGTTTGACCTATGATAACTAGGAAGGAAGATCGGGTTCTAAGAACCGTTAATTGACTCTGATGATTTATTGCCTATGGATAGGACTTATCTGATCAAGCCAGAGATTCTATTGTGGGTTCGCACTGGGTTACACCCCTTAGAAGTGGCAACGACCACGACTTCGGATTGGTGCCCGAGGAAACCTCGGTCTCCAATTGTCGGGATTACCTTCTTTCAAAACCTTATTAGAGAGATTCAGTTAAAGCCAAAGGATAAGATTAGGATGAGAAGAGAGGAAGAGTGGATGAGACGAGCTTTTCTGCCAAGCCAGCGCCTAGAAGAGGGAATTGAGGAATTCGGATGAGTATAGAATGAAGATTTGGGAAAGTCTGAGGTTGAGTGAATAGACAAGACTTGGAGTCTAATGGTTTGAAGTTTGTGGGAGCCGAAGAAGGTTTGAGTGGTTAGAGAGGTATGAGAAACACCTTAGAAGGGGGAAAAGGGTTTTTGTTTGGAATGGGGTCGCACCCTAGATGGGCTGCCTACGTACTCAACTCCCTGTTGAGATCAGACCTTACGTAGTTCAGAGACCTTTAGGATGGCTGAACTTTTTGAGGTGGTCGAGGGTTAGAAGTGGTTGTTTGGAGGGGAGATAGCTGAGTGCAAAAGGGTATTTTGATTGGTGTGGGGTCGCACCCTGTGTGGGTTGCCTACGTACTCAACTCCCTGTTGAGATCAGACCTTACGTAGTTCACTGTATTTGGGTTTTGGAAGTTAGATGTTTATGGAGTTTGAAGACATTGAAGTGTTTGAGAATTATGAGGGTTTGAAGTTTCGAGAAGTTTCGGGTTTAGGATGCTAGTCTGTGAGACGCTCGGGTCTGTGAGACATTTGAAACCTTGAGATGTCGAAGTCTGTGAGACGCTTGGGTCTGTGAGACGCTCGGGTCTGTGAAACGCACAGGTCTATGAGACGTTCGAATCATTGGAATGACAAAGTCTGTGAGACACTCGGGTCTATGAGACATTTAGAGTGTGGGAGAAATTGGAACGGAATCGAAATTGAATTGAAATCGAAATTGAATCGGGTTGAATGAATATTGGTTTGAATCAGAATTGAAATGAATTTGAATGAGTTTGGAATTGAATTGAATTGAATAAAGTTTTGAATTGAATTGAAGTTAGAATGAATTGGATTGAATTGAATTGGGCTTGAATGGAAATGAATTGGATTGAATTGAGCTTTAAAAATGAGTCAGATTGGGCCTTGAAGAATGGCCGAATTTGGTTTTGAAAAATGGGCCAGATTTGGGCTTCGAATTGGGCCTCAGCTGGATGATTTGAAGTTGGGATTGCCCATGAATTGGAATGAATTTTGAATTGTGTATGAAGAATGTTTGATGAGTGAGTGTGAGAATGATTGCTTTTGAAATGTATTTGATGTCGGAGCATAAGAAAGATCGATTTGAAGGGTGTTCGATGGGAGAGTATGAAAGAGATTGATTTTGAAGAGTGTATGATGAATGAGTATGAGAGGGATTGATTTTTGGAGTGTGTTGTATGAGAGAGTATGAGAAAGATTGGATTGATTTTGTAGTGTGTTTGATGAGAGAGTGTGAGAGATTGATTTTGAAGTGTGTTTGATGAGTATGAGAGAGATTGTTTTGAAAGAGTGTTTGATGAGAAAAATTGATTTGAAATTGAATTTTAGGTTTTGAATTAGATTTTTATTGGTTGAAAAGAATCATTGATTGTGAGTTTTATTCTGATAATTATGAATTGTTTGGAAAATTTTATAAAGGAAGGGCATTCCCCACCGACCAGACTCTACGGTCTGTTTGAGTGAGGAACATCCCTGGACCTAGAAGCTTCTCTGAACTGGACTCGATGTGTCCAGACATAAGTGGGCAAACCTAAAGGCTATTCTATGGCCACCTGTTCTGTTCTTGTTTAACTAACTATAAATTAAACTCAAACGAAAGTTATGGAAAATATCGATAGACATACAAAATAGCACATGCTCAATACTTACACAAAAGTTATGAAAAACAACAACAGACATACAAAATAGCACCTGCTCGACACTTAAACGAAAAGTTATGGAAAATATCAACAGGCATAAAAATAACACATGCTAGATTAGTCAGAAAGATTTTAAAAATCACAACAACGAAATGATATCATGAAAGCATAAAACTAATTACATCAGATATTACAATGACCAAATGATTACAAACCATTATTAAAACCAATAAAATAGTTAATTAAAGATAAGCCGCTATGGGTCGAATTGACGCCGCCTCATCGAGCTGATAGGGATCCAAAGAGATGCACCAACCGTTTTTTTGAAGAACGAGGAGATACCCAAGTAGTTCGAGCCAAAATGCTACTTTCCTAGTCTTAGCAGTTTCAGTTCCAAAAGATTTTTGAACCCACGGTGTAGATATGTGATCTCAAACTCCTACGGTTTTGGTTGACTCTTGGAACCCAAAGTCCAATCCAGAAGCACCGTACCGCTCCAAGCCCAACTCATAGTAAAGATACCTCAGTCAGATCATAATGCAAGAATAGTGAGCAATCCATAACAGTAACATATTGAATAAAAATTATGAACCCTGTTCAATGGGTAAGTAACTAGCACAAACTGGATTAGAGTCAACTAGAGGTTCTTACACCATAACGAGGAGCAATCCAAGAAAGGACCAGGTGAGCTAGACAAATCAGGCCCAAACACATAGTGAGCTCAGCCTAGTCAGATCCATGAACTTAATAATCGCCACATAAATGAGGACATGAAGAACGTCAATATGACCCACATCTGGGTGTAACCAACCTAAGAGAACAACGCAACGTCTGGCTCAAACCGAATAAAGACTTAAACATACGGGTATAACGAAGTTTTCCTAGCCCACAGCTGACAAATAACATTATAGATGTTAAATATTTCCCGAGCAAAACCGAAACATGTGAACGTCTATTTAATAATTAGATCATGGTCTCCCACGATTATATGACCATTTGCAGGAATTTCGAACACTTAAACAAGATAATCCAATAATAATCACCGAAGAATGAAATGAAGAGAAACAACCAAAAAAAAAACGTGACTGAATCCATGGTAACACCAATCTGGTGATATCAACAACTAGATACAAATTACCACCAGTGAGGTAGACATTGCAACGGAGATTCTCACTATCCCAGTACCTCGGTCAGCAAAACAAAACCAAAAGGGGTCAGGAAACCCATATACCAGAGATAGAACAGATTGGCTTGCTCAAACCAGAACCAAACACAAGAATTTGACGGTCATTCAAGATGAGTGAGACTAGAGTTCCCCAATCAGAGAAATTCGTATAAATTTGAATCCAACTAAAGCATCCTAGATAGCTTAAAGTAGCGCACAAGTCAGAAAGAAATAGACACGCAGAGAGTGATTTAGCCGCATAATCAGAGAATCAAAGGTAAGAACCAGAGGGAAAGGAAAATTTTCGAACATAGCTGAATGTTGAGAACGGGACCAGCAATCGTTGATGACGACCACGCTTAGTTGAGGGAAAATGTCGAAGGGAATGAAAGGAAAACATCGCTGAGTGTACGCTGGAGATGAGTGGATGGTGTCGGAAGTAACGAGAGGGTGAACTTCTCCACGGTTCTGCAGATTGGCTGGCATTCGAAGTGCTCCAACTACAGACGTGCGAATCCGTAATCGATCCCAAGATATGAGATGGTGGTCATTAGCAATTGCAAAGCGACTGCTGGAAAACGGGATAGAGATAGAGAATGGTAGAGTCTGAGGTGGTGGGCCGTGAAGAAGGGGAGACGAAAAAAAACTGGGGGTTGAAGGTGAGAGGAAGAAGTAAGTTGGGTAGAGGTTCTGGCGAGAGTGGTAACGGAAAATGTTGTGGGATTAGCTAGTGTCGTCTGGCTCTGTACATTCTCTTCGATTTCAGAGAGAAGGAGGAAGGAGAGCGATGGAGTGGTGGTGATCGGAATAGCAGCCGCCCAGGTTAGGGCTTCCCAGGTGAGAAGAAGCGAGAGAGTTAGAGATGGATGATGAGAATAAAGATCGAAGAAGCCTCCGGGAAAAGATCCGGCGTAGGCTGGGTTTTTTAGAAAGTTTGCAAGTCCCTTTATAGTACAAAACTAGGGTTTTGTCAATTTGGGTTGGGGTTTTGGGCTATTGGATTTGTCTGAAAATTGGGCTAAGACCAAGCTTGGTTAGACGAAAAATGAGATAGGAATAGGATCACAATATAATCTAAAAAACCGAGAGAAATAAAACAAAAGCTATTACTCGACATGAGTAAAATTATCAGAAACGCTAATGTTTTTTTAAAAAAATATATACAGAGTAAGACTAAAAAATTTTAGTCAATAAAAATGAAATGTTTTCTTTTCAAAATAACAACATGAAAAATTACAAAATAATATAAGTAAATGAAATGTCCATGGCTAAGGAAATAAAACTGAAAATTACTAAATAAAATAAAAGGGTAAGTCTAAAACAAATGATTGTTTGAAAATTTCTGGAAAATTGGATTTTTCTAAAATGCTTGAAAATTGGTTTAAAGTTTTGTCGTAAAACGATGGTTTCACTTTGGCAAGCACGTTTAGATTTTGAGACGGAGGAGCGACGACCCCTCTCATTTTATTGAATTTCTGAAGTTTGGATTATGGGGTGAGAATTTTTGGTGTCTACACTTCCGTAGTCCTGTCGGATTATATCCCGTGAATGTTCTTGTAGCTGTGTAAGCATACTGGCCAGGTGTTGTAACCTCTTTGGCGTTGTAGTTTTGGAGTTAACCACTCCTGACTATGTCCTTAGTCAGCTAGCATACCGTTGGTGGTGTTATTTAGCTATTACTGTCCCGTAGACTTGTGTCTCGGGTTTTGTTACTGTTCCTTCTTCCGATTGTTGCACGCTCAGTGCTTCTTTTCCTACTGCTGGTTGACTAGCCAGGTTTCGCGACTGCGAAGCATGTCGCCCCATGCTGTTGTAAGTTGTAGCCTCCTTATGGTTGGAGCACTCATTCTTCCGCTATTAAGTGCGGGTATTGTTGTTCAACCGAGAACCATTCTCCGGGACTTCCAATTCTTGGAATATACTATATGTCAGGTTCTTGTTTACTGTATGATTATTTCACAACTGCCAGATCGGGTTTTTCCCAAGAATGAGAGGACTTTCCTTCTCTCTGGCGTTCTTTCCCAAGTTATACAATGGGGATGCGGTGGGCGGGACTGATATTGTAGGTATACGGTACACACCGGTGGTTCCCAACTAGCGTATCTCTAATGCTATCACTCAGCCCTTAGCCTTAAGTTTCTAATTCCTAACTCGGTATTTCCTAAACTCGGTATTTCCAGTCATCAGAGCGATACTTCGCTCTGATACCACTTTTTGTAACACCCCTACCGCTAATACCATCATTATCGTCTAATCCTCGTACCTACATACATTCGCAGCGGATACTTACATACACAACAGTGGGTGATACAATGCCGTTAGCCACCCACGTGACTAACAAGGCCTACTACTACTTACAGCATCGGTCTGATGGACCGGAATACCCGAGTACTACACAATTACAATATATACTCCCATTACCAACCGGGTACTACAAATTCTCCATTCCATACAATACTCCCAAAATTACAATACAATATATTACACCGAGTTTACTAAGATCCAAATCCAAATACAAATACAACAAATCTTTCAAGTTTATACACACTCATTAAGAGTCTTGCATCTACCCAATCCTCACAAACTACATACTTTCCAAATACAAAAAGGGTGTACCGCTTGGTGCACTTCTACATCAAAGGCTACTAGCCTTATACAATTTACTACTATCTACAATTCTTTTCTAGCTATCTAAGCATAGCCGCCAGTCTCTTACCATGACCATAACCGCTTCGGTACCTGTGCAATAAAAGCAGTGCCCCAAGAAGCTCAGCTTATGCTGCATATGACTTCCGCATACCCGCGTACTAGCGAGGGTACGCCGACCACTTGGTTGAATACATGCAATTCATTTTACTCATACATACATGCTTCATTCATAATATTACAATACTTCACAAGCACACATACATACATTTCAATACACACAAGGAAGACATTACAAGTCAACCATACATACTTACCTTTACGAAATTACGCTTACACAATACATACACAATGCTTGTTAGCTTCTTTACCCACCCGGGTTAATCGGGTGGTCATTACTCTTTTACTCAAGGTCAATGACTTACACTCCAAGACCATTACTCATACAATACTTTACTTACTTACTTACTCAAGTCAAGTCGTGGTGACCTCCGGGCAGGGACTACACCGTCCCACCACCGGGATTTAGGTGGCTCACCAATCTAGGATGCTACCCATTTAAAGGGTTTGGTCCATAGAAAGGATTCAGGCCAGGAATCGGATCCAATCTTTTGTGTCTCCTCATTCTCACGTGGCCGAAACTATATCGGACTTCTACTCAATCCAATTTACTCGATACTTAAGTTAGGAGTTAGATAGTTAGGAATTGGTAGAAGTGAACACATCCATACCACGGAATAATACAATACACAAGTACACATTCATTCACACATACACTTCATCCTCATCCATCATTTCATGAATTATACAAACTAAATGTTCAAGGCAATATAACAAGAACAAATATAACACAAGCACAAGTAAGTGCATTAAAATCCGATTCGTGCATTTATCTTATTTAGGTGATCAATTAAGCACAAATCGGGGTAACCAGGTTAGGATACAGAGCATGCAGAAATCATACCTTTCACTGGGATTTACTTTACCAGGTGTTCCCTTGTTCCTTAGTTAACACTTGTTCCTCGAGTCTTATTCTCGAACCACCGACTACATGCCAACTGGTTCTATTAATACTAAGCATTACGGTACATACCTAATTGCTACTCCCGTACTTACCCCGTTATCCCGTCATTTCGGTTTAACTTAATGTTCTTTAATTCAGAACTTTCTTAATCACTTCTCAAACTTGTTTACACTTCTTAGGGCCTTTAAAGGTCACCAAACAAGGCCTTAACAACTTCTAAAACCATTACCCATCAATCCCCCATCATTTAAACCCTAAAAACCACTTTTTGCAATTTTTTTGGGGTGGTCCGGGACTTGGTCCGGACCCAAGGTCCCGGACCATTCACAGAATACACTCTCGGCTGATTTTTCATTGTGGTCCGTGACTTGGTCCGTGACTTGGTCCTGGACTTGGTCCTGGACTTAGGTCCCAGACCAATGCCAGTTTTTACTCTCGGCTTAATTTTTGAAGCGGTCTGGGACTTGGTACATATCCTAGGTCCCGGACCCTGCTAAAAGCTGCTACTAGGATGATTTTTTCAACCCCAAATCAACCCTTAATCCACCTCCAATCATTCCATAATCTTTCCACATACTTTATACATGTTTAAATACACTTAAAACTCACTAAAACTCCTTAAATCTATGGTTCAATACTTACTCAACTTCTTGCTCAAATTCTACAAATTTCCATTCTCATTTTCACACTTTGCACAATTGTGCATTCCTACACCTCTCTTTGCATTTTGCACTGTGTTCTAATTCCATTTTACCATTCCAATTCATTTCCAAGCAACTACACTATCAATCCACAAGTCCAACACTCATTTTCCTAAGTCTTGCACACTATTTCCTCCTAACTTCTCCAATGCATTTTAACACTCTTTGCTACAGATTTTACACCCTAGTATTCTCATACTACAACTATTAATCCATGGTTAATAAACATCTCTACTCAACCCAATACACACCTTGGTTTTCCCATTCACCAAGTCACCCAAAAATGCATAATTCCTACCAAAATTTTGCCATAGTTTACTACAATTCTAACTTACCTACATACATCCTTTCTCACCAAATTCATTCCTAAACTAGCCACACCCATATAAGGGTCCTACCAGCAACCAAAGAAAATCTCAATTTATCAATACTTCCTCAAACAACAATACCAATACACATACACAATTTATTTGGCTCTAAGGCCTACAATTCAAATACTAGTTCACAAATACTCAAACTTCCATAAACTACAATACTAGTACAATATTTTGGGTTCTTTAATTAGTTTACCCATTCCCATTACTCTAATGCATTAAAATTTAGCATTAAGATGGAGCTCTTACCTTAAGCTCATAATTCTTTCTTTCTTTTCCAATTCTCCTCCTTCTCTCTTTCTTACACAAAATCGGTCAAGTGGGAAATAGAGTTGCCAAAATCCATTCCCATCACCCAAGGAACACAAAATAAGTGTAATTAACATACTAACCCATAGATTAATACTAATTCATTGAAATGATTAAAACACTAATTCTAGGGTTTACCTTTGGACTCTTTTAAGAGGGGTTTTAGCCCTTGATTCAAGAAGGTGATCCCACCACCATTGTAAGGTTGGAGTTATGCTCAAAGGAGAGAGAAAAATAGAGCATTACAAAGGGGGTAAAAATCGGCTACAAAGGAGAATGGAAGAAACTTGAGTCTTTCATGGAGATTTTTACCTTAATGGAGAGAGGAGACTCTAAGCTACACATTGATGCCATTTTCTCTTAAAATGGGGAAAACCCATGGAGATGAACTTCCTCATTTTGAAATTGTAAAAAGATAGAAAGGTAGAGCTTGGAGAGAGGAGCAAGAATATATACTTATTTTTGCATTTGGAGGTCAAATGGAGCTTGAGCAAGGAGAGGAAGAGGGGCTGCCATGGACGGTTGGTGGAGCTCCAAAATCACTAGCAACAATGGGGAGAAGGAGAGAGGAATCGGCTGGGTAGAAAGATATGGGAGAGAGAGAAGAGAAATGAGAGGTGAGAGAGTATGCTTTTCACTTTTGTACTTTTCTCTTTTGGCTTTTTGATTTCTTTATTAGTTAGCTAGTGTGTGTGTGTGAGGGATTTATTTGACTCCTAAAAAATCGGCCCCACACATTAGTACTAGTTGGAGTGTTTTTCGTCTTTTACAGAAAATGCTCGTTAATTTACCCGGTTTTGGTACTATTCACTAACCGGGCCCGTTTTCCGGAATTTTCTCGTTTCTTTAATTTTATTGGTTATTAAGCTTCCATTAATGCTTAATTATAGTTATTTAACGATCTATAATTTTTACGGGTTCATTTGACCACTCAAAGTCACGTTTTCGGGTTTTCTGGAAAAACGTGCGCTAAAGCTCTATTAGCGTTTTAATACATTATTTGGATCCGTTTTCTTCGGGAATCATTTCCGTACACTAATTAGGCATGAATAAGCCTTTGGAATCCACATAATACTCTAGCCGAGGTCTCGTACCTCCTATGGTTATATAACGCTTATTTAGCATTTTTCGCTTTTTAAGCGTTTCTTCCTTTCTTTTGGATTTATTTTTCCTTACCAAAATTACTTAGGCAATATTAGGCCCTTAAATACATATTAGAATAATTTTAATCACTATAATTAAGTTCGGGGTATTTCAGGTCTGGGCAACATAACAACTTTTAGACTCATAGGTCGGAATAATACTTATTACACATACCACAAACATGTCTTAGCATGTATAGCAATCGAAAATTTCTTTTCCATCTCTTCATGGGCTCGGTCCTAAGACTACAGGACATTATAGTCCTCGAGCCCCATGTCGAATACATATATACTGTGATCCCGCAGAACCCAGCCGCGATGGACACCTTTTAGTCCCTGTTCCTTTGGGAGATCAAAACAATCACTTAATTTTTAACATATATACTTCTCATGTCACCGGTCCAAAGACAAAGTGTAACACCCCTACTAATCCGGCTCCTAATTAATATAAATGTCGTACTTAGTAAATAAATCACAGCGGTAAATAACAGACTGTCGCTCTAAAGGTGTCACTGTTATCACTCGCCCATACGGGTGATAACGAGTTACATGATAATCAACTTGCGAAACGTATTCCCGCAGTGACCACAAGAGATAGATAGTAAAGCTTAAACAATTTAAAACAAATCCAACAACAAGTGATTATTACAGACCGTACACGTGAGCGTCTAACCAAAATACACCTCGGTTTACAAACTCGTGTCCAAAATAACAGTAGTTCTCAAACCATACCAAGTCTAACCAACAGTGAACACAACTCTCGCGCCCCGCGTCGACCCACCAGCTAGTCTCTTGCAATAAAAATGGTTTGTGGTATGGAATCAGCCCCTGCTGAGTATGTTATCACATGCCCCGTCATGCCTCCTCAAACCCCCCAATTAATTGGTCGAGAGCATGAGATTCGTTACATGCAATACCGTTTTAATATTTAAACTGTAAACAATTAACAGTAATATCCATACAATAACACAACCATCAGTACACTTAATATAATCACAGAGTATAACCAATGAACAACAAGGCGAAACAACGAGAATAATAAACAAGTATCAATTCCCGTCCTTGGTATAGAAACCAATATTGTTCGCCAAAGTACAAGTCTCAACTGTAATAAGTGTTCAGTTATACCTAGTGACAACTCCTCGTTAGAAACGATGAGTCTCTAAATTACCCATATATTATGGTGGGTCACCCACGGCAGTAGCCACTCCAGCGGTAGAGTCTCCGACCAACGAGCCATCCTAGCTCACGGGAAATTTTCTTGATACTTGCGGACCCGTACGCGGACATCCTAGTATCGTTTTTGTGATCACAGTGCGCACCAAGAGCCACATCCTCTTGGCTTTGTTATGTTTATTAAATATACCATCGCATCGCATTACCAATTTTTCCTAACACAGCGGACTAAGGTCATTAGTCCAATCCGGAGTCTGTAAACTCGGGATCCAGTGTCAGATACGAGAGCGGCGTTTAGAAAGGCCAATGCTCCGTATTAAAGTCTCAGATAATATGTATATCTTATTATCCTAGTGCTACAACGTTTTTCTGACGATCCTTATATTTACATATAAGATAGCACCATAGCCGCTAGTTCGTTTTATATATATAGGTTCATATATACGAACCGATACTGTTAACGCAACAACAGCATGTAATAAGCAGCTAAAAATATACAGTTCATGCATATATTTTTTTTACACAATCAGACAAACAATCTTATCACAGATTACACAGAAGTCTGAACTAAGGAAGCCCTCAGAGACAATCAGAGACACGAAACAACATACCGTTCACCCTGAATGTATAACCGTGGAGTATGAATCAGCTAGATCCGATGCTCCGTGTGTCATCTCTAACAGTCTAACAATACGCAACGCTAGTAATTAGAATCCCGCAAAACAACATAACTCTACGGTACCCCGTACCGTCGCTAATACCTCCCGGTTAATTCCCCCGTTATAACTGTCAACGTTTGTCAGGTTTTTTTGGCTTAACTCGGGATTGGAAAAACGTTATATTACATGCGTAGTCTTGTCTCGTATATTAATATACTTAGTGTTGATCTTTATCATCGCATGTAATCTAATATACCCTTGTATATTATATAGTTTGTTTCTATACTACATGTATAATTCTTTATCATATATTATACATTTCACCTTAGTATTTATTTTCCTAAGGTTTGTTTTTCCAAGTTAAATGTGGTATAACCCATATGTAAAAATACTTTGAATTTATAAATCCTTATTATTCCATGTATACTCTTAACATTAGAATTTCCATATCTAATGTTTGTAATTCTTTTTCCCTTTACCTTATATCATTTTAATTACGATAATACATGGTTATTAAATCATATTATTTTTTCACTCCATAACATATATTTATTTATATATATGTATTATGGGACTATTTATTATATGGTATGTCTTTATAATATATTCATTCTCTTTAATGAATATTTCTTATATTATAAATGTTACACCCTTATAACATTAAAAACCATATTATAAATTTTCATTTAAAATGCCCATATTTCCGAACAGCACCCCTTTTCTTAAGTATTTACAAAATCCACCACATAATTAATATAATGTTATATTATAGTTATATAACATATATTATGACATTTATGTCATTAAAACAATTATAACCTATAGTTATATTTTGTTATAAAATACCAAACAGCCCCTTATACTTTCGACTTTCACAATATTCTACAATACTTGCATAAATTATAAATCAACCCCAAATTATATTTCATTGTTACACTTATAATATATACCTTATATTATAATTCTTAAACCTTAATATAATTATAACCTTGTGAGCCTCGACTTTAAACCCTATCCTATGTTGATTAAAGTTGATTAGGAACTAATCGGGTTTTAGGTCCACTTATAACCTAAGATTAATAACTATGTCATATAACAATAATTATTAAAACCTAAGCTAGCTCACTGGAACCTATTATGAGTCGCCACCTAATTTTAACCTAGATCAAATTAGGAAAGGAGAGTTCAGGTTCGGGGGCTTGATATTCGACTTAATTAGGGTTCAAATTACTTTCATTACCCTTCCTAGGTCGTTTTTCCTCTACTTGGTTTATTTACGGCTTTCTACAAAGTTGTTTTTAACCAAGGTGCGCGCTTCTGTTTTTTTTTATTTTTTGACGCTTTTTGACAGAAAATTAAAGTGAAATTGAAAGTTACCTAAACTAGGGTTTTGGAGGCTGGATTAGGTCAAATTTTAATTACGTTCGTAGCCACGGACCTAATGTCCGAGACCACGGACTCCAGTTGAATTCAGTGATTTCAAAAACAGAACTAAAATAAAAACACAAACTTGAAAAGTCCGGGGCCACGGACAGGGTGTCCGTGGGCCCAGACATGTGTTGACAGAAACCCTAAAATTTGAAAAATTGAAAAATATAAAATCCCGCCACTGTCTGTGGGTGTCCGTGGTCACGGACAATCCGTCCGTGGTCCCGGACAATGAGTCTGAGGTCACGGACAGCCCACGGACAGTGAGTTTTCGATGGTTCCCGAGGGTGTTTTGAGCTCAAATTTTATGGGTGTGTAGCCTGAAAGATTTTAAACACGTTAGTAATTGAAAGAACTCAATTTGACATCAAAATTAATACGAAACTTAGCAAACAAGTAACAAGGCAGTAGCTGAAACAATTAACGATACAGAAGCGAAAAAGAGTTAGTTTAAGCCCAAATTTTGAGGCAAGACTGATAATATCGTGGGGAGTTAGGAAAGTGAAATTTCTACCTGTTTTACCTTCGGATTCACAACGATTCTTCACACCGAGATTCATAGAGTGCTCCGTTTGTGGCAGACCCGAAAGATTTTCGAACCGAGCTTCTGGTGGTTGGTTGTTCTTGCTGTTCTTCACGTTTTGGTGGTGTTTTGTGGGGTTTTGATGATTATTGGTGCTTTGGGGATTGGAAAACGTGCTTAGATGGTGATTTCAGGGGATTTTCGGTATGATTCGGGTGGCCGGGTGTTGTAAAACGTGAGAGAGAGAGAGAGAGAGGAGGCTGTGTTTTCTGACTCCCTAGGGTTCTTGAGCATATGAGGTTCTCCTTTTATAAAAAAAACCTATCCTTTATATAGACTTTCTTAAAGATAAAGAAAATCTAGTAAAAGTAAGATTTTTTGATATTTTAATTAAGTGACTTCCCAAAGGAATTTTGCTGTGAAATTTTAACCACATGTCAAGGATGACAATTATGAATTTTCTGAAGTGGAATCGAATTTTTTAAATGTTGGAATATTTTTAAATTGAATTTCTCGTCAGATTCAGTCAGAAATTGCTAGAAAATTATTGGAAATTCGAAAAATCAAAATTCCAACGTCATTATGCTTAGAATGCCATCCTCTACCATGGGTCAAAATATCAAAGCGTTTCAAGCTGATTTGGGCATCCTTTGGAGGAGAGAGAAAGCTTATAGGAGGTCTTAGGAGCCTTAAAAATTACAAAAACGCCCCTGACAATGACGGAGCTGCTTCCCATGTCCTGGAATGCGCCGATCGAGCCGGGATCTCTCACTTCTTGATTGAAATGCCTCTCACAACACCAAAATCTCGTAGACCCTAACCAGGGGGGTCAAAATTTTGGGTATAACAGATTGCCCCCCGTCAACTAGACTTTGTAGTGGATGAGAAAAGTCTGGTTGATGCTTGAGTGATGCCCTAAAATTTTGGATTCCACAAAATCCTCCATGTTGTCCGAAACCGCGTTGACTACATCCAGCTATTCGGAGGCGCTGACTACCTAAGCAATAAAATGCTGTCGAGCTATTCTAAGGCACTGACTACCTGTAAGTGAAAATGTGTCAAGCTATTCTAAGGCGCTGACTACCTCGGTGACGAAAATGAAATAATGTCAAGCGGTTCTAAGGCGTTGACTACCTGTAATAAATGAAATAAAGCAATGTCAAGCGATTCTAAGGCGTTGACTACCTAGGATGTGGAAACTGTGTGGTATGCAAATGCAAGAATGCTGAAATGCTAACGATGCTAATGATGCTGATGATGCTGATGATGCTGATGATGCTCGGATGCTTCTGGGGACCGAAACCCGTGCCAATGCTCCTGGCTGGACCCAATGTGGACTTATTGCCATCGCCCCCCAAGCCGGTGTGCAGGGATAACTCCTGGTAAAAACCCTGGGGACTTATTGCCTTCGCCCACCATTTGTCGATCCCAAAAATAAGTTGACATCACAAAAGGAGGATTTATTGCCATCACCTCGCCAACTTTCTGTCACCAGGTCTTGTGACGCGCCTGGATAATGCAACTAGGTCTTATGACGAGCCTATATGGATGATATGAATGCAATGTGTTTGACGAGAGTGGGTAAACTAAAAGGTAATGCTAGGTCTTACTACGAGCCTAAGGGAATACAACTAGATCTTATGACGAGCCTAAAGGACGGTTCTAGGTCTTATGACGAGCCTAAGGATGGATCTAGGTCTTACGACGAGCCTAAGGATGGGCCTAGGTCTTATGACGAGCCTAAGGATGGATCTAGGTCTTATGAAGAGCCTAAGGGTGGACCTAGGTCTTATGACGAGCCTAAAGGATAGGTCTAGGTCTTATGACGAGCCTAAGGATGGACCTAGGTCTTATGACGAGCCTAAGGATGGATCTAGGTCTTATAACGAGCCTAAAGGTTATTCTAAGTGAAAGTGAGTAAAATGTATGATGGGTCTAAATGGATGTAGAAGGATTAGGGTTTATGTCAAACCTGGAGATGGCAGGGCTCAAGACGGGCCTGTGAATGTTTGGATGTGGAGGTAGGGCTTAGGACGGGCCTGTGAATGTTTGGATGTGGAGGTAGGGCTTAGGACGGGCCTGTGAATGTTTGGATGTGGAGGTAGGGCTTAGGACGGGCCTGAGGATGTTTGGATGTGGAAGTAGGGCTTAGGACGGGCCTGTGTGATGTACGATGGTGGTGATGTTTGAGCTTTGGGTTCCAATTGGCGTTGTCACAACAATTGTTGGAACCAACAATTGCCCCCAGTATTTTCCCTCAAGACAATCTGAGCTAGAATTCATGGCCATCGATCGGAACGATCGATTGCCCCCAGTATTTTCTTTGGTTAAACGTGCGAACAAGTCTTATCCTTACAGGGTCAAGGCTTATGTTTTGATGTGGTGCTTCCTAACCTACACTCGACGTGTTTGGTGCTTGCACTCGTTTCTCGCTTACGGTCACAACTTCTCAACCATTGAATTTGACATTTGTTAGATTTACGTGTTCAACCTGTTACTTTCACATGATTGGATACACAACTACTAAGTCGGAAGTCTTTTGAACTTATAACGTGGCTATGGGGTGTGATGAATGACAATAGGATAACAGAGGAATGTTTAGGATATGTGGAGCTTTAAGGATGACCAAAGCTACAACTTGCACCGTCTCTCGGACTTGTCTTCTTTGCCTTGAAGTCGTTTGGCTACTTCGTGATGACTTCGCTTGTGAACTTGGGACTTGGAACTTTTGGATTGTTCCTTGCATCTTTTTTTTTTCCGATTTTGGATTTCTTCGAGGCTTTTCAGATTTGCCTTTCTTTGAATCTCCTTTCCTTCGGGGTTCTTGTGTTTCCCGGCTTTGAACTTTGAGAGCTGTTTTTGATGTTAGCTCATTTGGATCCTGTGTCACTTTGGGACCATTTGCGGATCGCTTCGTCATGCTGGTAGCAGTTTTGTAAAGTTGTTGTTTGGAAGTCGGGCTCCTTACTTCCTTTGGTCACCGGGTCGGTTATTCACCATTGGCTGGCTTGTTCGTGGAGCTTGTAGTGTTGTAAAAGAGGTCATACATGAAAAGCTCAGCGGGGTGCCTAGGGTGTAATGTCAGGGTTTACAAGCTTTTTGGCTGTGTGGTGCTGTACCTAGGTGCTTCGTCATCCCTAATAGTTGTGTATCCGTTCTTTGTTACTTTTCATAGGTTTAAGCGTAAATTTACAAATTATTTCCTTCGGTCGGAGTCATGCCATTTACCTCACCTTTGAATGTAGCCTCTCTGGAGTCGTGTAAAAATGACACGCTCTTTCGCTCTTGGTTTTACCGCTCAAGGCACTCTCGCGAAATGTTCACTCAGGGACTTGCTTGCACAAAACAAACAAACGTTATCGTTCCTTAACTCAGATTGCCCCCAGTATTGCTGCAGGGTTTACTAAACAAACCTTTTGGATACCCAAGTTATTTGTGGACGATGGCTGTGCGTGTAATGGTGATGAGATATTCCTGCAAAGAGGTGAAGGGTGATTTTATAACAACAAATTTTTGGCTTTATGTATTTGGTGAAATGTTGAGAAAGCGGATTGGTGAGACACATATGAGGGTTATGACGAGGGTGGGTGGAATGATGAGATGATTTTTCTTTGACCTTGTTTTGACAACAAAGACGCATACCTAACTTGTAATAACGGACAATGATTTTCTACATGCAAGAGATTTCTCGAATAACACTAAACGAAACATGCAGCAAATGTCAAAGCACAAAAACATCGAAAGAGAGCTCATGTTAGGCAATACAGCTAAAAGAAAAGACAGCATCCTAATCATAAAATACATAGAGAAAATATGAAGTCCTAAAGCTACGGCTGTGGAGGAGGTGGACGTGGAAAGGCCGAGTACATATGAGTCATGAAATCGTCCATACGGCCCTCCATGTGTATCTGCCTACGCTCTATACGACCCTGAGTAATGTGAAGAGATCTGATATCCCTCTGCAAGCTCTCAAGCATAGCCGGCTGCAGTGGTGGAGGCGGTAGGACGTAGTAGGAGGAGAGTGGTGTAGGGTACTCGGTGCCCATGTAGCTCGACCCCTCACCCTGGTAGGTGTATCCTCCTGACGGGTCCTCGTGGTGTGGGATGTCCTCGGGCTCCGGTGCCTGTTGCCTCTGCCTGGGCCGGACTGGTCTCTGAGAAAAGACTCTAGCCTGCTGTGGGAAGGCCCAACCCTGATCGGCTGAGTAGCCAAGGGACCTCAGCATCTCCATGGTGTAGGTAGGATATAGAGGCTCCCAATCGTCATCCCCCATCGGGACCTGTGCGCACTCGCATAGCCACTGGATGAAACTCGGGTAGACTAAAGCATGGCGTCCAACCCGAGCTGCCGTCATCAGATGGTCTCTCATCAAGACCGACAGTGGGATCAAACCCTCCTCTGAATTGGGTGGGTGCTGAATGTATCTCATGAGGAAGCAATAGCGGGCAGAGACATCATTGCGTGCTTTTGGCAGCACGTTATGGGACAGAACCTCCAGGAGTACCCTGTCTAAAGCGGTGGGTAGAGCAGAGGGAAGGATCACCTACTTCCTCGGCTGATCCCTCGTAGAAGAGCGAACCCGCTCTGACAAGGTGGAGTGCTGTAGATAAAACTAGCGCGCCTCACTCTCTGACGCTGCTATCATCTCGAACCCTCTATGCTCAGGATCGCTAGGATGCAGGCCGTAAAAGTGCACAAAATCCTCTAAGCCTACAGTGATGGGCTGACCACGCACATAGGATACAATGGCCCCGGTCTCATCCTGGTCCAAGTTAGCATAGAACTCTATGACTAACTCCCTGATGTAACTCCTCGGGCAGGTAAGCAACCCCACCCAGTGAAAGTGCTGAAGCAGGTGATCGAGATCAAAAGTGGCAATTACCTCATCGCTGAAGAGACACTCCTACTGGATGGAAATATCCTGATTCTCAAAAAACCAGCGCTCCTGCCGAGCTCCTCTGAAGCGGGTATGGTCATAGGTTGGGGATGTTTCTCTGTGGCGCTTGCGACATGGCTGAGAGCCTGATGCCCCAGCCTCAGCTACCCTACGGGAACTCCTGCGACCTTCCATGATATGCCTAAGGATTCAACAAAAATAAAAGACATATAATTTTGCAAGAATTTTGGCAGAGTTTCCCCTAAATTTTCATGAATCCCGTGCTTTCAAATGCACTCCACACCATATAATCAGTCCTAGGATCTACCACTCATGCAAATTTTAAACATTCCATGAGCTAGAAACACGAGGAACCTCATTTTGCACTTAAAACGCACTAAACTAAAACGGGTGACTCTTGGCAGTTACAAGCAGTTTTAACCTTCCAAACGAACTTTTCACATTTTAAAATGTCCTTTTAAAGCTAGTTGGCCATTTAAAACATAAAAAATCAAACTTCGAAAATTTGACCCGAGAGTAGGCCTGTCAAACGGGTTATCCGTTCGGGTTTTGGGTCATATCTTTTCGGGTCAATATCCGTTCGGGTCATTAAACTTTTGGGTCATTTCGGGTTCGGGTCTTTCGGGTTCGGGTCATTTCGGGTTCGGGTTGTAATAGTGTCAGATAGAATCGGGTTTCGGTTATTTCGGGTCATGGTTTATATTTTTTGAAAAAATTATATATAAATATATACCTAATTTCTCTAAGAATATACAACATATAGATTGCAGAACTTTCAATACAATGTCTATTCTGAATTTCATTCGGATATACTAAGTTTAAATCAATTTTTTTGTCATATTTATTTGGGTCATTCAGGTATGGGACAATTTATAGTCACTATTATTTCATATTATTCGAGTTTGGCTAATTTTTAATTACTATTATTTTGGGTCATTTCGGGTTCGGGTCGGTTTCGGGTTATAAATTTTTCGGGTCATTTCGGGTTCGGGTCATTTCGAGTTTTACCCAATCGGGTTTCGGGTTTATTATATTTAAATATTTTCGGGTTCAGTCGGGTTTCGGGTTCGGATAAAAACGGACGGGTTTTCGGGTTGGGTCAAATTTTGACAGCTCTACCCGAGAGCCACCATTGTCGTCTTCTTCCTAGCTCCAAATTTTGTTTTTCTTCGTTTCTTCACCAAAATGGACAAATGAGTAGTCAAAATGTAGAGAAAATTTACCCAAATGCAATGGTGGAAGAAGATTTCTGATTGGAAGTTGAGAGCTACACAAATCTGGTCCTCGAAGGTCCGCCTCGGACTGGACTTCGGACGCGAGTTTCCACCCTCGTAAGTGCTCGAAATGGGGAGATCTTGGTATGGAAATGCTTAGAATCGAAAGAGGAATGTTTTGTGAGCAAAATGGCGATGGAATGGAGTGATTTGGTCAAGAAACGAGTGAGATATGGAGGAGAGAAGTTAAGGGTTTGAGAATGGAGTTTGCTGAAACAAAAATGGTGAATTTGGGGAGAAATCCCAATTTGAATCGGGTGAGTAAAACCACTAATCGAAACGGCACCGTTTGGCGGTCAAACGGACGCGTCCGAGTCAACGTCCGGGGCCACGGACGTCGCGTCCGGGGTCACAGACGCCCATTTTTTTTCTCTTTTTTCCGAAAAATGATTGATTAATTTAAAAGAAGACTAAGCAAAACAAAATATTCTCTTTATTCATCTCGAAATTAAAAGAAGTATAATTTATAGAGTTCTAAGAAAAAGGAAAATGCCTAGGATTAAATGTCTAAAATGCAAGCTTCCTCTTGACAACTCTTGGCTCGGCTACCCCCTCATTTTTTCGTTTGAATGCATCTACCTCCTCCTTTCGACCGTATAGCCACTTCCGATAACTTGCTGAGAGCTCCAAGTCTTCAGGTGCCAGGGCTTCACCACTTGAACCTCCCCTTCGAGTCGATCCATCATGATTGCATGAAGAGCCTCATGATCGTATGCTTTCCTTGGCGCTTCATATAACAAACCCTTGGGTCGGCTCTGGGCTCGCCCAATCTGACGGCTGGAACACCACAGGTGGATGACATGAAAGCTCTCAAAACCGGGTAACGAGATCCCTCCGTAGTAACCTCCACACATTCGAACTCCTTCAATTTTCCAAGCTGAGACCGTTCATCGGATTTGATGTCCCTGCCGTATGGAGTTCAAAAAGGCCGGCCATCCGTCAACCGGCTCCTCGGGGGCACGCCTTCTAGGGAGATGCTGGATCGTGAACGTTTGGTTATACTCAGAAATCAGCTTGAGCCGCTTGAGAAGCCAGACTTGCAGAAGATAAATGCTTCCTTCGAAGAAGTAAGGGGTATCCTTTGACTTGGGCCATGAATCCAGACTCTGAATAATCTGTGCGACTATCAATGGTCCCAAGGCGAAACGAGCTCGAACCTGTAGAAGCAAAGGGAAAACTTTTCGGTGTATAGCCATGTATGGGGTTCTGAAGAAGTAGATTGCCAGCAATGCGAGATCGAGAAAGTTCCTCTTGTGCTCTAAAGAAATCTCAGAGGTAACGAAGTCTGAAAGAGTTTCCACTGGCAATCCCTCGGGCCCTACCATTCCTAGCAACTGGGTCGGACTTAGCCCCAGTAAATGGGAATGGGCCTCGACCGGTGAGGGTGTCACGTTCGGTACTACTGGGCTAGCTAGGGTATTGGCCCCTAGAAGTGCGTCAAATTCCTCAGGTAGCAAAGTTAGCTCGTTATCTCCAAACTTGAAAAGATGCTCAACCGGATCCCAATGGTTAATAGCTGCTCTCATGAAATCTCCATGCAATCGTGTCTGGGATAGATATGCTAGAGTGTGGAGGATAGACAACTTATTGACCTTCTTTGACCAATTGAACACATCCTTCATAGTTCTGTTACAGGACTTGATGAATTCGAAGCAGTGGGCCATGGACTCCTTCTTCTGTTTTTATCAAGAAAACACATACAGGATATCAATCAGCACTCAACTTTGCTTATAGGCCACAAACAACTGAGACTTCAAACTGGGTTGGGCCAACTGTGGGATGATTCCCTATCCGTTCTAAGTCTAGTCATGGGCCAATCACAAGAGCAAACAAGGTTCCACACAAATTCAAAATGTCCTCACCCGACGACCTTGATTAATGGGTATGGATCAATCCGGAGAGGTGCTTGGGGCGCTAGCCCAGGTCACCACAAAGGAATAGGGCTTGCACGCTATTCTCTTTGGGCTTCCCCACTTTTTTCACATCACCTGAAGGTGTGCGTCTACGGTTGGGTCTTTGACTGACCAAACAATGGGCTAGGTAAGGGTACTGCCAGGTATCAAGGGGGTGTGGTTAGACGACACCCTCCTCTTTTCCCCCACTTATTCACATCACCTAAAAGGTGTGAGTCCCTGACAGGGGACCCTCAAACGGGTCCCGAAGTGAAATTGGTTTATGTGGACCCTCGCTCTCATATGATGCAAAGGTACAGAAATTTAAATTGCACACTAAAGTAAACAAACAATGTAATAAAAGCCATAAATAATCATTTTTCAAGTTAAGCCCTCTTTCTTAAAATTAAACAAGTTAATATTAAGAATTTGTCCCAGCAGAGTCGTCAGTCTGTGAGCCTCGATTTTAAACCCTATCCTATGTTGATTAAAGTTGATTAGGATCTAATCGGGTTTTAGGTCCACTTATAACCTAAGATTAATAACTATGTCATATAACAATAATTATTAAAACCTAAGCTAGCTCACTGGAACCTATTATGAGTCGCCACCTAATTTTAACCTAGATTAAATTAGGAAAGGAGAGTTCAGGTTTGGGGGCTTGATATTCGACTTAATTAGGGTTCAAATTACTTTCATTACCCTTCCTAGGTCGTTTTCCTCTACTTGGTTTATTTACGGCTTTCTACAAAGTTGTTTTTAACCTAGGTGTGCGCTTTTTTTTTTATTTTTTGACGCTTTTTGACAGAAAATTAAAGTGAAATTGAAAGTTACCTAAACTAGGGTTTCGGAGGCTGGATTAGGTCAAATTTTAATTACGTCCGTAGCCACGCACCTAATGTCCGAGACCACGGACCCCAGTTGAATTCAGTGATTTCAAAAACAGAACTAAAATAAAAACGCAAACTTGAAAAGTTCGGGGCCACGGACAGGGTGTCCGTGGGCCCGGACATGTGTTGACAGAAACCCTAAAATTTGAAAAATTGAAAAATATAAAATCTCGCCACTGTCCGTGGGTGTCCGTGGTCACGGACAATCCATCCATGGTCCCGGACAATGAGTCCGAGGTCACGGACAGCCCACGGACAGTGGGTTTTCGATGGTTCCCCAGGGTGTTTTGACCTCAAATTTTATGGGTGTGTAGCCAGAAAGATTTTAACACACATTAGTAATTGAAAGAACTCAATTTGACATCAAAATTAATACGAAACTTAGCAAATAAGTAACAAGGCAATAGCTGAAACAATTAACGATACAGAAGCGAAAAAGAGTTAGTTTAAGCCCAAATTTTGAGGCAAGACTGATAATATCGTGGGGAGATAGGAAAGTGAAATTTCTATTTGTTTTACCTTCGGATTCACAACGATTCTTCACACCGGGATTCGTAGAGTGCTCCGTTTGTAGCAGACCCGAAAGATTTTCGAACCGAGCTTCTGGTGGTTGGTTGTTCTTGCTGTTCTTCACGTTTTGGTGGTGTTTTGTGGGGTTTTGATGATTATTGGTGCTTTGGGGATTGGAAAACGTGTTTAGATGGTGATTTCGGGGGATTTTTGGTATGATTCGGGTGGCCGGGTGTTGGAAAACGTGAGAGAGAGAGAGGAGGCTGTGTTTTCTGACTCCCTAGGGTTCTTGAGCATATGAGGTTCTCCTTTTATCAAAAAAACCTATCCTTTATATAGACTTTCTTAAAGATAAAGAAAATCTAGTAAAAGTAAGATTTTTTGATATTTAAATTAAGTGACTTCCCAAAGGAATTTTGCTGTGAAATTTTAACCACATGTCAAGGATGACAATTATGAATTTTCTAAAGTGGAATTGGATTTTTTAAATGTTGGAATATTTTTAAATTGAATTTTTCGTCAGATTCAGTCAGAAATTGCTAGAAAATTATTGGAAATTCGAAAAATCAAAATTCCAACGCCATTATGCTTAGAATGCCATCCTCTACCATGGGTTAAAATATCAAAGCGTTTCAAGCTGATTTGGGCGTCCTTTGGAGGAGAGAGAAAGCTTATAGGAGGTCTTAGGAGCCTTAAAAATTACAAAAACGCCCCTGACAATGACGGAGCTGCTTCCCATGTCCTGGAATGCGCCGATCGAGCCGGGATCTCTCACTTCTTGATTGAAATGCCTCTCACAACACCAAAATCTCGTAGACCCTAACCAGGGGGGTCAAAATTTTGGGTATAACAAACCTATAGTTTTTAAAGGCTATAATTTTCGAACAGACCTTAGGTCTGTTTTAATTAAATTCCCACCACCTTATTTTGAATATTTACCAAATCTCCACAATTTATAATACATAGTTTTCTAATGTCATTAAAACTATATATTATACATATATCTTTATAAAATCTTATATATAACTCCAAAAATTACCAAACTATACCAAAAGGTTATAAATATTATTCCTAACCTTATACTTCCTATAAATCTCGGTTTTTACCCATATGTTACCCATTTGTAACAATGTTATAAAATATCATATATTATACTTATTTAATTCATATAAACTCCAAATTTAACCAAATAAACTTCTAAAAATTCCTAATAACTTAAGGACTGTACTAAATCCCATTTAGTACCCCAAAGTTTCGGAAATTACATTATAACCCCATCTCTTATAAATCTTTTACAATTTAATAACTATCTTAATATAAGGTAGTATTTTAATTTCTTAAATTCTCCAAACTTGGTCAAAGTCTCCTATATAGTCAACTTTGACTTCTAATACCAAATTGGACCAAACTCTCGGTAAGTACCAAAAATACCCTATACTTTCTTTACAATTTGACACAAAACTTTATAAAATGTTATAATTTTTATTAAATTCATTTAAAAACCCTAAATTCCTCTAAATTAAGCCCACGGCTTTATATTTTACTAGTAATTACCGTTTGGCCCCAAACTTAATTATATAAGCATAAATTAAACTAAATAAGCTTTAAACTTAAATTAAATGGCCTAATGACATGGCCTTATTACAACTTTGCTTTATAACATAAAATTACACATAAAATTGCTCAAATTATACTATAAGCTCTCGGCCTTGCTGTAGCTTAATTATTTTTCCACATAATGTCATAATTTGACCATTATGTTAATTAAATCACTTAAATGACTAGCTTAATTTATCTTAGTCATTTTTTTCCATTCTTAGGTTAAAATAACCCATATATTAACTCCACTCTCGGCACATAATATATATGCTAAGAAGTCATAAAAATCATAAGTTTAAGGTGTTTATACCTTGGTTTATCCTTGTAACAACTCGGCAGCTTGGAGGAAAATCACCACATCATTTAGACATGTTTAATACACCAAAATAAGATATGGTTATACTCCAAGCATGAGCTTAACCATAAAGAACAATTAATGTAAGATTTAAGGCAAAAATCACCTTAAAAATGCAAGGAAGTTTCCAAAGGGTTTCGGCCTGAATTAACACACCACATGGTGTTAAATTCACCATATAAACATAGGAAATAGCTAGACAACAACAAGCTGCTATGGTAATAGGTTTTACCTTGGCAAAATGCCTTAAAGAATGATATTTCCTTTGGATTTCGGCCACCCTTGCTCCAAATGGTTAACCAACTGAATGAACATGTAAATATGAAGATTATGAGTGAATAAACTCATAGAAATCAGAAGGAACAAACCGGATGGAGAGTAGAGATCCTTAAGGTATGTTTTTACCTTAATGCAAATTTGAACAACCTTGGTCCCTAGACTTGCTTCAGCCGAGATTGGTGTTTGTTCAAGGTTTAAAACACTGAGAATGAGCCATGGAAAGTGATAGATCATGAGCTCCAAGTGTAGGTAATGAAGAGATGAAGAAAAAGAGCTAAAATATGCCTTAAACCATTACCTTAGGTGCTTAAGAGATTGATTTGTCTTCCATACTCAAGAACACAGCTTGAGAGAGTTTGGAAGAGCTAAGGGCTCGGCTGGAATGGGACAAGAGGCAAGAGAATGAGAGGAAAGGTGTTTAAATGGTTAAAATGTAAAAAAAGGAATAGTAAAATGGTGAATCATCACATTAGGTAGGTATTTAGCATTAATGCTGAGTGAGCTGTCTTCTAAGCTCCTTGCCTGCCGACAGCATAAGGGTCAAATGGGTCATTAATTGACCATTGACCATACTTGGTCAATTTGATTAAAAATGCACTATTTGGGTACTATTCACAAATAAATGTCATATTTTGATTTTTATTTTCAAACTTTGATTTAGACTTTATAATAGTCTATCATGTCAAATTAATGATTTAAATGATATACTCCAGTCTTTAAAATGACAAAAAGTCATTATCTTAGAGCTCATACACAAAAACGTGCTTTAAGGTGTTTTAGTGCACATTTTGTGTCACAGGGGTTTTGAGCTTAGTTTTCTTTGAGAACAGTTTTGTTGTGTTCCTTACTTCATTATAATACTTAGGAATCCACTTTGGATCCTATTTGAGGTCATACAATCTTTATGGTGTCTTAAAGCACATTTTTGGCTTTACCGATCTTAAGCATGTTTTGCCTTGTTAAGATCTTTAGATTGTTTCCCCAATGGTATTTAGATGTTTATTAACCATCTTAGATCATTAATAGATCATTTAATTAATTTTTTATGGTTAGGGGTATTTCAGTCTACCCCCCTTAAAAAGGCTTCGTCCCGAAGTCCTTACTCATCTACAGTTCACCTAAGGAATCAAGTTCCACTAAGTAACCAAACAGACCATCGCTAGGGAGTAACTCCCACTAGGTTCAGACCTAGTCTATATGTATTATGATTGATACAACACATATCAAATAGCCGAAACTCATGGTATATAATTTCATTCGTATCATAGCACTAAACAAGGTGCACATCCCACTCATCAACAAAGTACTCAGCGGTACTATATATATTCAAACAGGTGCACCAAGGCACATACATAAGATGTATCAAACATACAATCATCCAAACAAACATGTATGACGCAGCATACTAACAAAACACACCACAAAAACAAGACCTAATGCATAACATATGCGCAAGCCAAGTGGTGTCTACCCCCCTTAAAAAGGGTTTGACCACGAACCCGTATAAGTATCACAGCACTACTCAAAGAGTGCTGGATACTTCGCCCTCATGGAGTCCTCTAACTCCCACGTAGCCTCCTCCACCTCATGGTTCGACCAGAGAACCTTGACCATGCTAACGGTCTTGTTCCTAGTCTACCTCGTCTTCGTATCGAGAATGCGGAGTGGTACTTCCTCATATCGTAGAGCGGGGTCCAACTCTAAAGTCTCTGGCTGTAAAACGTGCGATGGATGGGGCACATACCTCTTCAACTGTGAAACGTGAAAGACGTCGTGCACCCTCCCGAGCTCTGCTGGTAAATCCAGTCTGTAGGCTAACGGGCCCACTCGCTCCCTAATCGCATAAGGTCCAACATACTTCGGGCTCAACTTGCCCTTCTGCCCAAACCGGAAGATCCCCTTCATGGGTGACACTCTAAGGAATACCATATCGTAGTGAACTCAATGTCCCTCCTCCTGGTGTCTGCATATGATTTCTGCCGATCCTGAGCTGCCCTCATGTTCTTACGAATCTGTAGGACATCCTCCTTAATCTGCTCTAGGTACTCTGGTCCTAGAAGCGTAGTCTCGCTGGCCTCATCCCAGCATAAAGGAGTCCTACACGGTCTACCGTAAAGGGCCTGGAACGGTGGCATCTGTATCGAGGAGTGGTAGCTGTTGTTGTAGGCGAACACTATCAGATGTAGACGCTCTAACCAGCTCCCCTGAAAATCCAAGGCACATGCTCTCAGCATGTCCTCCAGTGTCTGGATGGTCCTCTCACTCTGACCGTCGGTCTGTGGATGGAATGTCGTACTAAGCTTCAACTTCGTACCCAAGGCTTCCTGAACCTGACCCCAGAATCTGGACAAAAATCGAGGGTCCCTATCAGACACAATGGTCTTAGGCACACCATGGTGCCGGATCACCACCTTCTGGAACAGGTCCGCTAACTTCGGGACCTTCCAGGTATCCTTCATAGCAACAAACTTCACCACCTTCATTAGACGGTCCACAATGACCCAAATCGTGTTCAGTCCTCCCTTAGTCGGTCGGAGGCCAACAACGAAATCCATCGAGATGTCCTCGAACTTCCAGCAAGGAATAGGCATAGACTGCACTAAACCGTCGGGTCTCCTATGCTCAAACTTAACCTTCTGACAGGTCAAGCATCTAGCCACGTAGTCAGCTACATCCTTCTTCATCCCGCTCCACCAGAAATGGACCTTCAAGTCCTTATACATCTTCGAAGAACCGGGGTGGATGGATAAGAACGAGCAATGAGCCTCCTGGAGTATCTTTTCCTTCAAATCAGGAGAAGACTCCGGAATACATAATCGGCCATTCAGTCGAATCATGCCATCATCACACAGTTCGAAGTCATACTTTTCCCTCTCAAAATAACCCTTAGACATCTTCTGCCTGATGCTGCATATACTGATCACTCTCTGTGCAGCTCGTATCTCATCAATCATACTGCTGTTCGCTAATAGTGTAAACAATGAATGAGCTCTGCGGCTCAGGGCGTCGGCTACTACATTCGCCTTGCCCTCCTTGTACTTCAGGTCTATGTCGTAGTCCTTCAAGAACTCGACCCATCTTCTCTATCGCATATTCAGCTCCTTCTGAGAGAAGAGATGCTGTAGACTCTTGTGATCAGAGTAGATAGTGACTGTCACACCGTATAGATAATGTCGCCAGATCTTCAAAGCGAAGACTACTACGCCTAACTCAAGGTCGTGTGTGGGGTAATTCACCTCGTGCTTCTTCAGCTGTCGGGATGCGTAGGCAACTACCTTCCCGTGCTGCATAAGCACACAGCCTAGACCGGTTCCAGAGGCATCACAATATACCTCGAACCCATCGGTGCCCTCAGGGATAGTGAGAACGGGTGCCGATGTCAGGAGATCCTTCAGCATTTGAAAGGACTGCTCGCACTCTGCAGACCATAAGAACTGGGACTCCTTCTTCATGAGATTCGTCATCGGTTTGGCCACCTTGGAGAAGTCCTTCACGAACCTTCGATAATAACCGGCCAAACCCAGAAAGCTACGGACGTCTGTGACTGTCTTCGGCCTCGGCCAACTCTTCACTGCCTCAATCTTAGCAGGGTCTACAATATTCCGCTCGCTGATATAATGTGTCCAAGAAATGACACGCTGTCCAACCAGAACTCACACTTCGAGAGCTTGGCATACAGCTGGTTCTCTCTCATAATATTCAACACCTGTCTCAAATGTAATTCATGATCTTCCTTGGTCTTTGAATAGATCAGATATCGTCGATGAGACCACAACTGAACTATCAAGCTGTTCTCTGAAGAAGCGGTTCATCAAATCCATAAAAATAGCTGGCGCATTCGTTAATCCGAATGGCATAACGGTGAACTCGTAGTGTCCATACCGTGTCCTAAAAGCTGTCTTCTCCACATCACCCTCTGCAATCCTAATCTGATGGTAGCCAGATCTGAGATCTATCTTCGAGAACACACTGGCCCCTCTCAACTGGTCAAATAATTCATCTATTCGTGGCAACGGGTACTTGTTCTTGACCGTGACCGCATTAAGCTCGCGGTAGTCGATGCAGAGTCGCATACTGCCGTCCTTTTTCTTGACGAACAGTACTGGAGCACCCCAAGGAGAAACACTAGGTCGAATGAATCCCTTGTCGAGGAGGTCCTCCAGCTGTAGCTTCAGCTCCCTCATCTCAGCCGGTGCCATACGGTAGGGCACCTTAGCAATAGGGCCCGTACCTGGCAACAAGTCGACGGCAAACTCAACCTCGCGCACAGGCGGCATGCCTGTCAGCTCATCAGGGAATAAGTCAGGAAAATCTACCACGATTGGAATGTCTAAGTCCATCACGTCGCTCTGTCTCGTGTCCTGTACATAACAGAGGAAGGCTTGTCGGCCCTTCCTAACGTCCTTCATCAGGGACAATGCTGACACGATCTTGACAGTCGGCTCTCTCCTCACACTGCGGTATGACACTGTCCTGCCGCTCGGCCCCTTCAGTAGTAGTCGATGCTCTGCACAATGAAGGCGGCCCCTATGCTTCTGCAGCCAATCCATGCCCACTATAATGTCAAAACCCAAGTTTTTGAACTCGATCAGATCGATGGGAAAGGTCTCAGTCATGATGCTGATCTCTAACCCCGTGTACTGTCTGGTGCAACCTACTTTCTCCTTCGAAGGAAGGGTGACTGAAAAGTCTGAAAGCTGTTCGGGGGTGGCCCCCAGCTTCTTAGCAAATGCCGAGGAAATAAAAGAATGCGAAGCCCCTGAGTCGAACAATACGGAAGCACTAACACCATCAATAGGAAAGGTACCTGAGATTACCTCTCGTATTAGCATCGAGTCCCAATAAATCACCAATTTACTGTCAGTTGTAATTGTCATACCTGTGATGACATTACTAGACTCCTTGTCTTGCGCCATATCTAGGATGCAGATGGTACCCTCCTTTCCATTTTCATAGCCTGAAGTTATGAATTAACGGTATCAACAAACTGAACACATATACTTGATGGTACAAAACTCTCATTTCATTCATCCACTGTATTATACAAAGTTACATACTTAGCTACTACTATTACATCAGTACTGTCTGAAAGTCAAATTTAAACGGCCAGGTCAGATGTGGGTATCATTCACTAGAGCTGGTGGGGCGGTATTGAGCTTAATGCTCTTAATTCCATGATATACAAGCCTCGACTCTCCACCAAATACCAACACATCCCCAGACTTGAGGATGATCCTGCTTGCTAGATCCATCCTCTTCTGGTCTCCTTAGATGAACTCAGCATCATCGCCGATGGAGAATGACACAACCGGTATTCCTCTGGTGATGGACTCGGTCGTCTCATCACGGTCCTGGTGCATCCCAAGCTTTCCTCCCTGTTCGTAGTAGTTGATGATGCAAACGCCAGGTGTCATGTCGGGTAATGGATAAGTCTCACAGTCTTGAGCAATATCCATTGCGTTTCTCACCAAGGTTAGGAAACTCTCAGGTATCCTAGGTATAGATACGCCACCTACCATCCTCACCTCTCGATAAACTCTAGCTTGTGGATCCCAATCTTTCCCAAAGCACATCATGTGCAGTTTCATTTTAGAACCACTATTAAATACAGGGGTATAAAATCCTCCTATGCCCTTACCCAAAGCTCTACACTCATTCACTATGGCGATTTGCTCATCTAGGGTTAAGAACTCTCTGAGAAGTATCATGCCTGGTCTGACCACATGACACAACTCGTCAGGGTACTCCCGTCTTTCTTCCACGGGTCTAGGTGATCTCTGTCTTGTAAGTGTGGGATAGCAGATATCGTAGTCACCTAGGAGGTAAAAGGTTTCCTAGTTAAGTTGTTTATCTAAAGCGGTAATTAAAACACACACATTCATGCTAAGGTAAAACGCTTAACACTTAGTCATGCTCTCATACAATGGTTAAGGTTCCAAGTGCTAACCTTCACCGCGCTGGGTGCTAGTACCAGCGCCCGTAGCTCCCGCTGCATTCAGCACACGGTTGCCCAGCGGGTTCCTCTGGTTTCGGTTCTGCTGCTGCTGCTGCTGCCCCCTCTGAGCTTGGGGCGCCGGCCCCCTCTGGCCACCTCGAGCTCCACCTCCTCCAGTAGGTGCGCTCTGAGTCCCCTTCGACGGGCGGTACGCTCGGCTCTCCGGATTTGCAAAGCACTCGAACGACCTATGGCCTTTCTTCCCACAGTGGTGGCAGTCCACCGCTTGCCCGGTGCAATCAACACCCGGGTGGTCTTTACCACAACGCTTGCAGTGAAAGTGGCGCTGGGGTGCAGAACCTATTATCATACAACACTCTGATTAATACACGGACGATAACGGATAGTGTAATACACAACTCATTCACAAGGTTAGATCGCTTACCCTTAGGGGGTGCAGATCTAAGAGGCTGGACATCATAGGTAGGCCCGGTCAGCATCGGGACCTTCTCCTTGCCCTTTTGGCCGGCCTGCTCCATCTTCTTCTCCCTCCAGGAGAACTTTTTCTTCCTGTGATCGCCAAAGTGTTAGGAATAGCAGGTATAAAAGCAGGCAGCAAGTAAGTAATTTAAATGGATCAAATAACTTAAGGGTGGTTCTTACTTCCAGCCCATGCTGCCTCCGCTTCCAGCCACAGCCTCCACCTCCTTCTCGGGGGCCTTACGCTTCTGCCCCTGGCTATCCTCCCGGATGTTCACCAACAGCTCGGTCCGAGAAGCCACGTCATAGCACTCCTACAATGCATCAATAAGTTCCCTGAACTTGTAATTAATCAAACTGAGTTATAAGGTATAAATTGTCATTTAATTTTACCTGGACCGTAGGGTATAAGGCAGCACCCATGGCAGCCTTGATAGCATATCGTAGTCCACCTCTGAACTTTTCTACCTTCACAGTGTCAGAATAAACGACTCCCGGGACAAAGTCCAACAGCCCAATGAATGAGGAGTAGTACTGATCAACTGTCAGACTACCTTGCCTCAGAGCCTCGAACTCTTCCCGCTTCCTCTGCTTCAAGTGAGCAGGATAGTACTTCTCTCTCAGCAATTCCACAAAACCCGTCCAACCAAAACCCTCTATATTAGTGTAGTGTGCCTTCACGGACCTCCACCAAGTGCTGGCGGCGTCCCTCAGATGGAAGGCTGCTATACCGACCCGGTGCTCAGCAGGCACATGAATGGCATCAAAGGCCTTCTCGTGCTCGATAATATATCTCTCCAGGACGATGGGGTCAGCTACCCCGTCATAAGTAGGTACTCGCGTGTCGGCGACGCTCTTTAGCCAGTTTGGCTCTCTCGGTGCGGGTACGGGTGGGACTATGGGTGGTGCTCCTATCTGGACACCTCCCATCAGGGCTAGCTGAGCAAAGACGGCAGCTACCGTCTCAGCAACGCCCGCGGCTGGGGCCTCAGGAGGACCTCCTCCAGGCCCGCCGCCTCTTCCACCACCTCGTCTGCCTGCCGAACGTCTTCCAGCAGACATCTGAAGAATTCAGAATCAAAGTCAGCTCTCGGTATAAATACCGTACTTATCTCAGCCATAAGTTCACATAGCCCTACAAGGCATAAAACACATTGTCCCCGACAATCTCCTTACTCAAACCTTTTATAGTTTCCTCTTGGTACTTGTATAAGAATAACCTAAGCTCACGGTACTTAGACTACCATCTCTTGTAATCAGAGCGGTACTCCGCTCTGATACCACTTTTGTAACACCTCTACTAATCCGGCTCCTAATTATAATATAAATGTCGTGCTTAATAAATAAATCACAGCAGTAAATAACAGACTGTCGCTCTAACGGTGTCACTGTTATCACTCGCCCATACGGGTGATAACAAGTTACATGATAATCAACTTGCGAAATGTATTCCCGCAGTGACCACAAGAGATAGATAGTAAAGCTTAAACAATCTAAAACATATCCAACAACCGCTTATTACAAACCGTACACGTGAGCGTCTAACCAAAATACACCTCGGTTTACAAACCCGAGTCCAAAACAACAGTAGTTCTCAAACCGTACCAAGTCTAACCAACAGTAAAAACAACTGCCGCGCCCCGCGTCGACCCACCAGCTAGTCTCCTGCAATAAAAATGGTTTGTGGTATGGAATCAGCCCCTGCTGAGTATGTTATCACATGCCCCCTCATGCCTCCTCAAACCCCCTAATTAATTGGTCGAGAGCATGATATTCGTTACATGCAATACCGTTTTAATTTTTTTTAAACTGTAAAACATTTAACAGTAATATCCATACAATAATACAACCATCAATACACATAATATAAACCACACAGTATAACCAATGAACAACAAGGCGAAACAACGAGAATAATAAACAAGTATCAATTCCCGTCCTTGGTATAGAAACCAATATTGTTCACCAATGTACAAGTCTCAACTGTAATAAGTGTTCGGTTATACCTAGTGACAACGTCTCGTTAAAAAACGGAGTCTCTAAATTACCCATATATTATGGCGGGTCACCCACGGCAGTAGCCACTCCAGCGGTAGAGTCTCCGACCAACGAGCCATCCTAGCTCACGGGAAATTTTCTTGATACTTACGGACCCGTACGCGGACATCCTAGTATCGTTTTTGTGATCACAGCGCGCACCAAGAGCCACATCCTCTTGGCTTTGTTATGTTTATTAAATATACCATCGCATCGCATTACCAATTTTTCTAACACAGCAGACTAAAGCCATTAGTCTAATCCGGAGTCTGTAAACTCGGGATCTAGTGTTAGATACGAGAGCGGCGTTTAGAAAGGCCAATGCTCCGTATTAAAGTCTCGGATAATATGTATATCTTATTATCCTAGTGCTACAACGTTTTTATGACGATCCTTATATTTACATATAAGATAGCACCATAGCCGCTAGTTCGTTTTATATATATAGGTTCATATATACGAACCGATACTGTTAACACAACAACAGTATATAATAAGCAGCTAAAAATATACAGTTCATGCATATATATTTTTTTTTCACAATCAGACAAACAATCTTATCACAGATCACACAGAAGTCTGAACTGAGGAAGCCCTCAGAGACAATCAGAGACACGTAACAACATACCGTTCACCCTGAATGTATAACCGTGGAGTATGAATCAGCTAGATCCGATGCTCCTGTCGTGTCGTCTCTAACAGTCTAACAATACACAACGCTACTAATTAGAATCCCGTATAACAACTTAACTCTACGGTACCCCGTACCGTCACTATTACCTCCCGGTTAATTCCCCCGTTATTAACTGTCAACGTTTGTCGGGTTTTTCGGCTTAACTCGGGATTGGAAAAACGTTATATTACATGCGTAGTCTTGTCTCGTATATTAATATACTTAGTGTTGATCTTTATCATCGCATGTAATCTAATATACCCTTGTATATTATATAGTTTGTTTCTATACTACATGTATAATTCTTTATCATATATTATACATTTCACCTTAGTATTTATTTCCCTAAGGTTTGTTTTTCCAAGTTAAATGTGGTATAACCCATATGTAAAAATACTTTGAATTATATAAATCCTTATTATTCCATGTATACTCTTAACATTAGAATTTCCATATCTAATGTTTGTAATTCTTTCTCCCTTTACCTTATATCATTTTAATTACGATAATACATGGTTATTAAATCATATTATATTTTTCCACTCCATAACATATATTTATTTATATACATGTATTATGGGACTATTTATTATATGGTATGTCTTTATAATATATTCATTCTCTTTAATGAATATTTCTTATATTATAAATGTTACACCCTTATAACATTAAAAACCATATTATAAATTTTCATTTAAAATGCCCATATTTCCGAACAGCACCCCTTTTCTTAAGTATTTACAAAATCCACCACATAATTAATATAATGTTATATTATAGATATATAACATATATTATGACATTTATGTCATTAAAACAATTAGAACCTATAGTTTATATTGGGGATAAAAGACCAAACAACCCGGAGACACGGCACGGGCGAACAGAGGCCACAAGACGGCCCAGAAAGGAGAAAGAGCCCCACAAAGGAGAGGGGCAGGGGGACACGGAGAAAGGAGACCGTAGAGGAAAGGCGGAAAACCGGAGAGAAGGAGGAACCGGAGATTTTGTAAAGGCTATAAATTTCGAACAGACCTTAGGTCTGTTTTAATTAAATTCCCATCACTATTTTGTATATTTACCAAATCTCCACAAATTTATAATACATAGTTTTTTCTAATGTCATTAAAACTATATATTATACATATATCTTATAAAATCTTATATATAACTCCAAAAATTACCAAACGTACCAAAATTTTATAAATATTATTCCAACTTATACTTTCTATAAATCTCGGTTTTTTACCCATATGTTACCCATTTGTAAAAATGTTATAAAAATATTATAATACTTATATAATCATTATAAACTCCAAATTAACCAAATAAACTTCTAAAATTCCTAATAACTTAAGGACTGTACTAAATCCCATTTAGTACCCCAAATTCGGAAATCACATTATAACCCATCTCTTATAATCTTTTACAATTTAATAACTATCTTAAAATAAGGTAGTATTTTAATTCTTAAATTCTCCAAACTTGGTCAAAGTCTCCTATATAGTCAACTTTGATTCTAATACCAAATTGGACCCAAACTCTCAGTAATTACCAAAACATACCCTATACTTTTCTATTTTACAATTTTGACACAAAACTTTATAAAATGTTATAATTTTTATTAAATTCATTTTAAAAACCCTAAATTCCTCTAAATTAAGCCCACGCTTTATATTTTATAGTAATTACCGTTTGGCCCCCAAACTTAATTATATAAGCATAAATTAAACTAAATAAGCTTTAAACTTAAATTAAAGTGGCCTAATGACATGGCCTTATTACAACTTTGCTTTATAACATAAAATTACACATAAAATTGCTCAAATTATACTATAAGCTCGCCTTGCTGTAGCTTAATTATTTTTCCACATAATGTCATAATTTGACCATTATGTTAATTAAATCTTAAATGCCTAGCTTAATTTATCTTAGTCATTTTTTTCATTCTTAGGTAAAATACCCATATATTAACTCCACTCTCGGCAATCATATATATATGCTAAGAAGTCATAAAATCATAAGTTTAAGGTGTTTATACCTTGGTTTATCCTTGTAACAACTCGGCAGCTTGGAGGGAAAATCATCACATCATTTAGACATGTTAATACACCAAAATAAGATATGGTTATACTCCAAGCATGAGCTTAACCATAAAGAACAATTAATGTAAGATTTAAGGCAAAATCACCTTAAAAATGCAAGGAAGTTTCCAAAGGGTTTCGGCCTGAATTAAGCACACACATGGTGTTAATTCACACATATAAACATAGGAAATAGCTAGACAACAACAAGCTGCTATGGTAAAGGTTTTACCTTGGCAAAATGCCTTAAGAATGATATTTCCTTTGGATTTCGGCCACCCTTGCTCCAAATGGTTAACCAACTGAATGAACATAATATGAAGATTATGAGTGAATAAACTCATAGAAATCAGAAGGAACAAACGGATGAGAGTAGAGATCCTTAAGGTATGTTTTTACCTTATTTGTAGATTTGAACAACCTTGGTCCCTGACTTGCTTCAGCCAGATTGGTGTTTGTTCAAGGTTTAAAACACTGAGAATGAGCCATGGAAAGTGATAGATCATGAGCTCCAAGTGTAGGTAATGAAGAGATGAAGAAAAAGCTAAAATATGCCTTAAACCATTACCTTAGGTGCTTAAGAGATTGATTTGTCTTCCATACTCAAGAACACAGCTTGAGAGAGTTTGGAAGAGCTAAGGTCTCGGCTGGAATGGGACAAGAGGCAAGAGAATGAGAGGAAAGGTGTTTACAATGGTTAAAATGTAAAAACGGAATAGTAAAATGGTGAATCATCACATTAGGTAGATATTTAAGCATTAATGCTGGAGTGAGCTGTCTTCTAAGCTCCTTTCCTGCCGACAGCATAAGGGTCAAATGGGTCATTAATTGACCATTGACCATACTTGGTCAATTTTGATTAAAAATGCACTATTTGGGTACTATTCACAAATAAATGTCATATTTTGATTTTTATTTTCAAACTTTGATTTAGACTTTAAATAGTCTATCATGTCAAATTAATGATTTAAATGATATACTCCAGGTCTTTAAAATGACAAAAAGTCATTATCTTAGAGCTCATACATAAAAACGTGCTTTAAGGTGTTTTAGTGCACATTTTGTGCCACAGGGTGTTTCTGAGCTTAGTTTTCTTTGAAAACAGTTTTTTTGTGTTCCTTACTTCAATATAATACTTAGGAATCCACTTTGGATCCTATTTGAGGTCATACAATCTTTATGGTGTCTTAAAGCACATTTTTGGCTTTACCGATCTTAAAGCATGTTTTGCCTTGTTGAGATCTTTTGATTGTTTCCCCAATGGTATTTAGATGTTTATTAACCATCTTAGATCATTAATAGATCATTTAATTAAGTTTTTAAGGTTAGGGGTATTTCAATATATATGAGCATTTATGTCCTATGTAAATCAAGCTTGCGGGATAAAAAGAAGAGATACAATCTGAGCAAGTGTGAGTCAGACAAAAGTGTGTGTAAGTACTAGAGAGTTGGTGAGCTAGTGAGGACTGGGTTAGAGTGCCAATACTTTGGGTATTTGATAGGCCGACAGGTCGGGGAGCGGTCGGTGAACCGTAGGCCGATAGTCAGGTGAGGGTTAAGGACTTTAGGGGTAAAGTCGAAACTGTCCCGAGAGTTCGTGTGTGGGGCGAGGGAGATTGAGTGAATTTTGTGTGTGTAAATTCTCAATCGAAATGGAGTTTCTAGTTTAAGGTTTATCTCGTGTCTTTCCCTAAACTATCAAAATTTATTTGATTCACGATACGTCCACGACCGGTCGGGACGCATCAGGAGCGCCAGCCAGTATCAATTGGTATCAGAGCGGGTCTCTTCTATAAAGCTAACTGGTTAGAAGAGGATCAAAATGACTCATGCAAGCCTACTACGTCAGAAGAAGGTTCTGCACCAAATAGACCAACACTTTTAAATGGAGACAACTACACTCACTGGAAGAACAAAGTGGAGTTTCATATCAAGTCTGATGATCCCAGGATGTGGAGGGTTATATCACGAAGCTGATTTTCAATGCACGAGCAGTAAGAATTCTACATTGCGCACTACTATTGTAACACCCCTACCGCTAAACTCATTGTTAACAACTAATCACCTCATAAATCAATACATTCACAGCGGATATTTCAATACAACGGCGGGTGAAACAATGCCATTAGCCACCCACGTGACTAACTAGGCCTATTTCGAATACAATACGGTCTGATGGACCAGATACCGGAGTACTTAAACAAATACAACCTTCATTCATCTCTAAATCGAGTCACATACTACATCCTCAATTCAAGATCTTACCGAGTTAATTACAATCTATATGCCGACAACACATTCGGACTTACCCTACCAATACATACATTTACATTTGTACTCAAATCAACTACCCATGATTAACCACCATCCCCGTCCTACTCTCGAATGGTATTCATCATCCGGTACCTGAAAAATAATGGGTGGCCCCAAAGAGGCTCAACACCCTGCTGGTATGGAAGTCATGCAACCTGCTACACCCCTACCGGGCCACACTTAACTAATTCTCATCTTAACATGCGATTGATTTTATTTAAATCAAATCATGAAGTACAATAAACATACAACATGCTCGCATTCACAAGTATTCAAATATAGGAATACAATCATAAAACTAACACATTAAGTTAGTTAGTTTACATTTCTTACTCATTAGGCTTTGAGGGTTTCTACCTCAACAACACCTCATTCTCATTGTTCAGTATTTTATCCATTCTCTTTGGATACCTTTCTTGTTCTCTTAGTTCCGTAAACATACATGCCTCATTCATACTTTCCCCATTATTCCTCTCTGGAATAATTCTTAAGTCAATACAAATGACCTCCGGGCAGAGACATTCACAAGACTCACCACCGGGCTTTAACGTTACTAGTCTTACTTCCCCGGTTTCGACCCACTACCGGGTCTAGCATGGTGGGAAGGCTCAACTAGTAATCGGAACACTCTCTTAGTTCCTTAATCTCACAAACGTCCGAATCTCAACCGGACTTCTCTTATCCACAAATACTCCTCTCTCGGAGTCGTAACATTTTATGTGTATTAGTCTAGAAGCAACACTCTCGATGTCATCTAATGACTTAGGGAATTTTCTCAAGTTCTTGTATTCTCAGAATTAAGGGTTACGCCAATATTTTTAATACTTATACATTCGGGTCATTTTCTCATACCGGGTCGGATCCTCATATAGGAGGTCGACTATCTTTTGAAGGGAGTTTGATGGTCCCTTAATTCTCTTTTACTCTTCTCATGTGTTCGTATCTTTGAACTATCATTGTTCTCCTTATGAAGGTTCTTTATATTTTCCACTATTAATTAATTCGTGGATTGTTTCGGTTCGGTTCTCTAACCGTTAACGGGAGTTTACTAGTCCGTAAAACTCTTTCACATGGAGTGAGTTCATAATGTTTGAACTATCATTGTTTCTCTAGTTTATATTTCTTATGGTTTCCGCGTTCACATTATTTGTGGGACGACTCTTTCTACGAGTCACTAACCAATCCTTACTCACTTACGAGTTGCTCTACAACTCTAGGTTAGACCTCACAATCAAACATGGATGGTTAGCACATACAACATGCATTAAGATACATAACAATGCAATAACCATTTTTCATGCATTTATCTTGTTAGGCCGGCACACAAGCAAACAACACAAGCCGAGAGGACTCGGCAGGACACAAGTTGCAACAAATCCATACCTTCCACCATGGAGCTACTCTACCATGTCACCTTACGTTCCTCGGGTTATACTCAATTCACTAATAACATTTCAAGCGTTTCTATTAACATCAAGATTGTACGGTATATAAACTACTATTACTCCCGTACTTAACCCCGTTATCCCGTTAATTGTAACTCCACTCATGTGATCTCAAGTTCTCAACTTCCAATTCAATTTAACACTCGTTTATACTCCTAATAACCTTTACATGTCATTAATCAAGTATTAATTATCTTATAATAGCATTATCATTCAATTCCCCATCTTAGAATGTCATTTTTCAACATTCTGGAGCCTTTTTATGTTGGTCCAGGTTTGTGTCCTTGTTTGTAAACCCGGACCAACTCATCGGAAACCTTACTACCCTATTTTTGACTCGTCCGAGTTTGTGTCCGGGGTTATAAACCCTGACCAACCCCTGGGATCGGTTTCTGCCTAGTTTTAAGGTGGTCCGGGTTTGTGTACCTATTTACAAACCCGGACCAAGTCTGGAACTGTTAAAATTGCTGGGTTTTTGAGCTCTAATCCCACCTCAATTCTTACCCAATCTTTTACTAATCATTCCACATGTTTCCAAACATGTTATAACACCTTAATCATGCTCTAAACCTCCTTAAATCATTGATCAAACTTATCACTCAATTCTTGCTTAATTCTACACTTTTGCACTCTCATTTCCCATTCTGTGCACACCATGCACATCAGTGCATTCCCAAACCATTCCCATGACAGCTTTCAACCTTCTCCTAACCATTTGACCATACCACATTCATTCCTAGTCTTTTTCATTTCCAATACCTAAGTTCACTCACTAGTTTCAAGGTCTTACATACTATTCTCTCCTAAGAATTCAAGACACCAAAACATCATTTATGCTACAGATTTTTGCATCACTCCCATCCATTCTCCAACTACCATTTCAAGGTGATTAATCAACTCAACTCAACCCTATAAACACCTAGGTTCTTCAATTCATAAGGTCACCTAAAACACTCCATTTATACAGAAATTTTGCCAAACTTCGTTACTAAACTAGCATGCCCAAACACTTATATCATTCACCTATTTCAATTCAAACTATCCAAACCCATAGTGGGTTCTACCAGCACACAACATTTCAATCCAAACTCATTAAACACAACATAATGCCAATCCCAATTGCAATGGCACTTAGGCCCTTAAATCAACACAATTCACAATTCTCTATTCCAAATACCAAACCACATTCTCAACTCAATTTTTTTGGTTCATTCTTTTAAATTCCCATCCCATAATTCTAAAACATACAGGGTATACATTAAGGTAGATGTATTACCTTAAGCTCACAAGTTCCTCTTTCCTTTTCCAATATTCTCCTCTCCTCTTTCTTGATTGCAATTGGTCATGGGCATTGTCATTGCCCAACACTCTAGACCAATACCCAAGGGAGCACAATAAGCACTAATTAAACTCTTTAACCCCTTGGAATGACTCTAGAATTTAATGGAAGTGCTTAAAGCACAAAATTAGGGCTTACCTTTGGAAGCTCTAGAATAGATTTTTGCCTTGAATTGAAGAAGGGTTCCCACTAAGATGTTGTAGCTTGATTCAAATCTCATACAAGGAAATAAAATGAGGCACTTGAGAAGCCAAAATTGGCCAAGTCAAGAATGGAAAGCAAAATGAGTTTTTCTTTGCGTTTTTGTTACCTTAAATCGAAGAGGAGACATCCTAGCTCCATAAAATTCACTTTTCTCTTCAAATGGGCTATACTCATGGTGGTCAACTTCAACCATTTGAGATTTTGAAAAGAGGGAAATGTAGCTCTTGGTGAGGGGAGCAAGAATATGTAATTTATTTTTGATTTGGAGCATGAGTTGGCTAGGGCAAGATGAGAAAGGTGAGGAAGCCATGGAAGAGATTCAAAATCGCCAGCCATGAGAGAAAGAGAGGGCTGCCGGCTGAAGAAGAAAGAAAATGGGAGAGAGAGGGGGAAATGGAGGAGAGAGAGAAGAAAAGGTAGTTTTGTACCTTTTTCTACTTTTTCCTTTTTGACTTTTCTTCTTCTTATTTTCTAGCTAGTTTATTAAGTGAGAGGGGAGGGTGAGTCCCACCCAAGAAAACCGCCCCCCTATATTAGTTGGACAGGGGCGTTTTCGTCTTTTTACAAGAAACGCTCCTAAACTCCCGGTTTTGGCACTATTCACTAACCGGGCCCGTTTTCCAGATTTTCTTGTTTCTTTAATTTTAATGGTTCTTAGGCTTCATTAATGTTTAATTATAGCTATATGCTCAACTGTAATTTTTACAGGTCCATTTGACCTCCTAAAGTCACGTTTCCGGGTTTTCTAAAAAAACGTGCTTTAAAACATGTTTGCGTTTTTAATCCACATTATGGATCCGTTTTCTTTGGTAATTGTTCCAACATGTTATTTAGGAATAATTAAGCCTTAGGAATCCATCTAGGATCGTAGTCCAGGTTACATACCTCCTATGGTTGCATAATACCCATTTTTACGTTTTATGCTTTTTAAGCGTTTTCTCTTTTCTTTCGGTTTTATTTTCTTCACCAATATTCTTTAGGAACTATTATGCCCTTAAATAACATTTTAGAATAATTTAATCACCATATTTAAGTCCGGGGTATTTCAATCTACCCCCTTAAAGAACTTTGCCCATAAAGTTGGTGAATCTAATATTGTTAATCTCATAGGCATATCATATACCAAGGTCATAATCATATAACCTTACCAACTCCACAAGTTTTTTTTTGATAATTTCTGGAAAATCCAGTTGCAATGGCAATACTGTGGCATAATGCCCTTCTCGCCGTTTCAAAAGAAAAACTTAGTACGAGCTACTTAACTAATAAGATAAAGAACAAGTGACTCAAGGATAAAACGGCATCAGCTGGAAGGTGGATATGTTAGGCGGCTCCATTAGTCTACTACTTCAGCCCGTTGTCGTGATTCCCCACCGAACATGATTTTGTTACGCCAGGTCTATTTTGCAAACGAGCAAGCATGCCCAGAGTTAACATATTTTGAGAGCTTCCATATGCGGCCTTCGAAAGGAACGGTGGCCATGATTTATTCTTTGCGGGGACTTCAATCATGTTTGCATTGTTGTTCTGTTTCCACATGTTGTGTCATCTATCGGGAGGTTATATCTCGAGGATGCCTATTATGTTTGTACCGGTCCTTTGCTTCTCTTTGGAGTAGGGCCCACTTCTCTCGTTTGATTACTCCTCTCACAAGTTAGTCTCCATTCATGCTACACATACCACACAACATGTCCTAGCATGCATAGCAATCGAAGTACTCTTTTGTATCCTCTCCATGGGGTCGGTCCGAAGACAAGAAGGCACTACAGTCCTCGAATCCCATATCGAGTAATACACTGTCGATCCCTCAGGTACCGGTCACATTGAACACTTACGCTTTCTGGTTCACGGCCGTTTCACGACTAATGGGCACTTACTCTCTCTGGCCCACGATCCCTTTGGTTCTGATCAAAACATTTGCATCTCTAGATATCCTCAGGCACTCTAGGTTATCCAGACACAAGACTTCTCTACGTCTCGCTGCCCTTGGAACAAAACATGCACTGCCACCATCCTACCGGTCAACTTTGGACCGTTGCTCGTTCGGTGCAGTGGTTTCAAAACTAATCCTCACTCCCACCGTCCTACCGGTCAACTTAGGACAGTTGCTCGTCCGGTGTTGTGGTTTCAAAACTGGTTTTTGTTTTCAAATCATGAAGAAATTCTTTTTAAAACATCGATCAACTCCAAATTCAATTTATGCTAATTGCATCTATTCTAAGCCGTGATTACTTGTGACCACTTATAGGGAGCTTCAAGAATCATCCAACCCTGATGTGATCAGCATCAGTGTTGAATTATCCTTCCACTCCAATTTGTGTTCGGTTTCCCTTGATCACTAGCAAATCAAGTTCCTCCTCACACTCCAATTCAAACAATCAAATAGTTAATCATTTTTCCATTTTCTATCTTTTATTCTTTCTACTCATAATCACAAAGCAAAACATTTTCAATTTATCTCCAATCATGGAACTTAGGTAGTCAATCATTTTCTGTTTACTTCCAAATAATTTACCTAGGAATTCAATACTTATGAGACTCATTTCGTCAATTATTACTCCTTTCATCGATTATTCTCAATTATGTCAAATAATTTACCTAAGGAATACAATACCTGTGGAGCTCAGTCCACCAATCATTCTCAATTTGCCTCAAATCAAATCACCTAGGGAACTTAATTCCTGCGGGGTTCCACATCGGTTTCATACCGACTCATCAATCATAATACCATGTCTAATCTCAATAGACATATACTATCGGGGTTTTAATTCCCCAAGAGTTTCTCTACTCCTTTCCACTTATAATCTCACACCGGAGTTACAGGATAGTCAAGTTTATCTCAATGGTATTCACATCCCCAGTGCGTAAAAACCATAATTACACTATGAATGAATACATATGTTTATATAACGTAAGTACCAATCATCAAAACAAATTCCTTTGTGCTATGCACACTGTAGTTTACGTATTTAATACGTGAAACATACAGTAAGTGGTTTTTCGCTCTACCCGCCCCCCCTTAAAAAGGGATTACGCCCACGTAATCTACCTTGTGTAACCATAGAACATTGGTTCATTCAATTCGGGCGTCATGGAGTGTCTTAACTTCCACGCAGTTTATTATACAATGTATTCTAGTCAAAGGGGCTTAACCATATTGACGGTTTAGTCCCTGCACCAAGAATTCTCATTAGAGTTTGTTTAACTCATAACCAATTTCGGTTCTAGCCTATCAGGCTTCAAGGCATTGATAATTAGCCGTTCGTTCATCTTCAATAGGTATGTTAAACCTTAGAATTACGGGCCCACTAGCTTCTACTGCGCGACCCTGATAACTTAGAGCTTGGTTCGCCCTTTTTGTTATTCTCCATGTATTTTACATCTCCTCCTTATCCCTTTTTATCTTGGGAATTAAGGTCTCTCAATCGACGCGTGATAACTCTTACCATATGCAAATTCGATGAGTCATAGATTTTCTATCATGGAAATCTATTGTACATACTACTGTGTACCTTAGTGGTTATTCACTTGGTTCTTCCGACTTACTGTCGGTTGAGGTCAAGCTACTACCTAATGTGTAGTGCTTCCTCGATTTTTAGTGGCTTCTGAATTATGCTCACTTAACTAATTCTGTACAAGAATTCTTTTACTTGTATGACCTTGCATTTTCTATGCATTGGTCCTCTTAATGTTCATAGGTTTCCGCTTAACCGGCTTGCGCCATAATCATTGGTATGCTTTCAAGTCTTCCGTACGTAGTACGGTTCGGTTATTTAACCATCGGGTACGCTAGTCCCAAAGTTTATTACTTCACTTATCAATTTGATCTACTAAAGATACGCTTTTAGTTCCTTATGTAGTTGCAATAGGAATGAACGATGCTTTCTCTGTGAGGTCCTTCATCACATGGTACAGACTACAGGCTTAACTGCCTAGTCTATCTACCATCTCTTGCTTTCTTGTCTCCACTGATTCTAACTCATGATTCCTCTTTATTCTCTATATCATTGTCTGCCTATATCCATATAATGGTCGCTTACTGCGTACCATGTTCTCACTCATTATACGACGTTGATTACATGGCATCCGCTACTATGTTAGCTTCCGCTCATTTACTTCCACCATATATACTATGGATCGCCATTTACTTGGCATATTACAGAATATGCTATTCTTTATGTCGTTATGCCCCTTGGGCGTTATCACTATATAGTTCGCATTGTACACATACAGTGTTCACTTCTAAACCGATTACTCTTTCAGTTTCCAATAATTGCTATAAAAGCTTCTTCCTTATTACTAGTCTTGGAAATATTGATTTCTTATTCACATTGTTCCTTGGCAATAACACACGCTCAAACTTCAATATACTACTAGGTGGAATCCTCTTTCTGAAGGGTCCACATATTTGCCGCTCCAGCGGTCTCACAATAACGAGAGGTATCCCCACTCCTACTATGAGTCGTTCGTTCTCCGCTCTTATTCATTAGTTATCAAATAATATCTCTTTGCTTACTGGTGCTATTCTCGGCAATTCTTCTTGTTAATCAAGGTGGGTTTTGCAACCGTTTAAATCTACGTAACGTAGTTGGTTCATGGCTTATAAGCCATGTTGCCTCGAGATGTGCTCTTTGCAGACTGTTTATACAAGTTTCTACTTCTCCATATACCATCGCATGGCTTGGAGGTAGTATTGGGCTCAATGACCAAGTCGTTGCATCACGCTTCCACCCATGGGAGGCCCTTTAGGTATCTTGACATTAATCAATGCCTTTTGGCAATTTAAGGTATCCCCAGTTAAGTGGGATCCCTTCGGCGTTCTCACCAAGCGTTCATTTTAGCTCTTGTGTTCTTATCATGACACTTTGTTCAACTGTTGTAGACTCAGACACCCCTCAAGGATTGCTCCTGGGTGTTATTAATTTATGCCATTACATCTAGTTAATAATTATGAGTGTATTCGGTCAACTACACTACTTTGCGGTACTGTACACCAAACTTTCCCGTCTTGGGTTGCAATGTCTCCCATTGTCGGGTAGACCATTAATGCTTTCTCTTTTCCGTTCTTGGCTGGATTTACTATCTTCTTCAGTGAAGAATAACATTTCCCTATAGTCTGGGTGATTGTTCTGGGAGTTCTCTCCCGTTTGTGGCACAATAACGTTTCCATGTTAGGCATCTGCCTTACTGTTTGAGGCTGGGTATTCATTCCAGCTATCCTGCGTTTGCTTCGAGATTCTTGAGACATATCCAATGTCTTTACTCAATAACTAGTGCTTCTCGCACTTCTTAACTCCTAATCATTTCCTTAGATGAACTATCTGATTCCTTTATACTCGTTAGCTTAACTGAGTTCCTTCTCTTCGATCGTCCGAGATGTCCAGCTGTTCTAGTTTGAACTTACTTTACTGTCCGTAGTACGAAGTTGACTACTTCCCGTGTTTCGTACACTACTTGTATACATATGTGGGGTACCTTACTGATATGTTGCTACTTACCCGATTAACCAATAAATAGGTCTCTCAGGCCCGCAAGCTCCTTCGGGGTGCTGTCATCCCACATCTCATTTTTGTACACTCATAGTGTTCGTCACACGCCTAAGTGAAGTATTATGTTGTCAACTCCTCTCATATCGTCCTATGATATCGTACTGTGATTCTTCTGGTTTGGTTTTTAAAAACAAATCTAAGGTTTTTGAAAGATTCTAAGTTTTGAAAGAAAAATTTGAGTTTTGAAAGTAAAGTCTTCATGGAATTTCAATGCCGGGTGGTTCTGACCGAGTCTAGCTTCTCGCTTACTGGTATATCCTTTAATACAATGGTCAGGCCGTTAGGCCCTTCCAAGGTTTCGTTCTGCAAGTTCTTAGGATTTGTGATCCTATAATTGTTCCATTCGTCATTGTGGTACTTTACTAAGTACTTCCTAGTCGTTAAAGTCTCCCCGACCAGTCCTGTTATTACTGCACTTGCCGTGGCAAGTGCGCCATGCAGGTGGTTTTTGGGTTAACATATACCGGTTATGGTATTGTTTCCATCCGTATTTGGTAGCCTTGTTGGCTCTTCCTTTGATCCTTTAGTTTGATATTCAATCTTCTGAGTAGCTTCTCATTAGTCTTGACATGATAGTTATTAATCCGGGTGCTTCTCCACTCTCGGAGACCCCTATTGACTTAGTTTTGCGTCTTTCCTTATTGCTCGTTCCCACACATTTACTGTGGGTACCGAGACTTAACTTTGTTTAGGCACTACCTAGTAGTCCTATTGAAGTGTATTTCGTAGATGTTCTCATAGCTGTCTAAGTTACATGGATCAGGTATTTTAACCTTCTTTGGGTTGTAGATTCGGAGTTATCTACTCAGGACTAGTTCCTTAGTCCGTTGGTGGTATTATCTAACTGTTGTGGTCCCGTAGACATGTGTCTCGGGTTTGTTACTTCTCCTATTTCCGCTTCGTTGCACGGTTGGTGCTTTCCTTCTTGCTGGCCAAGCAGGGTTCTCGCGACTACCAAGCATGTCGCCCCATGCTGCCGCAAGTCCCAGACTCTTGTGGTTAGGATTTCTCAATCTTCCGCCATTAAGTGTGTTTATTGTTGTTCCAAAGGGAACCGTCTTCGGGATTCTGGTACTTGGAATCTACCGTATGATAGGTTCTATGTTCTTACTGTAACACCCCAACTGCTAACAACATACTTAACAACACCTTGCAGCGGAAATCACAACTCACAACATAACTTAACTCCTTGGTGTTACACGCCGTTAGCCACCCACGTGGCTAACAAGGCTAACATACATACATTGTACCGGTCTGATGGACTAATTTCCCGAGCATCTACACATTACTTTCCTTTTCATTAACAGTAACTTATAAACAACATACATTACAACCGTACCGAGTATTCACAAACTAATGCCGATAACACTTTCGGTCTTACTACGCCTACAATACATTCTCATTTGGATGTCTACCCATGAACGACAACTACCCGTCCTACTCTCGAACGGCTTCCAGCTCCTTCGTTCCTGTAAAGTAATGGGGGCCCCCAAAGGGGGTCAGCACCTTTGCTGGTATGGTAATCCCGCAGCCCGCATGCTACCGGGCCACGCACAACTATTTGTCGTCTTAGCATGCGGTTGATTTATTTCAAACATGCACAACTCATACACATATCATGCTTATAAGCAAACATCCATTAATAGAATACAGATACAAGGTTAGCACACTCGATATAGCAACACACTTCACTTTATAACATACACAACTTAATTTCACTCTTCTTAGAGTACATGAACTTCACTTAGGGAGTGCCGGGGTGATATAAGCCCGTGCACAACATACATACATTTTCTTTACTTGAGTGGCGGCCTCATATAGGACCGATCACAACATACATAATTTCCCCTAGCTCCAATAATGATGAGTTAGGTAAGCCTTGGTTAAGCTTGTGGGTGGTTGTAGTTCAAGAAGGAAGAACAACCGTAACATAACAAAGAGGGAGTCGAAGCGAACTTAGGCACCGACACCTACAAACATTATACATAATTTCCCTCCTAGCCCGATGTGGAGGTCGGGTAGGCAAGCTTGGCTAAGCTAGTGGGAGGTCGAATCCAATGAGGGAAAACAACCCTAACATAAAGGATGGGAGTTAATTCACATATACATATTAACTCCCAAACAATACGCGCGACCGGGACAACCGGATTCCTCTCCATACATGACATATACTTATTAGTTGGAGGCTCCCTTATGGAACTTATCACATACATACACCACATAGTGTTACTAACTCGGTTAGACACATAGGGGAAATCATATCCCATTTCAACAACACGGATAACGGTATCCAACAGCAACAACATATTAAACAAGCCACATACATCACACTTTAATCACAACATACACTAACGCATGGATAGCCGTAGTTAGAACGTTCCCGTGGGTTGGGACGTTTATTCCGAATACCGATCTCTTATGTGAACCTAAGGTCGGTTAACTATTATTAACACATAATTAAGGTTAAGCGGTATCGGAATTAATTTCGCCACAATAATGAATTACTATAAACTCATTTCATGCTTTATCTTGCAAGGTGGCAAACACACAGAAAAAACATTGGCATACAAGCCGGTGTAATCCGGTAGGACACAGGTTGCAAGAAAACCATACCTGTCACCGTGGGGAATTACTTTACCGGTGTTCTCACGTTCCTCGATTCACACTTGTTCCTCATGTCATACTCTTGAACCACTATTTACATGTCAAATGGTTTAATTAATATTAAGGTGTTACGGTAGGTACATAATTGCTACTCCCGTACTTACCCCGTTATCCCGTTATTTCGGTTTAACTTGTGTACTTAAACTCCAACTTTCTCAATCATTTCCAACACTAGTTTATACTTCCAATGGCCCTTAAACTCACCAAACAAGGCCTAATCAACATCTAAAACCATTATCATTCACTTCCCCCTCTCAAACACACTTAATAACACTCTCTGGTGCATTTTTAGGGTGGTCCGGGTTTGTGTCCGAGTTTACAAACCCGGAACACACCGTCGTAACACTTTCTGCCCAATTTTACACCTGGTCCGGGTTTGTATCCGGGTTTACAAACCCGGACACCTACAGATTTTACTCTCTGGGGTGTTTTTGGGGTGTTCCGGGTTTGGGTTCTTGTTTGCAAACCCGGAACACTCCAGTATTAGTCCAGAACATTATTTTTCATCCACTTTTCAACCTCCAAACCAAGCCTAACCTTCTCCTAATGTTTCCATGTTTCCTACATGTTTAAACACCCTAAAACATGCACTAAGCCACTTCAAAACATAGGTCCATTCATTACTCAAATTCTTGCTCCCATTCTCAATCTTCCCATTTTCTGTTACACTTATGCGCACTTGTGCTATGGATTTTTATCCCACTTCTTCTATTCCCAAATGCCATTTCAAGGCTATCAAATATCTCAACTCAACCACATACACACCTAGCTCCTCCAGTTTACCACGTCACCTTAAAACACTTATTTTCTATCGAGATTTCGCCATAACCTCCCATAAACTTAACATCTCCCTAACCATCAATTCTCATCAATTTACATTCCTAATCTAGCCACACCCATAAGGGTCCTACCAGCACATAATATCCTCCAAAATTCACCAAACCACACACTACAAACACAATTCCCAAATCACTTGGCTCCAAGGCCCTCAATTCAAACCAACATTTCACAAAATCCCAACTAACCAACATCAAGCATCTTATTGCTCCAGATTTTATTTCATCTTTTATTTTTCCCAAACCCAATTCTAAAACAATTATATAGACTTTAAGGTAGATTTCTTACCTTAATCCACAAGTTTCTCCTCTTGCTCCTCCTCTTCCCATTTCGATCAAATAGGTGATGGAGTTACCAAACTCCATCCCAACACCCAAATTACACAAAAAGCACACAATTAAAATTCTAACCCTTAAGATAACACAAATTCATCTAAGGGCTTAAAAACCAAGGTTAGGGTTTACCTCTTGGAACCCCTTAAGAGAGACTTTCACACCCTGGAATCAAAAGGGCCATTCCACCACCATTGGAGGGTTGAAAATGAAGCTCAAAAACAAGAAGAAAAGGTATCAAAAGAGGGTAAAAATCGGCCAACACCATGGGTGGAGAGAAATGAGGTTTTTCTTGGAGGCTTTACCTTGTTTGAAAGAGGAGACTTCAAGCTTCATGATGGTGGCTTTACTCCTCAAAATGGGCAAACCCAGGAGATGAAGTTCTCATTTTCGAATTTTGAAAAAGAGGGGAGGGAATGATAGAGAATGATGAGGAGATGAAGAATAGTAAATTATTTCTCATTTGGAGTGGTGTAGCACCTTGGGCAAGCTTGAGAAGAAGGAGAAGCCATAGAAGGGCTTCAAAATCGCTGGAACAGAGGGGAGAAGAAGGGAATGGGAGAGAAGAAGAAAGAAAGGAGGAAAGAGAAGAGGAAAAGAGAAAGTGAGGGAGGAGAGAGAGAGAGAGAGGGAGAGATAGTGGGCACCTTTATTTCTTCTTTCTTTCTTTCTTTTTTTTCTTTCTCTTCTAATCTTGTGTGTGTGTGAGTGGGGCTATTATAATTAAAAACGGGCCCACTATATTAGTACCAGGGGCGTTTTTCGTCTTTTACCGAAAACGCTCGTAGTTTACACGGTTTAGCACTATGCACTAACCGGGCCCGTTTTCCGGAATTTTCGGCGTTTATTTAATTTTAATGGTTATATACTCCATAATTCTTATTATAGTTATATGAAACTATAATTTTTACGGGGTCGTTTGACTGTTTAAAGTCACGTTTTCGGGTTTTCTCGAAAACGCGCTTTAGACTCCGTTAGCGCTTTAAACGCATTATTGGATCCGTTTTTCCGGAATTTTCCCACATTCTTAGTATGTAATAGGGTATAAAAAAATATATATAACCATAGTGAAGGTTATATACCTCCTAAAATAATTAAAACGCGTTTTCACGTTTTGTGACTTTTTCGCATTTTATTTTTCTCTTTGGTTTTATTTCTTTACCAATGATTTTAAGGACTTAATTAGCCTTAGAAAATAAAGTCACATATTTAATTAACATATTAAGGTTTGGGGTATTTCACTTACCGAAGTATTTCATAACTGCCAGATCGGGTTTTCCCGAGTAAGAGAGGTTTTCCATCTCTCTGGCGTTATTTCCCGAACTTTAAATTGGGGGATGTGGAGGGTGGGTTTGATATTGTAGGTATCCGGTACACACCGGGAGTTCCTAACTAGCGTATCGCTCACACTATTGCTCAACCCTTAGTCCCCAAGTCTCTAATTCCTAACTCGGTATTTCCTAAGCTCGGTATTTCCAGTCATTAGAGCGATACTTCGCTCTGATACCACTTTTTGTAACACCCCTACCGCTAAACTCATCGTTAACAACAATCACCTCATAAATCAATACATTCGCAGCGGAAATTTCAATACAACGTTGGTTGAAACAATGCCGTTAGCCACCCACACGACTAACTAGGACTATTTCGAATACAGTAACGGTCTGATGGACCGGAATACCCGAGTACTTAAACAAATACAACCTTCATTCATCTCTAAACCGAGTCACATACTACATCCTCAATTCAAGATCACACCGAGTTAATTACAATCTCTATGCCGACAACACATTCAGACTTACCCTACCAATACGTACATTTACATTTGTACTCAAATCAACTACCCATGATTAACCACCATCCCCGTTCTACTCTCGAACGGTATTCATCATCCGGGTACCTGAAAAATAATGGGCGGCCCCAAAAGGGCTCAGCACCTTTGCTGGTATGGAAGTCGTGCAACCCACTACTACCGGGCCACATTCAACTAATTCCCATCTTAACATGCGATTGATTTTATTTAAATCAAATCATGTAGTGCAATAAACATACAACATGCTCACATTCACAAGTATTCAAATATAGGAATACAATCACAAAACTAACACATTAAGTTACTTAGTTTACCTTTCTTACTCATTAGGCTTTGAGGGTTTCTACCTCAACAACGCCTCATTCTCATTGTTCAGTATTTTATCCATTCTCTTCAGATACCTTTCTTGTTCTCTTAGTTCTGTAGACATACATGCCGCATTATTACTTTCCCCATTATTCCTCTCTCGAATAATTCTTAAGTCAACACACATGACCTCCGGGCAGAGACATTCACAAGACTCACCACCGGGCTTTAACGTTACTAGTCTTACTTCCCTGGTTTCGACCCACTACAGGGTTTAGCATGGTGGGAAGGCTCAACTAGTAACCGGAACTACTCTCTTAGTTCCTTAATCTCATAGACATCCATATCTCTTATCCCCAAATACTTCTCTCTCGAAGTCATAACATAATTATGTGTATTAGTCAAGAAGCATCACTCTCGATGTCATCTAATGACTTAGGGAATTTTCTCAAGTTCTTGTATTCTCAGAATTAAGGGTTGCCCTAACATTTTTAATACTTATACATTCGGGTCATTTTCTCATACAGGGTCGAATCCTCATATAGGAGGTCGACTATCTTTTGAAGGGAGTTTGATGGTCCCTTAATTCTCTTTTACTCTTCTCATGTGTTCGTATCTTTGAACTATCATTGTTCTCCTAATGGAGTTTCTTTATATTTTCCACTATTAATTAATTCGTGGATTGTTTCGGTTCGGTTCTCTAACCGTTAACGGAAGTTTACTAGTCCTGTAAAACTCTTTCACATTGAGTGAGTTCATAATGTATGAACTATCGTTGTTCTCTAGTATATAATTCTTATTTGTTTTCCGTGTTCACATTATTTGTGGGACGACTCTTTCCACGAGTCACTAACCAATCCATACTCACTTACGAGTCAGTCTACAGCTCTAGGTTAGACCTCACAATCAAACATGGATGGTTAGCACATACAACATGCATCAAGGTACATAACAATGCAATAACCATTTTTCATGCATTTATCTTGTTAGGCCGACACACAAGCAAACAGCACACAAGCCGTGAGGACTCGACAGGACCCAAGTTGCAAGAAATCCATCCCTTTCACTATGGAGCTACTCTACCGTGTCACCTTACGTTCCTCGGGTTATACTCGATTCACTGATAACATTTCAAGCGTTTCTATTAACATCAAGATTGTACGGTATATAAACTACTATTACTCCCGTACTTAACCCCGTTGTCCCGTTAATTTTAACTCCACTCATGTGATCTCAAGTTCTCAACTTCCACATTCAATTTAACACTAGTTTATACTCCTAATGACCTTTACATGTCATTAATCAAGTCTTAATTATCTTATAATAGCATTACCATTCAATTCCCCATCTTAAAATGTCAGTTTTCAACATTCCGGAGCCTTTTTATGTTGGTCATGGTTTGTGTCCTGGTTTGAAAACCCGGACCAACTCATCGGAAACCTTACTACCCTCTTTTTTGCCTCGTCCGGGTTTGTGTCCGGGGTTATAAACCCGGACCAATCCCTGGGATTGGTTTCTGCCTACTTTTTAAGGTGGTCCGGGTTTGTGTACCTATTTACAAACCCGGACCAAGTCTGGAACTGTTAAAATTGACAGTTTTGAACTCTAATCCCACCTCAATTCTTACCCAATCTTTTCCTAATCATTCCACATGTTTCCAAACATGTTATAACACCTTAATCATGCTCTAAACCTCCTTAAATCATTGATCAAACTTATCACTCAATTCTTGCTTAATTCTACACTTTTGCACTCTCATTTCCCATTCTCTGCACACCATGCACATCAGTGCATTCCCAAACCATTCCCATGACAACTTTAAACCTTCTCCTAACCATTTGACCATACCACATTCATTCCTAGTCTTTTGCTTTTCAATACCTAAGTTCACTCACTAGTTTCAAGGTCTTACATACTAGTCTCTCATAGGAATTCAAGACACCAAAACATCATTTATGCTACAGATTTTTGCATCACTCCTATCCATTCTCCAACTACCATTTCAAGGTGATTAATCAACTCAACTCAACCCTATAAACTCCTAGGTTTTTTAATTCATAAGGACACCTAAAACACTCCATTTATACATAAATTTTGCCATAACTTCGTTACTAAACTAGCATGCCCAAATGCTTATATCATTCACCTATTTCAATTCAAACTATCCAAACCCATAGTGGGTTCTCTACCAGTACACAACATTTCATCCAAAACTCATTAAACACAACATAATGCAACAATCCCAATTGTAATGGCACTTAGGCCCTTAAATCAACACAATTCATAATTCTCTCTTTCAACTACCAAACCACATTCTCAACTCAATTTTTTTGGTTCATTCTTTTAAATTCCCATCCCATATTTATAAAACATACATGATATACATTAAGGTAGATTTCTTACCTTAAGCTCACAAGTTCCTCTTTCCTTTTCCAATCTTCTTCTCTTCTCTTTCTTGATTGCAATCAGTCATGGGAATTACCATTGCCCAACACTCTAGACCAATACCAATGGGAGCACAATAAGCACTAATTAAACTCTTAAACCCCTTGGGATAACTCTAGAATTCAATGGAAGTGCTTAAAGCACAAAATTAGGGCTTACCTTTGGAAGCTATAGAATAGATTTTTGCCATGAATTGAAGAAGGGTTCCCACTAAGGTGTTGTAGCTTGATTCAAATCTCATACAAGGAAAAAAAAATTAAGCACTTGAGAAGCCAAAATCGGCCAAGTCAAGAATGGAAGAAAAATGAGTTTTTCTTTGCGTTTTTCTTACCTTAAATCGAAGAGGAGACATCCCTGCTCCATAAAATCCACTTTTCTCTTCAAATGGGCTATACCCATGGTGGTCAACTTCAACCATTTGAGATTTTGAAAAGAGGGAAATGTAGCTTTTGGTGAGGGGAGCAAGAATATGTAATTTATTTTTGATTTGAAGCATGGAGTTGGCTAGGGCAAGAGGAGAAAGGTGAGGAAGCCATGGAAGAGCTTCAAAATCCTCAGCCATGGGAGAAAGAGAGGGCGTCCGACTGAAGAATAAAGAAAATGGGAGAGAGAGGGGGAAATGGAGGAGAGAGAGAAGAAAAGGTAGTTTTGTACCTTTTTTTACTTTTTCCTTTTTGATTTTTCTTCCTATTTTCTAGCTAGTTTATTAAGTGAGAGGGTAGGGTGAGTCACACCCAAGAAAACTGGCCCCTATATTAGTTGGACAGGGGCGTTTTTGTCTTTTTACAAGAAACGCTCCTAAACTCCCGGTTTTTGCACTATTCACTAACTGGGTCCGTTTTTCGGATTTTTCTCGTTTCTTTAATTTTAATGGTTCTTAGGATTACATTAATGTTTAATTATAGCTATATGCTCAACTATAATTTTTACAGGTCCATTTGACCACTTAAAGTCATGTTTCCGGGTTTTCTCGAAAAACATGCTTTAAAACTTGTTTGCGTTTTTAATCCACATTATGGATCCGTTTTCTTCGAGAATTGTTCCCACATGTTATTTAGGCATAATTAAGCCTTAGGAATCCATCTGGATCCTATTCGAGGTTATATACCTCCTATGGTTGCGTAATACCCATTTTTACGTTTTATGCTTTTTAAGCGTTTTCTCTTTTCTTTTGGTTTTATTTCTTCACCAATATTCTTTTGGCACTATAGGCCCTTAAATACCATATTAGAATAATTTAATCACCATATTTAAGTCCGGGGTATTTCAACTACCTGAACAATACTCCAAGGTAGCCTCAGCTAAGACGGCTTAGGAGATTTGGAAAACTCTTGAGGTCACATATGAAGGGAATGATGAGATCAAAAAGACCCGCATCGAGCTGCTGTTGACTCATTGGGAGCTATTCAAAAAGGAAGAAAATGAGAGTATCTCTGAAATGCACACAAGGTTCACCAAGCTCATCAATTAAATGTAGGTACTTGGAAGAACCATCTCAAATGAGGATCAAATTCGGTAGTTCCTCAGATCTCTTCCAGCCTCCTTCGATAGCAAAGTCAATGCCATGCAAGAAGTACATGATCTCTCCAAGATGTCTTTGGCGGACATGCTAGGATATCTAATGGCTTTCGAGTTAAAACTACAACAAAGAAACTCAGAAAGCTCATCAAGGGATAAAGGAAAAGGCATAGCCCTTCAAGTAGCTGAAAATGAAAGATCCGAGTCAGGAGACGACAATGATGAAATGGTCCTCTATGCTAAGAGGTACTTTCGGAAGTTCATAAGAAATAAAATAATGAAAGACAAGGAGCCCAAGGAGTCGGATGATCAGAAGAAAAACAATGACAAATGTTTTGGGTGTTCAAGACGTGGAAACCACATCAAAGACTGTCCTCAACAATGCCGAGAGGACAACGACAAGGTCAAGAAGCTTGTCTGACGATCGTTCAACAAAGGGCCAAGGAAAGAAGCCTTCGTTGCTGCATGGGGAGACTCTGAACTAAGCAACGACAACCAAACCTCAGACAGTGATATCTCAGAGGATGAGAAGGCTCATCTATGCCTTGAGGAAGTTTGCTTGATGGCGCAAGACAATGACACATCAAAATCAGAGGAAGAAGGTCAAAACAAGGTAAACTACTCTAAACTCAAGCATAAAATTCTAAGAGCTGAACTTCTAGGACTTAGAAAGTTTTCTCTCATACTAGTTGATCAAGTAGAGGCATTTGAAAATGAAAACAAGGAACTCTTGGAGGAAAATGAAGAATTAAAGAAAAATTCAGGCAAATACAAGGTAGATAACCTCATGAGGGCACTCATGAAATTGTAAATCGACTATAGTGAAATTCTCTCCGCTCATGAAAAGTTGAAACTAGAAAAACAACCTGAAGTCGATGAACTAATTATTGTGCTTAACCCAAACGAAAAGGAACTAGCTACAGTCAGAGAAAAACATGCTAAACTAGAAGCTGTTCCTAAGACACCCATGAGGAGAACCAAACGGTAGGTTGGGTACCAGTCAGAGACCAGTCGTAGAGGTATCTGCCATCTATGTAGACAACCAGGTCATCATGAAACCAGATGCTATAGAACACGATTCATGGGGCACTGGCAACTCAAAGGTATAGGACTAAAATGGGTTGTCAAAAATGACTCCAGAACAATGGTCGTTTGTGGAACTGGGTCCAACCCTTCTGTGGACCCTAACCCCACACCACTAACATGTTAAGTGCAGGATCGAGTGCTAATGGACCCTGCTGGTACATCGACAACGGGTGCTCTAAACACATGACTGAAGATAAAATGAAGTTCTTCTCACTTGAGTCAGGAAGCCAAGGAATAGTTTCCTTTGGCGACAATAAGGAAAAATCATCGGTGTAGCTAGGTAAGGTTGGTTTTACGTCAGATTATGTCATAGATAATGTCAATTTAGTTAGCGGTTTAAAATTCAATTTGCTTAGTGTATCTCAAATCGGTGATAAAGGAAACTCAGTTCATTTATATTCTACACATTGTAGCATAGTAAATCAGAAAAATGGTAAGGAGTTGTTAAAGGGAAAAAGATGGAATAATGTGTATGTAACTAGTCTAGAGGATATTGACAGTCCAAATCTTCCATGCTTGACTACTTCAATAGATGACTATACACTGTGGCACAAAAGACTAGGGCATGCTAGCACTTCCTTGTTAAGAAAACTTGTCAAGAAACAGTTGGTAAGAGGTCTCCCTGAGATTAAGAAATCTGAGACCAATCCTTGTGATACATGTGTTAGAAGCAAACAAACTAAGACTTTTTTCAAATCAAAGAACTTAGTTAGTACATCCAAGCCACTTGAATTACTTCACATGGACTTAGGTGGACCTATGAAAATCAAAAGTTTGGGAGGAAATTGGTATGTGTTTGTAATTGTTGATGATTACTCACAATTTGTTTGGACACTCTTCATTGCTTCCAAAGACGAAGTCTTTGAGAAATTTCAAGTCTTTGCAAGAAGAGTCCAAGTACAACTCAACCAAAATTCAAGGCTCTACGGTCTGATCATGGGTCAGAGTTTGAGAATCAACAATTCATGGATATGTGTAAACAACATGGAATCAATCACACATATTCAGCACCAAGAACACCCCAACAGAATGGGGTAGTTGAGCGTAAAAACAGAACACTAAAAGAGGTAGCCAGGGCCATGCTATTGGGGAGCAGTCTTCCTCAGGTCTTCTGGTCAGAAGTAGTGGCAACTGCATGCTACATCACAAATAGAACGCTCATACGACCTATCCTCAACAAAACTCCCTCTGAGCTAATCAAGGGAAGAAAACCAAACATAAGTCACCTCAGGGTCTTTGGCTGTAAATGCTATGTCCACAACAGTGAAAAGAACCCTCTAGGAAAATTCGATGCCAGAAGTGATGTGACTATCTTCCTTGGGTACTCTGAGAGGAGCCGGGCATACAAAGTTTACAACAAAAGGACACTGAAGGTAGAAGAAAGTGTACATGTGGTCTTTGATGAAGCTGATGGTCACATAGTCATGAAATCCGAAGAAGAAGAAGGACTTGGATTCAATCTAGCTGATCAGGACCACACGAGTTATCCTAAAGATGAGTCACCGACTGAAGAAAACCTGCCCGACAGGTTAGCGACAGGTCAACAACAGGTCGTCGAAGGAAATAATGATGTCGAAGATCCTCTATCACCATCAACCATTCATCAATCTTGTGCTTTGTACAAAGACCATCCCTTGGAGAACATCATATCAGATATCTCCAAGGGAACTCAAACCAGAGCGCAAACTCGTAATCTATTGGCCTTTTACAACGACAGTCTCAACGATCGAACCCAAGAACATCAAGGAAGCTCTTCAAAACTCTGATTGGATCAGGGCAATGCTAGAAGAGTTAAATCAGTTTGAAAGATGCAGAGTTTGGCATCTTGTGCCTCGACCTACTAATCAAGGAGTACTTGGCACAAAATGGGTCTTCAGAAACAAACTGAATGAGATGGGAGAAGTGGTCAGGAACAAAGCTCGTCTGGTAGCTCAAGGATATCGTCAACAAGAAGGGATAGACTTCCAAGAAATCTTTGCTCCAGTAGCAAGGATGGAGTCCATCAGATTGCTAATTGCATTTGCTGCACACAAAGGAATTAAACTCTTCCAACTTGACATCAAGAGTGCCTTTCTCAATGGGTACGTCAAAGAGGAAGTGTATGTTGAACAACCTCCAGGTTTTGAAACACAAGAAGGAAAAGACATGGTACTTAGGCTTGACAAAGCTCTTTATGGGCTCAAACAAGCTCCAAGGTCATGGTATAACCGCCTGTCCTCCTATATATTGGAAAACCACTTCAAAAGAGGTAAAGTAGACAAAACTCTGTTTGTTTACAACAACAAAAGAGATTTCTTAATTGTGCAAGTATATGTCAATGATATAATTTTTGGAGCTTCCAATGAAAAGTATTGCAAAAGATTTGAAGCATTGATGAAGAAAGAATTTGAGATGAGTGATCTAGGAGAACTGAAGTTCTTCTTAGGACTTGAAGTCAAGCAGGACATTGAAGGGGTCATCATATCCCAACAAAAGTACGTAAAAGATTTACTGAAGAGATTTGGAATGGAAGGTTGCAAACTGTTTGACACACCAATGGCCGTTGGCACAAAGATAGGCATCACGATTGGTGACCAACCGGTCGACCAGCGGTTGTATAGGGAGATGATAGGTTCTCTACTATATCTAACTGCTAGTAGACCTGACATTATGTATAGTGTTTGCTTATGTGCCACGTTTCAAGTAGATCCTAGAGAAAGTCATCTCACAGCTGTGAAAAGAATCCTACGTTATCTCAAAGGGTCCATGAATCTTGGTTTATTTTTTCCCAGATTCACAAATTGCAACATTGTAGGATTTTCAGATGCAGATTATGGAGGATCCATCACTGATAGAAAAAGCACGTCAGGGACAACATTCTTTGTTGGATCATGTTTGATTGCATGGGGATCAAAGAAACAACAAAGTGTAGCCATCTCTACTGCAGAATCAGAATACATAGCTGCAGCAAGCTGTTGTGCCCAACTCTTATGGCTTAAAGAACAAATCGGTGACTATGGTGTTAAAACAGGTACGTTACCTATCATGTGTGATAATACAAGTGCTATTTCTATTTCCAAAAATCCAGTACATCGTTCTCGTACCAAGCATATTGACATTAGACATCACTTTCTTAGAGATTGGTGTGAAAAGGAATTAGTTGGCTTAAGTATATTTCTATTGAAGATCAACTAGCTGACATTTTTACTAAGCCATTAAGTAGAGAAAGATTCAACAAGATTATTCATGATCTTGGTATGATATTCATTGATCATAAATAAATCATCTTTCAATTCCCACGGTCGGTCACCGACACGTGAGCAACCCCTATAATGTTATCGTTCAGCAGTCAATGATCAGTCTAATGCATAAAAGTTATGTCAAACGACTACTTGAAACAAATATGTCATTTTTCCATAACAAGTGAGGTTAGTTTAGAGAAGGTCCAACGGATAGAAACGAGAAAATTTCTCAACGGATCACTGACAACCGTCACGACCGCTGCCCGTTATGAATAATACAGTTAGGACATGTCAGCGAGTGGACGAGGAATGGTCGCCGACCGTTACTCGATATCTATAAAAGGGCGACAGGAGTTGTATTCTTGTCACACTACTACCCTCACTCTCTCTAATCTCTCTAAACATTTAGAGCAATTTCTCTTCTCTCTTACAAACATTCTCGTGAGTTTAAGCGCAAAAATCCCCGCCTCACAACGTCTCTATGACTTCTCTAGCAAAAGGTTATAAAACTCTAGAAATCCTTTGAACAATCATGGCATCAAAATCTTCTCTCCGCTCCAAGAACAAGGTTGCACTCAGAGTATCTTCCTCAGTGCAAGTGGCCGACATAAGATCGACAGAAAATCACTGAGAATCGCCACCCCCTTGTCTTTCCATAGATCTGGAAGATCAACTTGTGCGAAGGGTAACTGACGAAGGCGAACTACTACAAGAAGAGGTACAATATATAAACCACTACTTGCCCAAGCTTCATTATCTCATTCAAACTGAAGTTCTCAAGCCTAAAATACTTCCAACTCCTACCACCATAGAAAAACCAAAAATGTCTTCTCAAGATCCTTCACCAAAAGTCACCACCAAACACTCCAAGGCCAAAAATCCCAAGAACCAAAACCTTTCTATTGCCACAACGAGTCGTGTAACTCGCGCAACTCGTGCCTCTCAACGTAACAAAAATCAAAAGAAATCTCCACAAAAAGCCCACTCTACCAAAAAAGGCAACTCGAAAGTTGCACTTCAGCGATGAGGAGGGAGCCACTCTTTCGGCAATCGCAAAAGTTGTCATTGAGCAACTAGAAGAAAAGGAAGTTCATAGTGACGAAAAGTGACAGGAGGGGGTCTCACCATTAGAAAAGACACCAGAGGAAGGTGTGACTGCACCAAACTCTGAAGAAGAAACTAGCAACATTTCCTAGATGATGACACCTGTGACGACAGGTCGCCGACGCCTCCACGGCAAGCTCAAGAAAAAGGCAAGGAGAAAATGGTTCCATCACCACAATATGTAGAACTAGAAGAGCTCTTTCAAGATGTCACCAAGCCTCCACCTCCTCAATCCTTGAAGCGTCTCAAAAAATTCATGGAACTTGAGACATCGCTGATAAATGCAGAAAACGTCAACGACAGGTCCTATCCTGTCTTACCAAAGACACTGGACCTAGAATGGATGGACAAAATGGGTCTAGGAGAGATCCAAAAGCTGTTGGAGTACCAAGGATGAGTAGATTTCTTTCAAGAACCCATCACCGTCTACATAGAACTGCTCAAGGAGCACATGCACTGTCTAGGACCACTGCATAGTGACGACGATGACTATATCACTTCACGAGTTCAAAGCATCAAAATCACCATCTCCAAGTCCTGGATCTTCGAGACTTTTGGCTTGGAACCTGAAGGACTGGTCGTTCCAAAGGAAACATCATGGAATGACTTCGGACACTTAGGAGGGAGAATGGTAAATTTGCTCAACAAAGGAGCAACAATGAAGAACTTTCCTGCAGCAGAAATGTCGATACTAGACAGAGTTCTCTCCAGTTTACTCACACATAATATCACTCCATGAAATCAAGGAACCCACATCGTCAATGCAAGGGATGTGAGGTTACTCTACACCCTCAAGACCAAGGGGGAGATCGACCTTCCCGCCATGATCCTCTTCACGATTGATGAAAGCAGACATGTAAACCAGGGGCTAGTACAAGGGGGAGTGGTAACAAAGGCGCTGCTGGAGAACGGAGTGAACAACGACAGGTTCCACGAGTGTACCCGTACTGCTCAAGACAACATATGCTCAGAGATATTGTCAGAATTAGGTATAAAGACTAAGGGAGATCAACTGGTAGTTGTCCAGAAGCAATCAAAAAGTGAGGACTCAAGGTCAGAGCCTCGTCTAACCGCAAGGGCATCAGGTCTTAAAAGAAGGAGAAGTCTCTCACTGGTCTACGACAGGTCGGGGACCAGTCTGGATACCTCAACTAGGGATGTTCTGAAGAGAGTGAGAGTTACTCTCATAGCTGTGCAGGATGTCTCCTCTGAACCAAGTGTTCATCACATGGTTCAAGGAGCAATAGATTTCATAGACTTTCACATACCCTGAGCGTTCCCTGTCTCTTAAAGACTTGAGTGACAACCGTGAGAGCTAGCTTTAGGACTAGATTTTGTTTTTCCATTAATGTTTCATTTTGTCATTGACTATCTGTTTCCAAGTAAAACTTTGATATGAGTGAAAATGCAAGCTGTTTTTATCTATCTTGAATGATTATCTTGTTCATGAAATAAGTTATTGCATTGGCTGCCTCTTCCTTGATTAAAAATTACAAAATGGTCAAAGATATTTAGTCCCACCCATTCCACTAATCCAAGATCGGACCTTGACACCTAAAAAGCCTACAAACATAGCCCACAAGACGTAGCACCTCATTTATTACCACTCACCGATCAGTCGTTGAGCATATCTTTAAGTATCTATAAATACTTGCGCACCTTATTTTGCCACTCACATCATCGTTCACCATCTCAGGAAATGGCTCAAACTCCACAAAGCTCATACAACTCAAATGAGAAAACCATTCACTCCACCATTCTTAAACTCATGTTCACAAAACATCCAAAGAAATACGTCGCTCAAAGCTATGTCCTCCCCAACTCCAATTCCTTTACAGCCTGGTCTAGAACCTCAAGTGTCACTCCCTCTTATACCTGGACTCCTCACTGCATGGAGTTCACTATTGATTATGAGGAGTCAAACCTTTCCACTACAGGTGAATCACCTTTGATCAATCCTACCACAACCAAACCATCTTGGATCAAAGTTTATTTTTCAGAGGATGAACCCTTTGGCACTGAGGATTATGAATGGGACACCCAAACACGTCACTCCATCTAGATTATATTGATCATGTTTGTAGTTTGTACTATATGGAATGTTATGGCCTTTACAATATCTTAGGTCGTGTGTAGTTTCTCCCTATTTTGCTGTATGGCAAAGGGGGAAAGAATGAAAGAATATGTACTTGTGAAACTATGTCTATCTTCCTTGTATTATGTATCATCTTAATGAAAATTTTCTCCTATGGTTATAGTACAACATAAAAGCTGTCACTTTGTTTTGAAATTGTCCTCACTTTAAACCCTTAACAAACTCAGGGGGAATTCTTCTTAGGGGGAAACCTCTCAAAATTTTGAATCTTTGAGTTGTCAAAGCACATATTACTTTATCGGTTGCCATCATCAGAAATGGGGAAATTGTTAAGTCAAGGACCTTTAGTTTTGATGATAGCAAACTTGTGGTGTTTATCTAACATGTTTGTCAAGTTGATCATTTAGAAACAAGTAAATAAGTGGCTTAGCACGCAAGGTTGCAAGCGCACTTAAGTGATGAGTGGCTTAGCACTCAAGGTTGAGCGCCCTCAGCCTACGACATGTGCCCAACCAGTCGGGCACCTGTCTGTGAGAGCTCGGAGAACTTCTAGTAACACACAAGTAGTCAAGAACCACACTATCACATATCTCATACATCAAACAACAAACAAGGACGGAAATGTGTTAGCAACGTCGACAAACTCACTCAGATGTGTCACACCCACACAAGCAACTAGCTCACGACAAAAGAAGAAGCTCATTAATGTGCAATATAACAAGATAAGCAAAGGCTATTAATGAACATCATTATATAGCTGAAATAAATTCATAAGAGAGCATTTATGAGCAGTAAATAACCAGACAAGGTCAGACAAGTTGAAGTGTGCAAGTGGTGACCGACCACTTGGGAGACGCGCCACCAACTTGCCTAATCGCAAGGCAACACGTGTGTTGATAGCTCCAAATCAAGTTGGAAGATAATCTGCAATAGGGTGCGACTATTATAATAAGAGAAGAAGAAGTAATCTACTTCTAGAGTCTACACATTCATAGGTCGTTAGTTACACCTTAACGAACGAGTATATATATGAGCATTTATGTCCTATATAAATCAAGCTTGCGGGATAAAAAGAAGAGATAAAATCTGAGCAAGTGTGAGTCAGACAAGAGTGTGTGTAAGTAATAGAGAGTTGGTGAGCTAGTGAGGACTGGGTTAGAGTGTCAATACTTTGGGTATTTGATAGGCCGATAGGTCGGGGAGCGGTCGGTGACCCGTAGGCCGATAGTCAGGTGAGGGTTAAGCACTTTAGGGGTAAAGTCGAAACTGTCCCGAGAGTTCTGTGGTGGGGCGAGGGAGATTGAGTGAATTTCGTTCCGTGTGTAAATTCTCAATCGAAATGGAGTTTCCAGTTTAAGGTTTATCTTGTGTCTTTCCTTAAACTATCAAAATTTATTTGAGTCACGATACGTCCACGACCGGTCGAGGACGCATCAAGAGCGCCAACCAGTATCAAGGTGGTATGCTGGTTCAGTTAACCAGACCGTTTAAATAACCAAGTTCTGGTTCTGGTTATTGATTTACAGAATCTTGTTAACCGAAAAAACTGTTTAGGTCTTTTAATTAAAAATACATGAATTAGAGCTTAACCATTGTGCCACCAAGGAAGGTAGCACCATTTTTGTCTTTTTTTATCTTTGTTCTCTTATAAAAATTTAACGTGTTGTAGTTTATTAAATATAAGTCCAAATAACATAAATTTGATATCGTTGTTCTTCATAATTAGAGCTCTTCAAAATAATATTGAACATGAATATGTTTTGATAAATTTAGAATTCCATATTTTTTATATGTACATATGCTTTAAGATTCATTTTGAAAATAAATAAAATACATAATTTTTATATGTTTCGACAGTGCTAGATTTTCCTTAGTGTTAGTCGTCAAAGAGTTCTATAAAGGGTGGATTATCTTTTTTTATTGTGTGGTGGTTATAGTTCAATCACATTAGTCTTCATCGACAATGTTAACTTTTTGACGGTGTTAGCCATCCTAAGGTTATACATGGGGATAGTGTTATCTTTTTCTTGAGTGGTTGTTCATAAGCAAACCACATTAGCATTCTTCAACAGCTGGGTGAACATGGATCACCTGTGGGACCCAATGAAGACATGTTTAACCTTTTATTTTTTAAAAGTGAATCTTTCATTTAAAAAAATGAATCTTATGTTTGAGAAAAGTGAATTTAATATTTAAGATATGTGAACTTTTCACATTAAACAATGTGAATTCTTTATTTTTAAAAAGTGAATCTTCTGCGAGAACAATATGAATCTTTGGTTTAAGAAAAGTGAATTTTATCACAAACTTATGCGAGAACAATATGAACCTTTTATTTATTGATAAGTGAATATTTCGTTTAAGAAAAGTGAATTTTGAAAAGTAAACCTTTCACATTAAACAATGTGAATCCTTTGTGTTTTAAAGTGAATCTTTTGTTTTAGAAATGTGAATCTTATGCGAGAAGAATATGAACCTTTGGTTTAAGAAAAGTGAATCATATATTTAAGATTAGTGAACCTTTCACATTAAACAATTTGAATCCTTTATTTTTGAAAAGTGGATCTTTTGTTAAATAAAATTAAATCTTATGCGAGAACAATATGAACCTTTCATTGTAGAAAGTGAATCTTATGTTTAAGAAAAATGAATCTTAAGTTTAACAAAAGTGAACCTACATAAATTATGTGAATCCTCTTTAGTTTAGAAAGTAATCTTATGCAAGAACAATATGAACTTTTCATTTATGATAAGTGAATCTTTTGTTTATGAAAAGTGAATCTTTCGGTTAAGATAAGTCAATCTTATGTTTAAGAAAAGTAAAATTTTGACATTCAGCATTGTAAATCCTTATTTTTAAAAGTGAATCTTTTTGTTTAGGAAAGTGAATTTTAATGAAGATTCATTTGTTAATGAATAAGGTTCATTTTATTAATGAATAAGGTTCATTTTGTTAATGAATAAGGTTCATTTTATTAAAGAAGATTCATTTTGTTAATGAATACGATTCACTTTTAAAATATGTGTTATATACTCATTCTAGAAACATACAATTTAAGTTTACCAGAATATGTTAATGATGCATCTTTTTTGAAGAGCACGAGTATGATGAACAATGGTATAATTTTTTTTGTTTTACACTTATATATTAAAAGATACACTTTTAAAATGTACTATAAAAACCACACTTTATGAATTAACACTATAGTGACATGTGGCACCAAAGCCATATTACTATATGGAGCGAGCTTCAGCTTCACCCTTCTGTTGAAAATATTTTATAGCCACAAGAATTATAATAGGAATTTAACATATGGTGTATTGAATGAACATCCTAGAATTTTAAAAAATAAGGTATATATCATTATTATGGTCAATTATTATTGGTAATTATACTGAAACTGATAAAATATTACCAAAAAGGATGGTTAATGGTTCATAAACACACAAAACGATAAAACTATACTTTATTACTAATTATAAGAAAAAAATGCATTTACATAAATTCTTAGTTAAACGTAACACCGTATTGAAACTGACGATTAATCGATCCCTGTTAACCGCTTCTAAATGAATCGTGAAATACCCGGAAATTTCCAAGTTAAGAATACTATAGTATATAAGGTGAATAATAGGTGAGATTAGTATTAAGGTGGCCCAGGAAATTAACGATGTCCATTCCTCAATCTACCTTCTCCTTATAATGTTCACAATTAATTGTAACGTTTTGCTATGGTTACGTTAGCCATATTTCTAAATCATTTTTCTAAATTCGTTAGGTGATTTAAATCCTAAAATACCAATCTAGAATCTTCCTTCTAGCTTGTTAATTTTAAATATCTGGAGTCCAATTTCAGTTTGGCTATTTATTATATATATTGTTTATTTGACTCTCCTTATTCCTCTCCCAGTAATTATATTATCGGTTTTGTGACTCACCTTTTTAAACGTAATTGTTTTCCTTCCATTGAGTCCTTAAACTATTTACCTATATTGATTATTTCTGATTTACTTCCTTGCTAGTAATTGTTTACTAATTAACTTCTAAGATATTTTACTCCTCATCCTTATCTTCTGCAACAGTCAAATAAATCTCTTTTCTATTTCAAATTAAAGGATTATGTCTTTATTTATTAACGGGTTGTTTTGTTTCTCCTCCCGAGGATTCTCAACGTCAATATATTTAGAAAGTAATTACACTATTAGTTATTGAATTCTCCTTTAAAATTGTTTACATGATTTAAATTAATTCCTCTACGTCTTTACAAAATACAATTTATTTAACTTATATTAATAATCCCTAATTCTCTGATTTACTTATTTAAACCACGATCTTATTGATCGTTCTTCATCTTCTTCACGCCGCTGTTACTCTCTTCTTCCCAACTCTCAATTCACGTTCCTGCTGGTGTTTGATCAGAACCCTTCCCTGGTGCCAACTAGAGTCTAACGGGTAAAGTAGTAGCATAGTTTGAGTGTTGGTTTATTCGGTTGTATTCGATGTCTTCTGATTGTGATCTGTTCTAACCTAGACGTTGGTGTCGACGACGAACGTCATTGGTGAATCTGTTGGGTGTCTTCCTGAGTCGAGAGAACGATCAGGTAAATTCTGTGCTCATTGTTGGTTTTGGTTGTGGATTGTTTTCTGTCGCGAATGGTGTTTTGAGAAACTTCGCTGTGGATTTGATGATGGTTTTGTTTTGGGAGTTCTTCACTGGTTTCTGATTATTTTGGGGTTCGTGGTGCTCCCTGACTCACCATGTTGGTTCTCTGCACCGTGAGCATGAATTGATTACACTGAATTGTTTATATATTTGCGCTGCATACAATGACTGCAGTTAAGCTCTATGATCTACTCTATGGACTGATGATTCATAGGGGGTGTGCACACTTAAGGACTTAGGGTGAGGGTATTTGATATTTCGGTCCTTTGTGACTGTTGGTTGTTTATGGATACTCCAGTTGAAGGCTCCCCGAATGGTTTTACTGATTGATGGACATTGAAGTGTGGAAATGGTTTACTGGTTTACAACTCGAGTGTTTCGTTTGTTTAAACCCAAAGGGATTTCTAAAATGTATTTTACGTGATGAGATGGAATTTACTCAGTTTCACTGATTTGCGCGATCCCTTCGTGCTTTTATTGTTGTTTTCTGATCGCAGGTACCAATTGCTGACTTGGGGATGGGGAATGCGCTACGACCTAGTTAGGAGATTTGAGATTGTTTTCGAGATTTTAGTTGTTTTATAAGTTTTGGAGCACATCGTTTTGGATTCCTTAATAATGTTTAGTTGATGATTACAGTTTAAGCTTCCGCACAAATGGTTTCATAATGCTGATGGTTAATGTTTTGTAATGTTTTGTGATTTAATAGCCTGAGCATCCAAGGGTTTGGATGTGGCGGTAGCACCTTGGATTTGAGAAAGTCTTCCGCTGTTTCTATGGTATAAGTGTTGTTTAACTCATGTTCCTTCTACTGATCTTAATATGGGTTGGTATAAGTTTTGGTTTACTTTTGGTCTCTGTCTGCTGTTTTAACTGCATACAGGGACCTGTCCGAACGTCCGTCCGGACATCCATGTTCGGACAGGCCCCGAAGAGCTTAAGAGGTTTTCTCTGTTTGTGTGTGTCCGACTTCTGTCCGAACTTCAAAGTTCGGACAGCATGCGAGGACGAGGTCGACTTACAAGTCTCGACTTAGGTCCGAACTTGTAAGCTCGGACCAATGTTCGGACACGCCACGTTAGTTTCTCGGACTTTTCAAACTTACTTGTGTCCGAACTTCAAAGTCCGGACACAAGTTCGGACGCCTTTGGTTTTCAGACCTTTTAACTCTCGACTTGTGTCCGAAATCGAGTCCGGACACAAGTTCGGACATTTGGTTTTCGCAGTCTATTTCTCTTCGGCTTGTGTCCGAACTTCCATGTCCGGACACAAGTTCGGACTAACGCTGTTTTGCTCTTTAGGACTCGTTTGAAGTCCGTTTTTGATGCCGTTTGCGCCATTAGGTTTGTATTTTCATAAGCTATGTTTTGAGGTAAAATCCAGGGTGTTACAAGGTGGTATCAGAGCCGTGTTTTGAAATAAGATCAAAGGTGATTTAAATTGGATTAAAATATGGGGATAAGCCGATTGGGGAATCTATATATGCTGAATTGTGTGTGAGATTGTGAAATACTTTGGTTGATCTTGGTGATATTTGGAAGGTTATACTAACCAATGGAATTCCTTGATAATCTTATATCTGTACGCGGAGTACGCAAATTGTTTATTTGGATGTTGCTACATATATATGTGATGTTGAACTGTATACTAGGTAGTGTATATGGTATAGACTGGTAAAACTTGTGGTATGAGTTTGAAAGGGCTATAGAAATAGAGATCTTTATTCCTGTACGTCGTAATCAGGAGATCGCCTGAGCTCAAGCTTGTAGGACTGGCACCAACTCAATTTCTCCTATAATACCAGAAGCCGAAGTCGAAGGACTACAATGGCCGCAACGATCCAATGAGACAACTCCAAGAGCTGGCCTTGAACTTGGGGCAGATTGTGCAGCGACAGGCACAGCGAGACAATGCACCTGAGGATTATACCAAGAGGATAGCGCACCTGAAGCCGACCGCTTTTGCTGGAGAAGAGGACCCGGTCCTACTTGAAGACTGGATCCGGGAGTTTGACAAGATTTTTGATGCGGTCAACTGCCCAGAGGACAGGAAGGTCAATGGGGCGGTGTACTACTTCAAGGGGGAGGCCGACATCTGGTGGACGGCCAACCGAGATATGCTACGAGCTGAGCCTAATTTTGGATGGGAGGCGTGAAGCAAGCTATGAGGAGGCGCTTCTACCCCGAGCATGTGCGCATGCAGAAGTACCTGGAGTTTTCGGAGTTAAAGCAGCTGTCCAAGAGTGTGAAGGACTATCACTCAAAATTTCTGGAGTTAGCAAGATTCGCACCTACCATGGTCCCAGATGAAGCCTCGAAGGTGCAGCGGTTCGTGGGGGGACTCAACTGGAGCCTCCAAGAGGCCCTGAGTGTCTTGGCCATCCCGACCCTCCAGGACGCGTATGGTAAGGCTGCCAACCTTTACAGAGTGCAGCAGAAGAGAAGGGAGGTCCAAGCGGGCCAGAAGAGGAAGGCAGATGATGGGGAGGACTCCCGGGGACGTGATGATAGACCCCAGAGACCAAACCAGGAGAGAGGTGGAGGCCCCATTCTGATGAGAGGCGAAGGTTTGAGGGGAACCAGAGGCAGACCCAGAGGTGGGGCGATCGACACCAGCACCAAGGCCAGAAGACGGAACAAGGGCCGGAGAGGCACTTCCATTGTAACAGATGCCGTAAGGATCATCCAGGAAAGACTGCGAGGGAATTTTGTCACGTGCTTCCGGTGTGGCAAGAAGGGCCACAGGGTGTTTGAGTGCTTCAAGAACCCTCCAGGGGATAATCAGAGAAGAGGAGGCGGTGACCGGACCTACAGACAGACAGATTCCCAGCCCAGGGCAGAGAGCAGTACCAGGGCCAGAACCAGCACAGAGACGCCCCCCAGCGTGGTAATGGCGGAGGTGGAAATGGAGAGAACCGAGACAACCACAGGACCCCTGGAAAGATTAATGTCATGAGCCGAGCTGAGGCCGAGGCTGGAGCCGACGTGCTGGCAGGTACCTTTTCTGTTTGTGGTACCCCTGCTCGTATTTTGTTTGACACTGGAGCATCATATTCCTTTATTGCTGAGAATTTTGTTAAGAAATTGGGGCTAGTAGCTAGCAAAACTCCTACCGTAGCGGTATCCATACCCTCAGGGCGAATTATCTCTTGTAATAATGTACTGAAAATGTGGGGGTAGACATAGGAGGGGAGAAACCTTTGTAATTGACCTTATCCAATTTACCCTCCCGACTTCGACGTCATCTTGGGGATGGACTGGCTGAGTAAGTATAAGGGGAAGATGATTGTGGAGAGCAGAAGATTGTCTGAAGGGACCGAAAGGGCAGAGGGTGTCCTACCGAAACGAAGAGAAGAAGCCCGGGGTGAAGATCGTCTCAGCAATGTCAATCTCTCCCAGGTGAGGAAGGGACAACAGGCGTACCTTTGTCATGTCCAGGACCTGAGCCGGAAGCCAAGCAAACTAGAAGAATCCGGGTGGTGAACGATTTCCAGACGTTTTCCCAGAGGAGATCCCAGGCATGCCGCCAGACGGGAGGTGGAATTCAGCGTCGATCTAGTGCCAGGAGCAGCGCCTATCTCCAAAGCCCATACCGTATGGCGCCGTCAGAGCTGAAAGAATTGAAGGTTCAGTTAGAGGACCTCTTGGAGAAGGGGTATATCCGGCCGAGTGTGTCCGTGGGGAGCTCCTGTCTTGTTGTGAAGAAGAAGGACGGGAGCATGAGGCTGTGCATAGATTACCGGGAGTTGAACCAGATCACAGTGAAGAACCGGTACCCATTACCCCGGATTGACGACCTTTTGACCACTCAGGGTGCAGGAGTTTCTCCAAATAGATCTGAGATCAGGTACCACCAGTTACGGGTGCAGAGAAGGACATTCCGAAGACTGCTTTCAGGACCAGATATGGGCACTTCGAGTTCCTGGTGATGCCTTTGGATTGACGAACGCACCAGCGTTTTCATGGACCTCATGAACCGGATCTTCAATCCCTATCTAGACCGGTTTGTAGTGGTATTCATAGACGATATCCTCATCTACTCCAAGGATGAGGAAGAGCATGAGGAGCACTTGAGATTGGTTCTGCAGATTCTGAGAGAACACAGTTGTATGCCAAATTGTCCAAGTGTGACTTTTGGCTGGATCGAGTGGCATTCTTGGGCCACATTGTTACCAAGGAGGGAATAGCGGTGGACCCAGCCAAATACAAGCGGTGAAGGAATGGCCGAGACCGAGCAACCTGACTGAGGTGCGTAGTTTCCTGGGTTTGGCAGGATACTACAGAGATTCGTGAAAGACTTCTCGAAAATTGCCAGACCACTCACCAACCTGATGAAGAAGGTGGTCAAATTTCAGTGGAACGACGAATGTGAAGCAGCATTTCGAGAACTGAAGGGAGGTTAACCACGGCCCCAGTGTTAACCCTACCTTCAGGGACTGAGGGCTTCGAGGTGTTCAGTGACGCCTCCAAGTATGGTCTGGGATGTGTGTTGATGCAGAAGGGGAAAGTGATTGCTTATGCATCGAGGCAGCTGAAGGAGTATGAGACCCGATACCCGACGCACGATCTGGAGCTGGCAGCAGTGGTTTTCGCCCTTAAGATTTGGAGGCACTACCTGTACGGTGTTTCCTGCAAGATCTACACCGACCACAAAAGCCTCAAGTACATCTTCACGCAGAAAGAGCTCAATATGAGGCAGAGGAGGTGGCTAGAACTGATCAAAGACTATGACCTGGAGATTCTGTATCGCGAAGGGAAGTCCAATCTAGTAGCAGATGCCCTGAGCAGAAAGAGGAGCCACTCAGTGAACTCAATGTGGGTCCTTCCTGATGAGTTAGCTCGTGTTTCAGAGGTTGAATTTGGAGGTGATGGAATCTGGAGGAGTGGAGCATGAGGTGAAGCTGTACCACATGAGTGTCTCTTCCGACATCTATGGGGAGATCCTCAAGGGACAGCCTGGGGACGTGAAGCTGGAGCGTATCAAGGAGAAGATGAAGGAAGGAAGCTGAGGGGTTCGAGATCCCAGTGACGGCAGTATGAGATTCAGAGGCCGATGGTGTGTGCCTCAAGGGTGTGCCAAGTAAAGGAGAGACTGATGAGGGAGGCCCATAATACCCCCTATTCGGTTCATCCTGGTGGTGACAAATTGTATAAGGATTTGAAGAAGATGTTCTGGTGGCCTAAGATGAAGCGGGAAGTGGCAGAGTATGTATCGAAGTGCCTTACCTGTCAGAAGGTCAAATTCGAGCACAAGAGGATGGGAGGTTTATTGCAGCCGCTGGATGTCCGAAGTGGAGTGGGACTCCATTTCCATGGACTTCGTGATGGGCTTACCACCGGCGAGAGGAGGAGTTGATCAATCTGGGTGATTGTGGACCGACTTACCAAGTCTGCACGGTTCATACCCATGAAGAAGACGTGGTCTATGAGTCAGCTGGTGGATGCCTACATCAAGAATGTGGTAAGGTATCATGGGGTGCCTGAGACTATCATTTCAGACCGAGACTCGAGATTTCTAGCTCATTTTTGGCAGCAATTTCAGAAGGCGATGGGCACTAAGCTGGTTTGAGTACCGCCTTTCACCCTGCTACTGATGGTCAGACTGAGAGGACCATTCAGACCCTAGAGGACATGCTTCGGGCATGTGTGATGGATTTTCAGGGTTCTTGGGCTGATATACTGCATTTGGTGGAATTCTCTTACAACAACAGCTATCACGCCAGTATCAAGATGGCTCCCTACGAAGCTCTATATGGGAGGAAGTGCAGGACCCCACTTTGTTGGAGTGACATAAGCGAAACGGTGGTTTTGGGACCACAACTGATAGAGGAGACTATGGAGCAGGTCCGGGTGATTTAGAGTCGGATGAAGGCAGCTCAGACAGGCAGAAGTCCTATGCTGATCTCAAGCGTAGACCGATTGAATTCGAGGTGGGAGACCGAGTTTTTCTGAAGGGGAAGCTTAGTCCCAAGTACGTAGGACCCTATGAGGTTTTGGAGAGGATTGGGAAGGTTGCCTATCGCTTGGCACTTCCCTGTGAGCTGGAGAAAGTTCATAACGTGTTCCACGTGTCCCAGTTGAAGAGGTACATTCCCGACCCTTCGCATGTGCTGCAGCCGGAGGTTCTAGAACTAGAGAATCTATCTTACGAGGAGTATCCCATTAGAGTAATGGACATCAAGACCAGGGAGACCCGATCGAAGTCGACCCGCATGGTCAAGGTTCTGTGGTCCAATCATGGGACTGAGGAGGCTACGTGGGAAGTAGAAGAGGAGATGAGGAAAAAGTACCCACAGCTTTTCGACCAGGTAACCATTCAAGTCAGTACCTAGTTCTGCTGTTTTCGCCTTAGGGATGAGTTTTAGCTTCGAGGGCGAAGCTTTCTTTTAAGGGGATGAGATGAAATACCCGGAAATTTCCAAGTTAAGAATACTATAGTATATAAGGTGAATAATAGGTCCGAGATTAGTATTAAGGTGGCCCAGGGAAATTAACGATGTTCATTCCTCAATCTACCTTCTCCTTATAATGTTCACAATTAATTGTAACATTTTGCTATGGTTACTGTCCATATTTCTAAATCATTTTTCTAAATTTGTTAGGTGATTTAAATCCTAAAATACCAATCTAGAATCTTCCTTCTAGCTTGTTAATTTTAAATATCTGGAGTCCAATTTCAGTTTGGCTATTTATTATATATATGTTTATTTGACTCTCCTTATTCCTCTCCCAGTAATTATATTATCGGTTTTGTGACTCACTTTTTTAAACGTAATTGTTTTTCTTCCATTGAGTCCTTAAACTATTTACCTATATTGATTTATTTCTGATTTACTTCCTTGCTAGTAATTGTTTACTAATTAACGTCTAAGATATTTTACTCCTCATCCTTATCTTCTGCAACAGTCAAATAAATCTCTTTTCTATTTCAAATTAAAGGATTATGTCTTTATTTATTAACGGGTTGTTTTGTTTCCTCCTCCCGAGGATTCTCAACGTCAATATATTTAGAAAGTAATTACACTATTAGTTATTGAATTCTCCTTTAAAATTGTTTACATGATTTAAATTAATTCCTCTACGTCTTTACAAAATACAATTTATTTAACTCATATTAATAATCCCTAATTCTCTGATTTACTTATTTAAACCACGATCTTATTGATCGTTCTTCATCTTCTTCACGCCGCTGTTACTCTCTTCTTCCCAACTCTCAATTCACGTTCCTGCTGGTGTTTGATCAGAACCCTTCCCTGTGCCAACTAGAGTCTAACGGGTAAAGTAGTAGCATAGTTTGAGTGTTGGTTTATTCGGTTGTATTCTATGTCTTCTGATTGTGATCTGTTCTAACCTAGACGTTGGTGTCGACGACGAACGTCATTGGTGAATCTGTTGGGTGTCTTCCTGAGTCGAGAGAACGATCAGGTAAATTCTGTGCTCATTATTGGTTTTGGTTGTGGATTGTTTTCTGTCGCGAATGGTGTTTTGAGAAACTTCGCTGTGGATTTGATGATGGTTTTGTTTTGGGAGTTCTTCACTGGTTTCTGATTATTTTGGGGTTCGTGGTGCTCCCTGACCCACCATGTTGGTTCTCTGCACCGTGAGCATGAATTGATTACACTGAATTGTTTATATATTTGCGCTGCATACAATGACTGCAGTTAAGCTCTATGATCTACTCTATGGACTGATGATTCATAGGGGGTGTGCACACTTAAGGACTTAGGGTGAGGGTATTTGATATTTCAGTCCATTTGTGACTGCTTGGTTGCTTTGTGGATACTCCAGTTGAAGGCTCCCCGAATGGTTTTACTGATTGATGGACATTGAAGTGTGGAAATGGTTTACTGGTTTACAACTCGAGTGTTTCGTTTGTTTAAACCCAAAGGGATTTCTAAAATGTATTTTACGTGATGAGATGGAATTTACTCAGTTTCACTGATTTGCGCGATCCCTTCGTGCTTTTATTGTTGTTTTCTGATCGCAGGTACCAGTTGCTGACTTGGGGGATGGGGAATGCGCTACGACCTAGTGTTAGGAGATTTGAGATTGTTTTCGAGATTTTAGTTGTTTTATAAGTTTTGGAGCACATTGTTTTGGATTCCTTAATAATGTTTAGTTGATGATTACAGTTTAAGCTTCCGCACAAATGGTTTCATAATGCTGAGTTAATGTTTTGTAATGTTTTGTGATTTAATAGCCTGAGCATCCAAGGGTTTGGATGTGGCGGTAGCACCTTGGATTTCGAGAAAGTCTTCCGCTGTTTTCTATGGTATAAGTGTTGTTTAAACTTCATGTTCCTTCTATGCTGATCTTAATATGGGTTGGTATAAGTTTTGGCTTACTTTTGGTCTCTGATTCTGCTGTTTTAAATGCATACAGGGACCTGTCCGAACGTCCGTCCGGACATCCATGTTCGGACAGGCCCCGAAGAGCTTAAGAGGTTTTCTCTGTTTTGTTGTGTCCGAACTTCTGTCCGAACTTCAAAGTTCGGACAGCATGCGAGGACGAGGTCGACTTACAAGTCTCGACTTAGGTCCGAACTTGTAAGCTCGGACCAATGTTCGGACACGCCACGTTAGTTTCTCGGACTTTTCAAACTTACTTGTGTCCGAACTTCAAAGTCCGGACACAAGTTCGGACGCCTTTGGTTTTCAGACCTTTTAACTCTCGACTTGTGTCCGAACATCGATGTCCGGACACAAGTTCGGACATTTGGTTTTCGCAGTCTATTTCTCTTCGGCTTGTGTCCGAACTTACCATGTCCGGACACAAGTTCGGACTAACGCTGTTTTGCTCTTCTAGGACTCGTTTGAAGTCCGTTTTTAATGCCGTTTGCGCCGTTAGATTTGTATTTTCGTTGGCTATCTTTTGAGGTAAAAATCCAGGGTGTTACAATCGGTCCCGGTTAACCGTAAACGAATCACCCCTAATATACACTATTAATAAGACTTCTATTCATAGACAAGTTTTGTTGTTAAAGGTAAACAAAAATCCATAGCATACATATCCGATAGGCTATTTTTTGGACCAACCGAAGAGTGATTTATTTAGTAAACCAGTAACATAAGGACAACTTTAGCCAAGACCAAGAGTCCGTGAAATACCCCTAACCAATAAAACATGGTTTTAACATCTAATAATAAATACTAAGGCCTAAACATGTCTTAACAATCCATTGAAAACAACAATGGTCATTATAAAACAAGAATTACACCTTGTGACCGTTTAGAGCAAACATGTGCCCTAATTAACTCCTTAGGATCCAAATTGGATTCCCAAGCCTTATAACTCATGAATGAACATAATAAATCCATTACCAAAGAAAACCAAGCTCAAAAACAAATTCTAACACAAAATGTGTTCTAAAACTCCTTAAGACACATTTTTAAGAATGTGTTCAAAAATTGACTTTGAGTGGCTAAGTAGCCTTGTATACGCCTTAATTAACATGTGTATTACTTATTATCACATTAGTAACTCTAAATCAAGATATTTACAAAAAAAATCCAAAGTTTGGCACTAAAATGTGAATAGTACTCAAATAGTGCACAATTAAGTCTTAATTGACTAAGTTAGTCAATGGTCAACATTGACCCCTCATCTTGACTAAAGGAGGGCGGAAATCTAAATGGTTGACAGCCCCATTATGCAACCTAAAATATCTTCTAATGACTCATCCTAATTATTCATTAAAGTAGCCATGAGAGGCAGGAAGAAGCTAAGTAGAGCTAAGGGTGGGGTCCCCCCCTTAACTAGCATGGTTTGTAGGGCTAGATAGAAAGGTATGTAGTGTGGTTGTCTGATGTGTCTTTTAATTTTGGTCGACTCTGCCAAGTGGCATATTGGGCCTTGAGCCCCTAATTATCAAAAAAAAATCTTACTTTAAAACCTAAATAAGTCATCTTCTTCTCTTACCTCCTTCCCAGCCGTGAACTTTACACACCAGAACCTCTCTCTTTTCTCTCCATTATCAGTTTCAACACACCAAGTTCAAAGATGAACTCCTATTGATCTAGGTAAGCTCTTAAGTCATGGTTATGTCCATTCTCTTCCTCTTTTCTTCTTCTTTCATTGATCTAACTTCCATCCACAACTCCAGCCCTAGTTGGTGTTTAAAGAAGAGGTGTTGGTTCGGCTGAAATCAAATAAGAAGGGGAAAACAAAAGCTAGCTTCTTATAAGGTAAAAATGTGCTTTAAGTCTGTAACACTTCGCCCACTTCATTTCCGGTTGGTTTCTTTGATTCCCTTGGCTTATTTTCTTCCTATATACATACTTATTCAGTATACATATCAACACCTTGTAGAGGTAGCCAAATCCATGCCAAAAACCTCATTTTGGCATTTTTGGCAAGGTAACTTCTAGCCATTTCCTACCTTGTTTTTATACAGTTTTGTGCCTTAGTTTTGATGATATTTTTAACACTCCTTTATACTCAAAAACTCAGGCGGTTTCACGCCTAGAACAGCCCTACAATTCAAGGTAAAAACCATGGATTTCTAAGCTTGTTTTGTTCCTTTATGTACCTTAAGACATTAAGCTAATTATACCTTGTTTTCCTTGCATAAATATGGCAGAATGGGTGCTTGGGAACTTGGATATTATTCTGTCCAAAAGGAGGAAAAGCAAGCTTAAGTTCAATCTTGGAGAAAGCAAGTTGATTACTATCTTAATCATATGTTAATTAAGCTTATATACAAATCCTGAGCTAAAAACTAACCTAAGCTATTTGTTAAATAGGCCGAGAGTGTGTGGTATGTTTGGCTGATTTTGTGACACAAAATCAAGTAAGTAAACCTTACATTATGTTATATTAAAGTTTTATGTAATTAATGTTACAATAAAATATAAACCGTGGGTTTATATGGGTTAATATGACTTAACTATGTATTAAAATGTTAACTAACATTTTGGCTAGTTTACTTAGCATTTAAATGACTTATAATGTCATAGGAATAATTTAAGTGGTTAAAATGCAATTTATAAAAATATTTGGGTAAATTAAATAAAAGCCGAGACTAACTATGTCATTTGGCACATTTATATGTAATTTGTATTATATGTTAAAGGTTGTAATAAGGCCATGTACCTTAGACCATTTTAATTTATGTTACATTAAGTTTAGAGGCTAAATGTAATTATAGCCAAAACTTAGTCTTAAAAAGCTATATAAATGAATTTTATAAGATTTTATAAAATTAGGGGTTAAAAATGTAATTTCTGTAAAAATTGGGTCAAAACCGTAAATTATGTAAACTATCGTCAAAGCGGCAGTTGGTAGGTCAACATTGACCATGTTAGGAGCTTTGACCAAAATTGATGACAAATAATTAATTTGTGTCCTTATAGTAAGATTATAAGTTAAATGTAAAATTTACAAAACTTATGGGGTAGGAGAGCAATTACCAAAAATTTCTAGGTAGAAATAGTTAATATAACAGATTATATCATTTTGGTGATTTTCGGAATAGTATAAGAGGTTTAAATAAGAGAAGTGTATAATATATAGTTTATAATAACATTATAAAGTATATGTTATAAAGGGGGTCAATTTGTAAATACAGAAAGTTAATGGGTTGAGAAATGAATTAAAACAGACCCTAGGGTCTATTCAGTTTTAAGTATATATTACCATAGGTTATACTTATTATACAGTTTAAAATGTTATAATATATGATATATGATATATATAACATGGTATAAAATGTGTAGTAAAATTGTAATAAAAGAAAAGTGTGGAAAGTAGATGAATTAAAGTTATAACATTTGTGCCTTCTCGGCAATTATATTAACTTATATTAAAACTATAGGTTAAAATTATTATGAGGTAGAAATATCGTATTATATGATATAAGTATTATAACATTATAAAATGTTAGGTGGTCAAAATGTAATAAATGGAAAGTATAGTGCTGTAGCGCCAATATAAGTGTTTGACAATGAATTTTAGACTATAGTCTACAAAGTTATAAATGTCATAACAATTATATAGTATTAATGTGATTAAAATGGAACTAGTATAATTAAGAATGTTCACATGAAATAATGTGACAAGTAATGAGTACATGGGATTTATAAACTAAAGTGTATATTAAATAAACTTTAGGAGTTGTTATGATATAATATAAATGTTACATGACATTAAGATAAAAATCTTAATATAAGTTTGAACAATATAATACAAGCTAGTAAGAATAATCATCTTACATAAAATGATGAAATATAACATTTAATAAATGGATATTATAATTTATATGTATATGTATAAAAGAAAAACAAGTGTATATGAATGATTTAATAAACCTTAGGGGTTTAATGTAATATGTAACATTACATAATATTAAGATTATAATCTTAATGAGGATTAATGTAAGATAACACAATCAAGTTTAAATTAATTACTTTACATAAGTGACAAGATGTATTATTCAATGAATGAGCTTACAATTCTTATATATAGTATATATGTAAGTATAAGAAGTGAAACGAATTATATAATATGGTTGAGAACCATATAGTATTAAATGATGAATGTTATAACATGAATATAACTTACAAACTATAAGCTATAAAGTTTGAGTTTAAATGTAACTTGTTACAAGAGTAATGAATTGTATAATACAATGTACTATAATGAATGTTGTAAACTAATGTATATAAATGAATTAACCAAGTCAATATGGCTAGTCAAGTCAACATGCTTGACCAAGGAGGCCAAGTTGACCAATATGCACATAAAATAATGGATGGTGAAATAATAATACCATATGGTTTATTATTGCATGTATACATACAACTATAGGTTATACACTTATATACATATATGGATGTGTTTAAAATGTACTAGTAATTATGAACATGGAGTATAATGGTATAAACCCGAACATTTAAAAATACTAAAAATTACGAGTCTACGTAATGAGGCCGACTTATTTAACGAAACCCGAACCAATTAACTGTTGAAATTTGGGGATGAACTGTCGGGGTTCTGACGCTTTTCGGAAATACCGGATTTAGTTAATCATTGGGATTAACTCGTAGTGATATGGTTATTCCAGATCGTACGTCTGCCCAGGGTGCCAGACGAGCATAGGTTTTTGCACATGCTAGGTCTTGGGGCACGGTATGTTATGGTGTGGTCTGACCATCCTGAGGGTTTCCTTGGGGTCAGACATTGTTCGTTTAAATTTCCAAGAGCGATATGCGTGATATATATATATATGCATGAAATATTGTGTGTTATTTACTTGTTTTCTCGCATTAATTATTTGTGCGCGAATGTCCTTCGGACTATATTACGTCGACTATAGATCGACTTATATAAACATACATATACGAGCAAGAAATTGAAGTGTCATTACCTATTATAGTATGATGAGTGTTATTATCACTTTAACCTAAGTAAAACATTAGGTACGAGACACGACTATATCGGTCTCTAGAGCATGGATCTCGAACATGAATATGTGACCTAGACTTTTGTAGGTAATTGCGTAAGACCCTTAGGGAAGCTATATATTTAAATCAATGCTCCATAACCTAAGATTATACTTTAGGTAACTGATTAATATTTAATCACATAACGGAGTCTTGTTATACGAATTAAAAACCTAGTAGTGTCACACTACTGGTTGCACATTGTGATAACATGAGTGTTTACCCGGATCGGGTTCTGCTCTAATTAAATCCATACGAGCCTACATAGATCGTTGGTCAGAATGTACTGCTGCTAGTACAAGGCTTTTGCCACCAATTAAATGACACCTTGTTAGGCAAAGAGGAAGTCCCGGGATCTTATGTCTTTGGCCAGAATGCGCTACTGTTGGTGCACACAGGACGACTGTCCATCAATGAACATAATTTTGGGTTGTCCTAACTTGACACCCAATACACGATGAGGATTATAACATGATGTTAAGTGGACCTTGGAGGATGAGTGCAAACGATTTTTTTGATGTATTAAAATGCTAGAAAATAATCCTAGAAATCAACAAATCAATAGATCGTCGGGTTGCAAAAATCCCGGTCGTAGTAGTATAGTAATTTAGAAGCGACCAGGTGTCAATCCACGGGACTTGATAAAGTAAGTCTAGCCTAAGACAATGGGTAATTCAAAAAGGGGTTGTTTTTGTTTTGGGATTTAAATAAATAACAAGAATGAAATAATTAAAATAACAGTCAGGAAAATAAATAACAGATAAAATAAAGTGATAGATGAATTGGATGAAAGGGACTCTGGGTTCAGGTTAAAACCGTTTGATTAATTATGTCTACTGGTTAATTAAAGATAGATTGGCAATATTCCTATAATTTTCTTAAGAGCTAAATCATAGTCTCAGAAGAACTCATTTACCAGAAATGCAGGACCTAGTCTAGGCTCAAGCAGAAACACATGTAAACGGATTAAGTACGAGGAATAATAATTTGCGTCTCCAGGAATAATTAATTAATCCAATTAATAATTCCACAGATATACAGATTAATTTAACCGATCTATTTATCACTTGGTCTGATCAAAATAGATTTAGTAAAGCAATTTAATAAACTCATAACATTTATTAAAAAGCGCAACAATAACATTAATCGTAACAATCCGCAATTAATTAAAATCAGTAAAAAAATATAAACTAAAACAAACTGAAATAAACCATCACCCAGAGTAAATATAAATTACTCACTCATTATTTCAAAGATGTAAACAAACCTTAAAACAAATGTCAAGTGTTATGTAATAACTAATAAATGTAACAAATATGAATGTAAAAGGATAGGTTTAGTAAAAACCCATATTAAAGTCCGGTCCGGTTCAGTATGAGCCGGTTTGCTCTTCTCTATCTTCCGGTTCGCCCAAATCTTCCAAACCCATATCGTTCTTGTCGTCTTCCCCGTTCTTCAGATCCCTGTTTTTCTTCTCGAGTCGGTTCACGCCTCTGTTTCTCACATTCACCCGTTCTCGATCTGTCGATTCCCTTGCCTCTCTCACTCTCGCCCCTCTCTTCGTACCTCCGACGACGAAAAGCAACGCCGAGATGATGGTGAAGACCGGTGCGTGATCTGTCGGTTTTCGGTGTGAATGGAAGGCGAGGAAGTCTCGGTGATGATGAATGGCGTGAGTGATGGTGATGGTGATTGCGATGGTCGATGCCGTCCTCCGAGAGCCACACGCGAAAGGAGGGCGATTGTGTGAATGATGGGTGCGAGTTTGGTCTGGTGCAGTCAGAGATGGGAGGATGACGGTCGTTCGTCGTGAAGACAGTGAAGGCGTGAGATGTTCGGTGGTGATCTGGTGCTGTAGCGTGACGGTGGAGATGAAAGACGATGAAGATGTGAAGATGCTGGGGATGATGAATATCGTGAGAGGATGATGAGGTCGACGTCGGTAATGAAGATGGTGAGGGATGACGGTGGTGTGTGAGATGCGAAAGTCGATGCGGGCGTGGTGAATGACGAGGTGCGGTGCGGGTGAGATGGTGAATGAAGATGGTGTGAATGGTCTTTGTCGATGCAGTGGTGAAGCTCGTGATGATCCAGTGAATACGGTGGTGAGATGCGATGAAGGATGATGACGATGCGGGCGTGAATCGAAGCGTAGCAATGGTGAGTCGGTGGGTGTGATGTGAGATGTGAATGGTGACCGTGATGTGGTGCGGTGCGGTGGTGAAGAATGGTGGTGAAGGTGATTGATGGAATGAAGATGAGTCGATGCGGTGGTCTTGGGTGACGAAGAAGAAGAGTGGCGTGAATGGGTCTATAACGTGAGTATGTTGAAGACGTTCTACAGTTAGTGCGATCGATCTCCAAGCCAGCGTGTCTCACCTCATGTGCACAGTCCGATAAAAAATAGAATAGCCCATCCCTATCTCACGTGCATGGCTCGGTATTTTGACAATTATGGCCCACTTATTTTGACAAATCAAGGCCCACATCATGGTATGCATATCTGCTCCATATTGTTCACGTCTTCATGCATGTATGTATACATATGTCACTATTTATTGTGTTGTAATCTTTAATGTAAATTCAATAGTTTTCCTGCATTTTACAATAAAATATATCAGTTCACATCAAAATATAAATAGTAGAAAAACTATAAGATAAGTGTGAAATATAAGCCAATTCATTATAAATATTAAATCAAATATACTGTTAAAAGTATATATATTTTGCACTTATCAAACTTCCTCACACTTAGCTTTTGCTTGTCCTCAAGCAAATACAGAATAAGACTACTCTTAAGGGCTGTAGTATTGAAAACTCAGGATCAAACGATGGAAAACAAGCAAAATGACAATCAAAAGAAAAGTTCTGCTACTGTAGGTTTTCGCAAACAGTGAAAAAGAATGAAGTTAAAAAGCATGGAGAAGTTAGACTATAGAAACTGAAACAGAATAGTTTTGGGTCCTCCACCATTTCTTTCCTCTAACCTTTGGATGACAAGGGGTGTGAAGTAACACCTTATTCCGTGATACCTTTCAACACCACATACTCATGATAAGAATAAGCAAAATTGAATCACATTTTTAACTTTTCAAAGTTCATTTTTCTTAACATTGCATTCTGCCATTTGCATATTTGATTCATCCCCTCAGACTTTTCTCTTCACCCATGTAGCGGCTTTGGGCCTTCTATCCCAGATCACAAGACCTTAGGTAGATGGGTGATGAGGCACCCCAAGAACTTAATAACCGAATGAAGAGGCCTGTTTTGGTTCAGAAATTTTTAATTCAGATCAGCGGAGTACCTTGCCTTATCCTTTCATTCCAAACTTTCACAAAATTCCCAAGACCCAAACTAGACTAATTCAATTTTCATAATCAGCTAATCCACCAAATTTCAGTGAAAACAGATATAATTTGAATAAAACTAAATAAACAAACAGCCTAGAGCAGAAAGATTCTTGAGGTGGCCATCAGGCTCGTTTTCAACACTTCCAAAAATTTATTTATTTTTTTTCGGCCACTTAAAAGAGATAATTCTTTCAAAATAAGAGGACAAACAAAAACAAATGTGGCATTAAGTGCAATTGTCAATATTTAGAAAGTACCTCTACTTTCTCACACTTAAGAGGAGCAATGTCCTCATTGTTCAAAAATTAAAATCAAGAAAAGGACTTTCTAAATATTGCAAACTCATCAAGGAATTCATTCAGGACAACAATGGACTGATATAAAAATAAGCATTAAGTGTGATAGATCATCGTAGGCTGAACACAGACATTAAAATAAAGGAAAACTGAAACTCCCCTGATATCGTAGATTGAGGACGGTGCCCTTCCTCACACTTAAACTCGTGCATGGGGTAGTAGCCTTCCTCACACTTGCGTTCATGCAAGTGTCCAGCCTTGGAGAGCATCAAACACCATAAAAAGTTTTTCACCTGCATACACCCACAATTACCACATAAACGCTAAAAGCATTGCATTAAAAGCACAGGCACCACTGCCACTTCAAAATAGAAAAAAAATAAAATAAAAAATAAAACAAGAAAACAAAAACTAATGTAAAATATAAATTTAACCACTGGGTTGCCTCCCAGTAAGCTGCCTGTCTTTATAGTCTTTGGCCAGACTCTCGCTTCGTTATCCCGGGTCAAAAATAAAAGTTGACAATGGTGCCAACAGGGACACGAAGTGGCCAGCAATCAGAATTAACCCACCTGGATCAAAACAAAGTGTTACCTCAACAAATAAAATAGGAAAATAAATGCTCCATAGAACCTGGTCCTTGAGGAGGTATTGACGGTAACGGGTCTCAAGCAGAAGACCAGGTGTTAATTGTTGTTCTTCCTCAAATTGGAGGATGTAAACATCTTCCTCGTATAGGTGAGGCTCGAAAAGGTTTTGATACTGGCAAAGTGGTGGTGGTTCTTTCTTCTCAAATTTGTGGATGTAAGCATCCTCGTCTTCTGGATAGAGCAAGGAGAAGGAGGAAAGAAAACCATCTGCAGCAGGGTGTACTCCGTCATGAACTGCTTTGCTCCTTGGTTTTTGCAATATTAGAACTAGCTGAGTTTTTAACTCCGCAATTGTGTCTTCCAAATCAGCAAAGAACTTCAGTTTGTTCATGTAGAAATCTTCTTCTTCAGGTTGTTCGACAACATTGTTTATGGTTGTATTGTGTTGTGGAACACCTATATTCTACAGATAATCTGGTTGATCCGCTAACCACAATTGCTCTTGAAATTCGAGACAGTCCTCCATCTCATGAGGTCCCGTACACCATGAGCAATATATATCTTGGGAATAATAGGGATCCTCTCCTTCAGGTTGTTCGACAACATTGTTTATGATTGTATTGTGTTGTGGAACACCTATATTCTGCAGGTAGTCTGGTTGGGAAGGCAGTGACCCAGAAGGTCTCTGCTGTAAGAGGAACTGAATTAACTGGCTCATCATTCACTGCATCTCTACCATGGCATTCTCTAACTTTTGCTGACCAGCTGCCAGACTCTGGTTGATTACAGTTTGCTGCTCCTGAGAAGCCATCAACTTATAGACCATCTCCTTCACCAGTGGGCAGTACTCATATTCATGTGCGTCCCCACACTGAGAGCAGCATATATCTTGGGAATAATAGGAATCCCAATCGAATTCCTCCCCACTTGCCATTATTAGTCAGAAATAACTAATAATTGTCAATCAAATCCTTTGCCACATTTTTTTTGAATTAAATAAAACGAAAATTAATGCAATATAAATTAAAAAGGACAAAAATAAATTGCAGGAAATTAAATGACAAGAAAATTTAAATGACAAAATTAAATAACTGAAATATTAAATGACAATAACAAAAATAAACAAATTAAACAGCACAGAAGTACAGTAAACATAGATAGCAAACAAAAATAGCAGAATCACAAAACAAAATAAGAATTAAATGATAAAATTAAATGACAAGAAAATTTAAATGACGATAAATAAATAACTGGAAATTAAATGGCAGAATTTAAATGACAGAATTTAAATAACAGAAAAATAAATAGCTGGAGATTAAAATGACAAAAATAAAAATAAAAATAAATAAATAACTGAAATATTAAATAACTGCAAATAAAACGAAAAGTAAATTGTTGGGATAATTAAATGACAGAAACAATAGTAGTACAATAAACAGCAAAAGAAACTGATAAATAATAATAAGACTGAATTACGAAACAAAAATAGCAAACAGAATATTAGAAACAAAAATAAAAACAGAAAAACAAAAATAAAAGAAACAAAATATTATAATACAACAAATGAATTAACCAAGGCTCAGGGACTAGACAAAGTCAAGTCCCCGACAACGGCTCCATTTTGCAAACGATTTTTTTGATGTATTAAAATGCTAGAAAATAATCCTAGAAATCAACAAATCAATAGATCATCGGGTTGCAAAAATCCCGGTCGTAGAAGTATAGTAATTTAGAAGCGACCAGGTGTCAATCCACGTGACTTGATAAAGTAAGTCTAGCCTAAGACAATGGGTAATTCAAAAAGGGGTTGTTTTTGTTTTGGGATTTAAATAAATAACAAGAATGAAATAATTAAAATAACAGTCAGGAAAATAAATAACAGATAAAATAAAGTGATAGATGAATTGGATGAAAGGGACTCTGGGTTCAGGTTAAAACCGTTTGATTAATTATGTCGACTGGTTAATTAAAGATAGATTGGCAATATTCCTGTAATTTTCTTAAGAGCTAATTCATAGTCTCAGAATAACTCATTTACCAGAAATGCAGGACCTAGTCTAGGCTCAAGCAGAAACACATGTAAACGGATTAAGTACGAGGAATAATAATTTGCGTCTGCAGGAATAATTAATTAATCCAATTAATAATTCCACAGATATACAGATTAATTTAACCGATCTATTTATCACTTGGTCTGATCAAAATAGATTTAGTAAAGCAATTTAATAAACTCATGACATTTATTAAAAAGCGCAACAATAACATTAATCGTAACAATCCGCAATTAATTAAAACCAGTAAAAAAATAAAATTAAAACAAACTGAAATAAACCATCACCCAGAGTAAATATAAATTACTCACTCATTATTTCAAAGATGTAAACAAACCTTAAACAAATGTCAAGTGTTATGTAATAACTAATAATGTAACATGTAACAAATATGAATGTAAAAGGATAGGTTTAGTAAAAACCCATATTAAAGTCCGGTCCGGTTCAGTATGAGCCGGTTTGCTCTTCTCTATCTTCCGGTTCGCCCAAATCTTCCAAACCCATATCGTTCTTGTCGTTCCCCGTTCTTCAGATCCCTGTTCTTCTTCTCGAGTCGGTTCACGCCTCTGTTTCTCACATTCACCCGTTCTCGATCTGTCGATTCCCTTGCCTCTCTCGCTCTCGCCCCTCTCGTCGTACCTCCGACGATGAAAAGCAACGCCAAGATGATGGTGAAGACCGGTGCGTGATCTGTCGGTTTTCGGTGTGAATGGAAAGCGAGGAAGTCTCGGTGATGATGAATGGCGTGAGTGATGGTGATGGTGATTGTGATGGTCGATGCCGTCCTCCGAGAGCCACACGCGAAAGGGTGGTGATTGTGTGAATGATGGGTGCGAGTTTGGTCTGGTGCAGTCGGAGATGGGAGGATGATGGTCGTTCGTCGTGAAGACAGTGAAGGCGTGAGATGTTCGGTGGTGATCTGGTGTTGTAGCGTGACGGTGGAGATGAAAGACGATGAAGATGTGAAGATGCTGGGGATGATGAATATCGTGAGAGGATGATGAGGTCGACGTGGTAATGAAGATGGTGAGGGATGACGGTGGTGTGTGAGATGCGAAAGTCGATGCGGGCGTGGTGAATGACGAGGTGCGGTGCGGGTGAGATGGTGAATGAAGATGGCGTGAATGGTGTTTGTCGATGCAGTGGTGAAGCTCATGATGATCCAGTGAATACGGTGGTGAGATGCTGAAGGATGATGACGATGCGGGCGTGAATCGAAGCGTAGCAATGGTGAGTCGGTGGTGTGATGTGAGATGTGAATGGTGACCGTGATGGGTCGGTGCGGTGGTGAAGAATGGTGGTGAAGGTGATCGATGGAATGAAGATGAGTCGATGCGGTGGTCTTGGGTGAGACGAAGAAGAAGAGTGGCGTGAATGGGTATATAACGTGAGTATGTTGAAGACGTTCTACAGTTAGTGCGATCGATCTCCAAGCCAGCGTGTCTCACCTCATGTGCACAGTCCGATAAAAATTAGAATAGCCCATCCCTATCTCACGTGCATGGCTCGGTATTTTGACAATTATGCCGGCCCACTTATTTTGACAAATCAAGGCCCACATCATGGTATGCATATCTGCTCCATATTGTTCACGTCTTCATGCATGTATGTATACATATGTCACTATTTATTGTGTTGTAATCTTTAATGTAAATTCAATAGTTTTCTTGAATTTTACATATAAAATATTCAGTTCACATCAAATAAAATAGTAGAAAAACTATAAGATAAGTGTGAAATACAAGCCAATTCATTATAAATATTAAATCAAATATACTGTTAAAAGTATATATATTTCGCACTATCAATAAGTACGAGGTCATTCACCTAAACGATTACGTGTTTATCGCTTTCTCTCATTTATTATTGTTATACATTGTGCTTCTTGTGAATTGTAGTGACTGCATTGTTGTGTTTAAATTGTTGTCCGATCATGTATTTTACAGTTTTTATTATATCTGTAAACCGGTTAAGGATGTAATTAATCTAATGCTAAGACGGTTAATACGACTTAAGTGACCGATAGGGTCCAAAATAGCATGCCTAGCATACTCAGCGTTTTCGCTGAGCCTCCACGGCATTTTTCAAGACATGATCGAGATGTGAAGCCGGAGTGCGGGACTTTGGGTAGTCGAAGTCACCTTTTTTTTATTTGCCGCACTTAGACTTCTGTTTTAATATTGTCACGCTGTTGTATATCTGGGAATGATTAGACGCTCACTTGTCATATTGTACCGACTTTGGATTTAGTATAGTGGAGTAGTTAGTTATCTCGTTCATCACTGTGGATTATTATTATCGTTGCTCTGTTATTATATTTCATTTCTGCTTCTTTACTCGCATGGGCGAGTAATGGCATGTGACACCCGAGTGAAGATTATTATTGCGTAACTTCAGTTGTAAGACATTTTTAATTATGCTATGAGAGGATTATTCCGAGTTTAATGAGATAAGTGTTACAGTCCGGACTCTGGGCAATCCAAACAAAAGCACCATCCATTTCAGGGTCTAAACCATCCCAACCCTTCCTCCTACCCATAGAGACCACCATCATTTTATAGAGTTGAAACATACAATTAAGATAAGAAATACATCCATGGCATCCGAGGCCAAGAAAATCAGGAAAAGAAACAAAATGGGTGGCTACACAAGGATCCCGCCTTTCCTTGCAACTGTCCCTAAAACTGATCATTTTTCTCGACAACTCCTAGTCGAGTTAGGAGTTTCCTGCATGTGTGGCTCACCATTGCCACTTATGACTGCTTCCTCCCCTTAAAATCAATAAAAAAGGAAGAGTTTTGGTGCCATTGGACAGTTTTCCTTTTCTTGACATTCGATTCACTTCTATGATGCTGCCAAGCTTTAAGAACAAAACCATCCACCAAGATCCTATATAGATTCCTCTTCTTGCCACCAGTTAAGTCCCAAGGCTCCCTTGTATGCAGGCGAACAGGGCACTCAACCAAACCTTAACCTGCATCAACACTTACCTCTCTAGTCTTCAGAGTAGTCAGATTTGTTGATGGCGGTGTAATATTACTTTTGGCCTAGGACGACCAGTCAAGATGCCCCTAAATTGACATCTTCCTCTGAGTCTTCCAATTGAACCCTTTCACAATTCATACATTCATATATATAGGAATATCCTGCACATGCGAATTCACATGCCCACTAGCCCCATTATCGCCTGACGAGGAGCTAAAGCTCGCATGAGCTTGGGGTTTGGTCAATTCACCCAAAACTTTCCAAACTTCAGGATAGTCTGCATCCTCTACCCTTTGCCCGATACGCAGACTTGACACCCAAATCCAGGGACCATACAAGAAAGCCCTATCATTTGTACCCTTGTAGCTTGGGCAGTCCTTGGTCAAGTGAAAAATAGACCACACTAGAAGAATATTGAGGGCATTTTCTCGTAGGTAATCTGAAGGACCGAGACCTCACCTTCTAGAGTAATTGAAACGCAACAGAAGACAAGTTTATGGATGTTAAGCAAGACTCTAACTCTCAAGAATTTTCCCCCAAAATGGCCATCATGCCCATCATGTTCCAAGAAAGTTCCCAACTTGGACCCCAAACGTTTTATCAAGGCTTTCTGCCTGAAAATAAGGGAACATCATAAAGTCTGATCCAGATCGAGATAGATCGAAAATCATGATCTTTTGGGGTCTTTCTCTCATCAACATCCGAAGGACTAAGAGAGAAGTGTCAAAAGTCCATGGGCATTGGTTGAAAATTTCCTCAATGGCTTCCTTCTTACCAATCTCAAACATGAAGATATCTCTTCCAATTGTTCAAGCCTTGATGTGACCATGCAACTGCCAAGCGTTGTGGAAAGTTCTTTCTAACGCTCTAACATTTGTGATGCAAGAGAAGAAAAAGAAAATCTTTCCCAGAATGCAATTGCCAAATTGTTGACAACTACTCTATTCAAAAGGTAATCCAAACTCATAGAAAGGCCTTCCTCCTTTGCGAGTGACAATTCGACGCATCGGGAGGCAATATTGTCAATCGGCTCCTTTGTGTTTGGTTCCACCATTGCAATGAAGGTAAAAGTGGAAGAGTTGAGAAGAAAACAGGTGAAAGGATGAGGGGAGGCGAGTGACATACAAGTTTAGAGGAAACTTTTGGGAGCCACCAGGATGAAGAAGAGCCACATGCAAAAGATAATAATGAAGATTGGTCTTCCTAAGGGTGGCATTCGAACTATCGCTAGGCTTGGAAAGCAAGGACTCATGGGAGATGAAATCACTAGGGGATGAGAATTCACTTCGCTAGGAACTCGATCTACAAGTAGGGTTCTGGTTCCCATCGGATAGGCTATTTTCAACAACAGATTAATCTATTAATAAAGGGTTCAAAATACGAGAATTCAATAGAATGCGGCTCTTTGTATGAGAAGTTTTATTTTAACCAACTAATGAGTGAAACATACAACTAAGATAAGAAACACATCCATGGCATCCGAGGACAAGAAAAGCAGGAAAAGAAACAAAATGGATGGCTACATAGGGTTCCCTCCTCCTGATAATTGCAAAATATAGAGACTTTAAAGGGTTAAATTTGTCTATTATTCGTATGGTTTGGCCAATATTTCTCACTTATCAAGTGTTGTTCCTACGATTAGTGTTTAGATAATAATTGATGCTTTCTGTGTTAAATGCAGTTAAAAGTCATGGAATTGCATTCATCACTTCAAAAGCTTCGCAAAGCAATAAACGAGGAGCAAAACGGAGTCCAAACGAAGAATCTAGGCCCGAAACAAGTTTCACTCGTCACGATACTCACATATCCGAAACATAGGCCGAAACTTTCTGAAAATGTGTCCAAACATGCATCCGAACTTCCAAGTTCGGACGCCGCGTACAGAATTCCAAAATATGCATTTTTAAGTGTTACAAATGCCCATTTTTGATATAAAAAGTCACATAGGGTTGGGGGAACGTGGCCATTCACGCCAGTTGCCTCAGACGAGGCTCTCACGACACGACATTTTTGACACAAAACAATGCTCTCCAACGACGATTAATGCTCTCATCTTCTTCACCATCATCAGCACCATCTTCAATCATGATCACAGCATAAATCATCATCACCATCACGGAGCATTGTCAGAAGTGAGTCGACCATCATCTTCAACCTCGACCCAACAAGTCTCCGGATCTGGATAACAAGTAGATTTGGGACTTTTCCTTTACCTTGATGAATTCTCTTCCAATTTCTTTTACCAGTTTCGTTAATATGTCTGGCTAGTGAGAATTTGCTCTGGGGGAGGGTTGTTTTGTAAAGGATATGAGTTATCTTAGTTTTCTACAGTTTGGATATAAGAATACGTTGGATTGTTTCTGGGTTAATAATAAACATTCATCTTGTCTAATAATATCATGAGTTCTTAGAGTTGTTTTACGAATCTTGTTTTGATCTGATCAGTGAAAATCAAGAGGATCAAGTTAATCTAAAAATATGTGGAAAACTAGTCGGATAGATGAGTTTTCCTTGTAGTTGCTAATATTCTTCATTCTTAATCCACCTATATGTGTTTTGTCTGCTTCTAGATTAGAACTGACATGTTCTGATAGGTGAGCTCTTCTTAACTATGATGTAGAATTGAAGAGAGTCAAAAGAGTTTGCCAATCATCTTCATAGGAAACTATAAAAGTTGCTAATTATATCCAGTGTAGAACAACCTAAACCTGGAGTTCCATTCATTTGATCGACTTTATCGTTTAGTTTCATTAATTGTTTACTTTAATCTTAATTTGTCTTTAGTTAAAAACAATATACAACCCCATAAATTTCCAGTTTTCTTAGCAATAGGCTTATTTTCTTCAAGTCCCGTGGATTCGATACATGGTTACTTTAATTCTATAGTATAGTGACCGAGATTATTGCAAACCCGACAAGCTTTTGATTATTAATTTCTAGATTAATTAGTAGTTTAGTATATCATTTCCCTGTTTGCACCTCTCCTTGTAGCCATCCCAAAAGTAATCTTTTTCCAGCAACTCCTAGGCGAGCTAGGGTTTCTGCTTGTGTGGCTCACCATTGCCACTTATGGACTGCTTTCCTTAATCCAGATCAATAAAGAAGTTAGAGTCTTGGCAGCCCGGACAGTCTTTCCCTTCTTGACATTCGTTCACTCTTGATGTTGCCAAGCTCAGGAAGAGAAACCCTCCTCCAGGATCATATAGAATCCTTTTCTTGCCACCGTTAAGTGCCAATCCCCCTGAATGTAGGCAAACATGGGAGTCCACCGATCCCTCACCTGCATTACACTTCCCTCTCTAGCCTCCTGACTAGTTAAAGTTGTTGTGGAGGCATAATATTACTTTGGGGCCTAGGAGAACCAGTAGAGCTGCCTTTAATCGGCATCTTTCCTCCGAGACTTCCGATAAACCCTTGGACAGTTCATAGATCATACAAGTAATATCTGCACATGTGAATTCACAGGCTCACTAGCCCCATTATCGCTGACGAGGAGCTAGAGCCCGCATGAACATGGGATTAGGTTGATTCACCCAAAACCTTCTAAATTTCAGAATCGCTCCATCCTCCACCAGTTCCAATAACCAAACTTGAGGCCAAGCTCGGGACTGTATGGAAGAGCCCTATCATTGTACCCTTATAGCTTGGGCAATCCTTCGTCGAGTGAATAAGTAGACACACTGGATGCATTTGAGGTCATTTTCTCAAATGTAATTTGAAGGACTGAGACCTCAACTTCCAGAGATTGAAACACAATAGCGGACAATTAGGGACGTCAAGCGAGACTCTAACTCTGCGGAATTCACCCCCAAACGGCCATCATCCCCATCATATTCCAGAAAATATTCCACCCGGACCCAAATGTTATGCGAAGGTCTCCTGGCTGAAAAAAAGGGAACATCATGGAGTCTTTATGATCGGGATAGATCGAAAATCATGATCTTTTCGGCCTTTCTCGTATCAACATGTAGAAAGACTAAGAATAAGTGTCGAAAGTCCATGGGCCTCAGTTGAAAATTCCTCAATGACTACCTTCTTACAAATATCGAACATGGAAATATTTCTTCACCATTCGAGCCTTGATGTGACCATGCAGTTGTCAAGCCTTATCAAAAGTGTCTCTAACGCTCTAACATCCGTTATTCGGGAGGAGAAAATCTTTCCCAAAACCAATGCCAATTGTTGACAGCTACTCGAATTCAAAGGTCATCCAAACTATCATGGAAAGGTCTTCGTCCTTTGTGAGTGAAATTTAGCGCATGGGGAGATAATATGTTAATCGCTCATCTATGTTTGGTTCCGCCATTGCAATGAGGTGAAAGTGGAAGAGTTGAGAAAGAAGCAAGAGAAAGAATGAGGGGAGGCGAGTGACATGCAGATTTCGAGGAGAAACTTTAGAGCCAACCGGGATGAAGAAGAGCCAACAAAGTTTAATAATGAAGATTGGTCTTCCAAAGGATGCATTGGGATATAGCTAGGCTTGGTAGCAAGGACTCAAGGGGAGAGTGCAACACTCCTACTGCTAATACCGTCATACCGTCTAAATCTCATACTTCCATACTTACATAGAGGATACTTCTTACACAGCGGTGGGTGATACAATGCCGTACCACCACGTGACTAACAAGGCATACTACTACTTACAGCATCGGTCTGATGGACCGGAACACCCGAGTACTACACAATTACACAATCCTCCAATTACAAACCGGGTACTACAATTCCCGATCAATACAATACTCCATAATTCAATACAATATACCGAGTTTATAATATCCGAATCAAAGTACACAATCTTCAAGTTTATACATACTCATAGAGGTCTAGCATATACCCAATCCTCACCAACTACATACCTTCCAAATAATAAGGTGTACCCCTAGGTAGGTACACGACACTTCAAAGGCTCAAGCTTATCCACTCTTTACTATCTACAATCATTCATAGCATCTAAGCATAGCCGCGTCTTACTGTGACCATAACCGTTCGGTACCTGTACAATAAAAACAGTGCACCAAAGGGCTCAGCTTACGCGCATATGAAATCCGCATACCCGCGTACTAGCGAGGGTACGTGACCACTGGGTCGATACATTGCGATTCCATTTTACTCATACATACATACATGCTTTCATTCATAATACTACAATACATCACAAAGCACACAATATACATTCCATACATACAAGGAAGACATTACAAGTCAACCATTCACACTTACCTTTACGGAAATACGCTATACACAATGCTTGTTAGCTCTTTACACACCGGGTTAATCGGTGAATTACTCTTTTACTCAAGGTCAATGACTTACACTAGCCAGACCGTTACTCATACAATACTTTATTACTTACTTACTAAGTTAAGTCGTTGTGACCTCCAGGCAGGGACTACACCGTCCCACCACCGGGCTTTAGGGTGGCTCACCCAATCTAGATGCTACCCATAAGGGATTTGGTCCATAGGAAAGGATCAGGCAGGAATCGGATCCCTCTTGTGTCTCTCATCCTCACGCGTGGCGAAACTATATCGGACTTCTACTCATTCCAATTTATTCAATACTCAAGTTAGGAGTTAGATGGTTAGGAATTAGTAGAAGTCATCACATCCACACCAAGGAAAATAATTACACAAGTACTACGAGATACACATACACTCATTCTATCCATTATTTCAAGAATTATCAAACTAAATGTTCAAGGCAATATAACAAGAAAACAATATAAAACAAGCACAAGTCAGTGCATTAAATCCGATTCATGCAATTATCTATTTAGGTGATCAAATAAGCACACAAATCGGGGTAACCAGGTTAGGATACAGAGCATGAAGAAATCATACCTTCACCGTTGATTTGGACTCACCAACTCCCTTTGGTGTTTGACTATTGATACTATCTATACATAGAGTTGGGTGGTTAGCTATCTGTAATCAACGTTACTCATTACTTTCCTAACATTTCCGGTTTATACTACTAACCATGATTATTCAAGTCGCTTACTTATGTCACTTACTTAAAATTACTCCTAAGCTTGTTCATGGCCTTAATGACCTTTAAAAATCATTAATCAAGACTTAATAACCTTATAATATCATTACCATTCAAGTCTCCATCATTAGAATGCATTAAAACACATTCTGGGCAATTCTTAGGGTGGTCCGGGTTTGTGTCCGGGGTTACTAACCCGGACCAATCCGAGAAATCACATTCTGGCGCATTTTCACTATGGTTCGGGTATGTGTACCGGGATGCAAACCCGGACCATGCCCTGGAGTGAGTTTCTGGGAGTGTTTTCGGGGTGGTCTGGGTTTGTGTACCGGTTTGTAAACCCGGACCCATCCCTGTATACATTAAATTGCAGTTTTTAGCCTTCTTTCAACCCCTAATTCATACTTAATCCTTTCCTAATCTTTCCACATGTAATCTAACATGTTTTTACACCATTTAGGCACACTAAACCTCCTTAAGCCAATCATTATACTCATCACTCAACCACTGATAACTTACACATTTTCTCTGACAATGCTCCTAAAACTACTGCTACAGATTTGTGGTTCCTTCCTTTCTTCACTAATCCTATGGTTCTTTCATTGCCTCATTTCCATTATACTCAAACCCAAGTCTTACCCAATACAATACTCCCTCCAAATCTAGTTCCTAAGATGATTCACTACTCATTCAAACTCCAAAACATACCTAGTGCATCCTAGGTTATTTCTTCATAATCCACACAAGTCTCCAGTTTCCCATAGAAATTTTGACAGAGGTTCCCTACAATTCTAACATTCCTAAAGCATCATTTTCATTCCACTAGACCTACTCAACTAGCCACATCTTCAAGAGATACTAACAGCACATAAACTTTCCTGCACATTCAACATAATGATCCCATTGTGCATATAACTTAGATACTTGGCTCTAAGGCCCTTAAAAATTATTATACACAAACACCAACATAATCCCCTTCCTTTCTACCATTGCAGTAGCATTACACCATTCTAAAGCAAGATAGTTACTCATACACAACCGCTACAAATCTGTACAAAGGTATGATTTATTACCTTGGTGCTACTAGTTTATTTTTCATTCTTTCTTTCTCCTTTCTTCTTCTCCTTTCCTTTGTTTCTGTTCTTGCTTTTCAAACCGTTCAAAAGGGGTTCATGCACTAACACTACAGACCATAACCAAGAATAACAATGGCATATGAAGACATTTAAGTTCCTAAATCAACCTTAAAATGCAAAGGAGGGTTTAAGCCTAGAATGAGGATTTACCTTCCAAGTCCCTAGGTAAGGGATTAGCTAATGAAACAACAATATTCCAGCACCCTTTGAAGATTGCAAACCGGCTGGAACATGTAACAAGGAGGGGTTCAACGTGGGATTTTTATTTTGTAAAGGAAAAGCTAGAAAAGAGATATTTTTGGGCTTCTTTTTACCTTAGAATAACAAGGAGATGATGGAGATCAAAATGCTCTTCTCCAAGCTCCAAATGAGGCTACAACCATGGTGATGAAAGTTGGCCTTTTCGATTTTTGAAAGGATAGAAATGTGCTCCAAGAAGAGGGGAATCCAATGGTATAAATTTCGTGGCATTTGGACTTGTGTTGCACCTTCAACCATGGAGAGGAAGAGAGGGCTGAGTGGAGGGCTGCAAAATCGCCATTACTGTCTGGAGGAAGAAGAAAGAATTCAGAGAGGGGAATGAGTACGGGAGAAATGGGGAGGAGAGAGAATTAAAGTTGCTTTTTACTTTTTGGTTACTTTTACTTTTTTTTTCCTTTTGTGGATTAGAGTGTGTGAGAGAGAGGTGGGAACCGACACACACACACACACACTCACATTCATTTTATTTTCTTATTTGCAATGGGACACATTAGTTTTGAAATACCCCAAACCTAGTTATGTTATTCAAACACCTAAGTAGGGTGTAATAAGGCTAAAAAGAGTCTTAGAAATCTTAGTAAACAAATTTAAGCAAAAGGAAACACAAATGTGCTTTAAAGTCAATAAGAGCCAAAATGTGCTCTAAGCTTGGGATAAACTTGAGTAAGACCTAATGAGCTTACCAAGACCTCATTTATATACTAATGAACTTATTAAACCAATTACCAAAGAAAACCAAGCTTGAAAACAAGTTAAAACACAAAATGTGCTTTAAGAAGTCTTAAAGCACGTTTTTGAAAAATTGTCTTGTAAATGAGTTTTGAATGGCTAAATGTCCATCATTACTCTTAAATATATATGTGTACTATATAGTATCACATTTGGGTGGCTATATTAGTGGGAAATCAAAAATTTCACTTCTAAGTGCCTTGTTTAGGTGAATAGTACTTTTTATAAGCTAGTTTATAACATATGTTGTATTAAGTAATTAAATTGACAAACAAAGACTAAAACACCCTCATACTAATAAAGGGGGCCGGTTTTTATAAGTGTGTGACTCACCACTCTCTAGTTGATATTATAAGTAAGTAAAGAAAACTAAGTAAACTTACTTTTACTTTATAAACATAAATATCTTCTTAAAAGCAAATCCTATCTCATTCTCATTTCTTTCCTTCATTCCCACGGTTTGCAAACACCTCTCTTCTTCCTTCTTCCTTGTTCTCTCTCGGTAATACCACTATCACCATGGGAGCTCCAACTTTGACCACTTGCTAAATCTAGCTCACTTGTCCAAATCAAAAACAAAGACCACCAATCTCTTCCTCTCATCAAGCTCTTCATTCCTATCTTCTCAAAACTCCAAGAGCTCCATTTCGGTGCCAAGGTGTTCCACCATTGAAGGAGCTTGAGCTTGTATTTTGACATATTATTACTCTCCTTTGCTTCTAGGTAAGGAATCTCAAAGAAAAAATGTTTCCTCCATGTTCTTACCTTAACCGAAAATACACATTGATATAGCTCTTTGTGTGACTTTGTTCTAGCTTCATTTCAACTCTTCATGGACTAGGTGGAGTCCTCTCTTGTTATATATTCAAACTCTCTTCAAAGATCAAGGTAAAACAACTACATTAATGTTTTTGAAACAATGTCAAATTAGGGTTTACAATGAGATGAAGCTTATAGCTTGAATACTCATTATAATGTTTGTATATTGTTTAGAACTTGTCAAAGAATCAAAATACCATACGGTTTTGTAAGGAAACAAGAAGGAAGTGTGTTGGAAAAAGAGGTAAATCTACTAACTTAATGTTGTTTAATGCCTTAGGAGAAATGAGCTATGATTGCTTATTAAAACTACCTAAAGAGCACATGGTAAATGACCTAGTAAATGTTCTCAAGGAGACTAGTAAAAAACATATGTGTTGTTGTATGTAATCGCAGGTTAAAGGCATATATTGTGGAAATTCAGTGTTTATGATTTAAGCACTTTAAGGGCCTAAGAGCCATGCATTTTAAGGGCCTAAGTGCCATGCAATTTAAGTTATGCACTATATTGTGATGTAGTGTGAATTTGGTGAAGTTGTGTAAGAAAGTGTTCTTGGTGTTCTTAGTGTTCTAGGATGATTAATGATGAAAATAATGTGCTAAGGTGTAACAAATGCTAGGAGAAACTATGTCGAAATTTAGAAAATGCATAAGGAATTTAAGATGTTGTAAAGGAATTTTGATGAACTAGGAAGTGTTCTAGAGTGTAATAAGGACTTAGGCATGATCTTGAGGTTTTAGTATGTACCAAAGTCATTTTGGACTTAGATGAAGGCTTAGGCTAACTTTGGTAAAATAAGGAGGAAGTGTAAGCTTAGGAAAAGGGATTTCAAGAATGACTTAAGGAGTTTTAGTTTGTAAGAAACAATGTTAAAGTAATGATGTTGTGTGGAAGAAATATCTAGGAATAATGATTGGAATAGGCAAGGAATGCCACTTAGAAACTTAAGGAGAAGTCACTATAAGTGTTGGAGGCTTTGGAGAAATTTGGTTAAGTGTTTAAGGTTGTAGAAATGAGTATAATGACACGTCCGAACTTCCGTCCGAACATGGAAGCTCGGACATGCCCTGTTACGCTTAGAGTTTTCTGGATTTTAGGTAGTGTCCGAACTACCGTCCGAACTTGGAAGTTCGGACGCACCTGTTATTTCTTAGGGAATTATCCTCGAACAGTGTCCGAACTTGGGAAGTCCGGACACATGTTCGGACGCAAGGGTTTCTGTCTAAATTTTCTCGCTCATGTCCGAACTTCCGAAGTCCGGACACAAGTTCGGACATGTGTTGTTTCTGTCAAAAATCACGGCTGTGTCCGAACTTGGAAGCTCGGACACAAGTTCGGACAGGGCACTATATGGACCAAAAATTATTGTTTTAAGATGGGAATTGTTATCTAAAAATAGTAGTAGGTTAGTAATGATATTAGGAGGTTATATAATACATGTTAGGTGAGTTTTAAAGGCAATTAAAAAGGATGAAAAGTTGTAACAAGTGTAAAGTAAAAGTAAACTAGTGTGTTGAGTAGATAATGTTAACAATGGACTAGTGCGTTAATTAACCGACGTTACTAATGTGTTTAGGATTCTTCCAAGGTGGAAACCAGTCAAGGCAAGGACCGAGGTATGGTTTTCTTGCAGTCTGTTGCCTACCGGTTTACACCGGCTTGTGTGTTGTTTGTTTTTCTGTGTGTTTATGATGTAAGATTAAACCATGTAAAGTTTTACAGTTTGTTAAATATTATTATATGTTGTTAAGTGTGACTCTCTCTTCCTTGTGTGTGGTCTAACAAGACTTGACCTATGATTGTGAATTGTGTGTTTGTGTTCAATGATGACTACTACAAGGGCTACGGGGAAGTGAGGAGTCCGGTTGTTCCGGCCACGCGTGTGAGTATGGGAGTCGTGTCAAACCGGTTCGATTCTCTCTGTATGTTATGGTTAAGTTTCCAATTTGGTTTTCAACCTTCCCTTTAGCTTAACCCAGGCTATTTTACTGACTCACGTCGGGCCACAGGGGCATACTATGTGTTTGTTTCGGTGTGCTTGGATCACTATATCCGAGCCCTTGTGTTAAGTTAACCGTTCAATCTAACCGGACGGTACGATTATGTAACGAGCTAAGTAGAGCATGGCAACATTCTCTAAGCTCTCAATGGGGACTAACTGTGTTGTTCTCTTCCTAAAAGAATTGTATGTTTGTGATGTGTGTTAGTTGTACAATACCTGTGTTTATGTTTATATATGTATGTGTGTGTTTAAAATAAATATATGTCATCATGACAATTGGTTCGCTATCCCTGTAGCCGATGGGCTGCGCGTTGCCATACCAGCAAAGGTGCTGACCCCCTCGGGGCTCCATATTTTTATTGCAGGATGAGGATCGAGAGGCAGAGTGGGCTCTAGGTCCTAGAGAGTAGTTTACTTTTGGAGTACTTTGGATGTTTGCCCGGATGCGCCTGTGCTCCCCTTGGCGTTATATACTTGTTCTGGTGATTACATGATGGTATAACGTTAAGGATTTGTAACACTCGGTATTATGTTGATGTATATAAGGTTGTTAGTTCTATGCTCGGAGTCTGATCATCAGACCGGTACAATTGTATTTATTCAGCCTTGTTAGCCACGTGGGTGGTTGACGGCATTGTAGCACCATCGTTTAGTTACCGTTTCGTTGTTTATTTTCCGCTGCGATTCCAAGTAAGTTTGTGCGTAGTAGGGTGTTACAAAAAGTGGTATCCAGAGCGAAGTATGCTCTGATGACTAGAATACCGAGCTTAGGGATATACCGAAGTTAGGAAACCTAACTACAGATACCTAAGTGAACAATTTGGAAAGGTTACCACTAACTAAGTGTGGAGATACCTTATTAATCGGAAGCGTTACAATCGTTGGACCGATAAGTGTGCAAGCATAATGCTAATGAGATGTTCATATGAATTCAGATGGCAGGTAGACCACGAGGTAGAGGCCGCGGGCGCGGTACTGGAGTAGTGTTGACCAGGGATTATGATACTACGGCACAGACTGGCTGAGGCAGTTGCAGTCCCGCCAGTAGGCCCAAACCCGCCGGTAGCTCGCTGGTACCCGATTTGTTGCTGCTATACAGCAAGGGCAACAGCCTGGAGTTCAGCCACCACCACCACCGCCACGAGAGACCAATTGGGTCAAGGCGTTGGCTGATCTGAGGCCGCCCTCATTCAGTGGGGAGACCGATCCCCGTAAGCTCGAGGCATACATCTCCGAGATGGAGACCGCCTTCGAAACCCTAGCACCACCTGAGCAGGTCAAGGTACGACTTGCTGCTTACTACTTGAAAGGCTCGGCACAAAACTGGTGGAAGCTTGTGCGCGAGGGTAGAGTTGCTGATCCGACGTTCAGTGGAGGGAGTACACGGCTCTTCTGCGAGCCAAATACTACCCTATACATGTGCAAGAGGCCAAGCGCCTGGAGTTGGACAACCTGAGACAAGGGGATAAGATGACGGTAGATGAGTACTACTCAGCCTTCATCGGACTTATCCACCTGCTACCGGATCTGGGTTACTCAGACCGGATCCTTGTGAACCGTTTCTACAACGGACTGAACTATCGCCTACGCTACGGCATGGGGCCTACTGGATATACCACCTTGCAGGTAAAGGAATTACAGTGTAATGTGAATAAGTGTGTACAATGTGTTAATGTGTTGAGTTTATTTGGCGGGGCATAACTGACACCCTAAATATAGGAGTGCTATCATGCCGCTGCTATCGTGGAGATCACCGTCCGTCTGAGGGACGAGGAGAGTGCGCTCAAGCGCAAGGCTCAGAACGAGGGCCAAGGCACGCAAGGGCAGTGGGGAGGGAAGAAGAAGAAGTCATACCCCCAGTCCCAGAAAGGACAGCAACAGGTGGCAAGGGCCAGACCCAGACCACCACTGCTGATGAGCCTCTGCAGCTCACCTATGCGTATGCGGCCAAGCCCCTACGTTCTTACCCACCTAAGGGTAATTGTCTAATCCTGTGTGATAAGTTAGAGTATATGTTAATAAGTTGTGAAACAAGTATTAATGGTGTATTGTGATAGCAGCTAGCACGGGCTCTGGACCGGAGCGCCACTATTACTGCAAGTGGTGCAACGGCGACCACCCCGGCAAGGACTGCAAGGGTAATGATGTTCAGTGCCGGTACTGTAAGAAGATGGGTCACCGCGACCATGAATGCTGGCAGAACCCGAACAGTAGGAACTTCAGGCCCAAGGGGCAATGGAAGGGTAAGGCCACTGCGACCACCGATGGCCAGAAGACGGCGAACCAGCCACCCCCAGATCAGAGGTACACGGAGTCCCAGAAGGGGAAGGGGTCGGGGTCCAACAAGGCCACCCTGAATGTGGTGGACCGGTCTGAGGCGCCAGGGCCCTCTTCTAGACCAGGTACCGCCTAAATTGTTAACTGAAATAAGTGTCTGCATACCGCATTTCATGCATGTGTGTGAGTGAGTTTAAATAAACAACCATGTGAGTAATAAATAAGTATAGTGTGAGATTTACCTAATTAGAGTACTCTAAACTTAAAGGAACTTTCAATATATGTTATCCAATCCCACCCACACCAACCCTGGAAACCACCATCAACATCACCGACTTTCCATTGGAGCAATGTCAGGTCATCCAGCCAGGTATGATACTTCTAAATGGGTACCTGACACCGGAGGCACAAATCCATATCATCAGACGATGCGACGAACTTGGAGCAAAACCAGGAGGGTTTTACACACCCGAATACCCGAACGGAGCAAGGATGCAATTGAAGATGATGTGCATGGGTAAGGACTGGAACCCTTACACCAAGTCATATCAAGAAGTTCGAGCTGAAGATGGAGCAACAGTATCAAGTATACCAGAGGAGTTCCATGCGGTCGTTAACCACGCCGTGGGAATTGCTCAACAAGTTGAAGCGGATTCAATTCCAAGTGTAAAAGCAGATTTATGCATTGTAAACTTCTACCAGAAAGGTGGACGGTTAGGTATACACCAAGACAAGGACGAGTCACCCGAGTCTCTAAGTAAGGGAGTACCCGTGGTGTCTTGGTCCATTGGTGATACCGCAGTGTTTGTATATGGCGAGCAGAAGCGTGCTGACTCGCAAAGAAGCTACTGCTGAAATCGGGAGATGTATTAATCATGGGTGGGCAATCAAGGATGCTATACCATGGCATCAGAAAGATCAAACTGAATACCGCACCGTCGGCAGTGATCAATGCCACACACATGAAACCCGGACGTTTGAATCTGACCTTCAGACAGTTTTAAGCCTTGTATAATTATGTGATAAACAGTATGTATTAAGGATGTTGTAAGTGTGAATCATGGCGACAGTATAAGCCAATGAATGTTGTAAAAAGGAGTGTGTTAATGAATAAAGTGGAGTTGTTTGAAGCATATAAACCGTGTTGTTACCCAATACTTATTAGTTTGCCAATGAATTAGGCTGTGCACTCGGAACGGGAGGTATACTAAGTGTCTGCAATAAGGCAGAAGCCGGCAAGAGCGGCACAATCCTCACCGGTACCTTTCCAGTGAATGGCGTGGATGCATCGATCTTGTTCGACTCTGGAGCCTCACACACATTCATTTCGCTATCATTTGCGAAGAGGCTGGGGTTAGATGGTGAAGAGATGCCAGACTTCGTGGTTACTCTCCCGTCGAAAGAGCGGATCCGATGTACCCGCTACTACCGAGGTGCTATTGTTCAAATCAGGGGTGAAGAGTTTCCGATCGACTTGATAGAGTTCGACGGACTAGGCTTTGATGTGATTGTCGGGATGAACTGGTTGGAGCGGCACAAGGGCAGAATTCTGTGTGCCGAGCATCGACTGCTTCTTCGGAGTCCATCTGGGGTTACCATATCTTACCGCCAGAGGCCCAGGGAGCCTTCGACTCAGATCATCACCGCCATGGCTATGTATCACGAGTTACGACGAGGGAGTGATGTATACCTCTGCTATGTTCAGGACATAGAGAGAGACCCTGAGTTTAGCCCAGATGTGCCGGTAGTGTCGGAGTTTCCTGATGTATTTCCTAAGGAACTGCCGGGCATGCCGCCAGCACGAGAGGTTGAGTTTGAGATTGATCTAGTTCCGGGCACCGGACCCATTGCGAAAGCACCTTACCGTATGGCTCCAGCAGAGATGACAGAGCTCAAGGAGCAGCTGAGAGACCTACTCGACAAGGGCTTTATCCGCCCTAGTGTCACCATGGGGAGCGCCGGTCCTCTTCGTGAAGAAGAAGGACGGTAGCCTCCGCCTATGTATTGATTATCGGGAGCTGAATGCTGTTACGGTGAAGAACCGTTACCCTTTACCACGCATCGACGATCTATTTGATCAGCTTAGGGGAGCATCAGTATTCTCCAAGATAGACCTACGTTCCGGATATCACCAGATTGCCATCCGTGACAGTGATATCGAAACAGCTTTCAGAACTAGGTATGGGCATTATGAGTTCACAGTTATGCCGTTTGGCTTGTCAAATGCACCAGCAAAGTTCATGGACTTAATGAACCGTTTGTTCCAAGATCAGTTGGACAAATCAGTGGTAGTCTTCATCGATGACATACTTGTGTATTCGAAATCGAGAGGTGAGCATGAAAGCCACCTGAGAGATGTATTGCAGACATTGAGAAAGAACCAGTTGTATGCTAAATTTTCGAAATGTGAATTTTGGTTGAACCAAGTATCATTCCTTGGACATGTGATTTCTGAGGCCGGGATCGCTGTTGATCCGGCAAAGATAGATGCAGTGCGCACCTGGCCTAGGCCGAAGACAGTTACCGACATCAGGAGCTTCCTCGGTCTGGCAGGTTACTATAGGAGATTTGTGAAGGACTTCTCCAGTGTCTCGAAGCCGATGACTTCCTTGATGAAGAAGGATGCACCATTCGAGTGGACAGTCGACTGTGAGAGAGCTTTCGCGAGTCTCAAGGATGCTCTGACATCTGCACCGGTTCTGACATTACCAGACGGTCCAGATGGTTTTGAGGTCTATTGCGACGCATCAGGCAGGGGTATGGGTTGTGTGTTGATGCAACACGGGAAGGTCGTGGCTTACGCCTCCCGACAGCTGAAGAAGCATGAGGAAACTACCCTACCCACGACTTAGAGTTGGGGGCCATTGTCTTCGCACTGAAGATATGGCGACATCACTTGTATGGGGTAAGTGTGACGATCTATTCTGACCACAAGAGTTTAAAGTACTTGTTCACTCAGAAGGAGTTGAACATGAGGCAAAGAAGGTGGGTTGAGTTTCTGAATGATTATGACATCAATTTACAGTACAAGGAGGGTAAGGCAAATGTGGTAGCTGACGCATTGAGTCGCCGAGCACACTCTCTCCATTCGCTAGTCTCTCATACTGGCTTGGTTGAAGAGGTGCGGAGTGCTCAGATGACGGATCAGTACATGATGGAGATTAGACAGAAGCTTATTGATGGCACATTCGAGGGTCAGAAGTACGACTTCAGACTCCACGATGATGACCTGATTAGGCTTAATGGCAGATTGTGTATACCCAGGAGTAGCGCTGAGCTGAAGGAGCGCATATTGAGTGAATCCCACTGTTCTACTACTTCGATTCACCCCGGAGCTTCAAAGATGTATAAAGGTATGAAAAGATATTTGGTGGGCTGGAATGAAAAAGGATGTGAATGACTATGTGTTGAGGTGTCTCACTTGTCAGAAGGTCAAGTTTGAGCACCGACGGCCTGGTGGTATGGTGCAGCCAATGCCAGTGCCGGAGTGGAAGTTCCATGACATATCTATGGACTTCGTGTAGGGCTTCCGCCTACAAGGGGAGGTCTGAATATGATTTGGGTGGTTTGACCGACTGACCAAGGTGTCTCGATTCATTCCGATGAAGGACACCTGGAAAGTGGCAAGATTGGCAGAATTATTCGATAAAGAGATTGTTAGACATCATGGTGTACCAAAGACGATAGTATCCGACAGAGATACCAGATTCTTATCCAGATATTGGAAGTCTACACGAGAGGCACTTGGTACTGAACTGAAATTGAGCACGGCGTTTCACCCACAGACCGATGGTCAGAGTGAGCGCACCATACAGACACTTGAGGATATGCTACGTGCATGTGCACTTGACTTTCAGACCAGCTGGATTGATAAGTTACATCTGATCGAGTTTAGCTACAACAACAGTTATCATGCATCGATCAAGATGTCTCCCTTCCAGGCATTGTACGGTAGACCATGCCGCACGCCATTATGCTGGGATGAGTCGAGTGAGACGGTCATTATAGGACCAGAGTATCTTGAGCAAGTTCAGGCAGAAGTTCGCCAGATCAGGGATAATATGAAAGCAGCTCAGGATAGACAGAAGTCGTACGCAGATGTGCGCCGACGTGACCTGGAGTTCGCCGTGGGCGATCAGGTATTTTTGAGAGTATCCCCCATGAAGGGAGTGTTTCGTTTTGGCCAGAAGGCAAGTTGAGCCCAAATATGTGGGTCCTTATGTTGTGACGGAGCGGATCGGCCCGGTAGCTTATAGACTTGATTTACCCGCCGAGCTGGGCAAGGTACATGATGTATTTCATGTGTCCCAGTTGAAGAAGTATATGTCTCATCCGTCTCATGTGCTTCAGCCTGAAAGGCTAACTTTAGAGCCGACCATGCGATCAGTGGAGACTCCGGTACGGATTCTGGACACTAAGACTCGAGACACTCGCCATAAGTCTGTGAGACTGGTGAAGGTTCTCTGGTCTAACCAGGACGTTGAGGAGGCCACTTGGGAGCTGGAAGATAAGATGAAGGCGAAGTACCCGTCGTTGTTTACTTCTTAGTGTTTGTATGTATAGGGTACGGGGCGTACCCCTATTTAAGGGGGGTAGAGCCGTTTCGGTTATGTATATGACATGTATTTGAATACATTGTCTGTGTTGTATTGTCATGTTGTTAATGTTACAGACCGCTGAGTCTGAATGATGTTGTGATGTTTTGTTGTTTGGACCATGTGTCCGATATGATGTAAGATGTTGTTAATGTGATATAGGTGTTGTTAATATGTGTTCATGTTCTAATGTTTAAGTTATGTGGAAGTATGAACTTTGGGGACAAAGTTCTTTTAAGGGGGGTAGATTGAAATACCCCAAACCTAGTTATGTTGTTTAAACACCTAAATAGGGTGTAATAAGACTAAAAAGAGTCTTAGAAACCTTACTAAACAAATTTAAACAAAAGGAAACACAAATGTGCTTTAAAGTCAATAAGAGCTAAAATGTGCTCTAAGCTTGGGATAAACTTGAGTAAGACCTAATGAGCTTACCAAGACCTCATTTATATACTAATGAACTTATTAAACCAATTACCAAAGAAAACCAAGCTTGAAAACAAGTTAAAACACAAAATGTGCTTTAAGAAGTCTTAAAGCACGTTTTTGAAAAATTGTCTTGTAAATGAGTTTTGAATGGCTAAATGTCCATCATTACTCTTAAATATATATGTGTACTATATAGTATCACATTTGGGTGGCTATATTAGTGGGAAATCAAAAATTTCACTTCTAAGTGCCTTGTTTAGGTGAATAGTACTTTTTATAAGCTAGTTTATAACATATGTTGTATTAAGTAATTAAATTGACAAACAAAGACTAAAACACCCTCATACTAATAAAGGGGGCCGGTTTTTATAAGTGTGTGACTCACCACTCTCTAGTTATATTATAAGTAAGTAAAGAAAACTAAGTAAACTTACTTTTTACTTTATAAACATAAATATCTCCTAAAAGCAAGTTCTATCTTCATTCTCATTTCTTTCCTTCATTCCCACGGTTTGCAAACACCTCTCTTCTTCCTTCTTCCTTGTTCTCTCTCGGTAATACCACTATCACCATGGAAGCTCCAACTTTGACCACTTGCTAAATCTAGCTCACTTGTCCAAATCAAAAACAAAGACCACCAATCTCTTCCTCTCATCAAGCTCTTCATTCCTATCTTCTCAAAACTCCAAGAGCTCCATTTCGGTGCCAAGGTGTTCCACCATTGAAGGAGCTTGAGCTTGTATTTTGACATATTATTACTCTCCTTTGCTTCTAGGTAAGGAATCTCAAAGAAAAATCATGTTTCCTCCATGTTCTTACCTTAACCGAAAATACACATTGATATAGCTCTTTGTGTGACTTTGTTCTAGCTTCATTTCAACTCTTCATGGACTAGGTGGAGTCCTCTCTTGTTATATATTCAAACTCTCTTCAAAGATCAAGGTAAAACAACTACATTAATGTTTTTGAAACAATGTCAAATTAGGGTTTACAATGAGATGAAGCTTATAGCTTGAATACTCATTATAATGTTTGTATATTGTTTAGAACTTGTCAAGAATCAAAATACCATACGGTTTTGTAAGGAAACAAGAAGGAAGTGTGTGGAAAAAGAGGTAAATCTACTAACTTAATGTTGTTTAATGCCTTAGGAGAAATGAGCTATAATTGCTTATTAAAACTACCTAAAGAGCACATGGTAAATGACCTAGTAAATGTTCTCAAGGAGACTAGTAAAATAACATATGTCTTGTTGTATGTAATCGCAGGTTAAAGGCATATATATTGTGGAAATTCAGTGTTTATGATTTAAGCACTTTAAGGGCCTAAGAGCCATGCATTTTAAGGGCCTAAGTGCCATGCAATTTAAGTTATGCACTATATTGTGATGTAGTGTGAATTTGGTGAAGTTGTGTAAGAAAGTGTTCTTGGTGTTCTTAGTGTTCTAGGATGATTAATGATGAAAATAATGTGCTAAGGTGTAACAAATGCTAGGAGAAACTATGTCGAAATTTAGAAAATGCATAAGGAGTTCAAGATGTTGTAAAGGAATTTTGATGAACTAGGAAGTGTTCTAGAGTGTAATAAGGACTTAGGCATGATCTTGAGGTTTTAGTATGTACCAAAGTCATTTTGGACTTAGATGAAGGCTTAGGCTAACTTTGGTAAATAAGGAGGAAGTGTAAGCTTAGGAAAAGGGATTTCAAGAATGACTTAAGGAGTTTTAGTTTGTAAGAAACAATGTTAAAGTAATGATGTTGTGTGGAAGAAATATCTAGGAATAATGATTGGAATAGGCAAGGAATGCCACTTAGAAACTTAAGGAGAAGACACTATAAGTGTTGGAGGCTTTGGAGAAATTTGGTTAAGTGTTTAAGGTTGTAGAAAATGAGTATAATGGCACGTCCGAACTTCCGTCCGAACTTGGAAGCTCGGACATGCCCTGTTACGCTTACAGTTTTCTGGATTTTAGGTAGTGTCCGAACTACCGTCCGAACTTGGAAGTTCGGACGCACCTGTTATTTCTTAGGGAATTATCCTCGAACAGTGTCCGAACTTGGGAAGTCCGGACACATGTTCGGACGCAGGGTTTCTGTCTAAATTTTCCTCGACTCATGTCCGAACTTCCGAAGTCCGGACACAAGTTCGGACATGTGTCTGTTTCTGTCAAAATCACGGCTGTGTCCGAACTTGGAAGCTCGGACACAAGTTCGGACAGGGCACTATATGGACCAAAAATTATTGTTTTAAGATGGGAATTGTTACTAAAAATAGTAGTTGGTTAGTAATGATATTAGAGGTTAAGCACATGTTAGGTGAGTTTTAAAGGCAATTAAAAGGATGAAAAGTTGTAACAAGTGTAAAGTAAAAGTAAACTAGTTGTGTTGAGTAGATAATGTTAACAATGGACTAGTGCGTTAATTAACCGACGTTACTAATGTGTTTAGGATTCTTCCAAGGTGGAAACCAGTCAAGGCAAGGACCGAGGTATGGTTTTCTTGCAGTCTGTTGCCTACCGGTTTACACCGGCTTGTGTGTTGTTTGTTTTTCTGTGTGTTTATGACTTTGTAAGATTAAACCATGTAAAGAGTTTACAGTTGTTAAATATTATTATGTTGTTAAGTGTGACTCTCTCTTCCCTTGTGTGGTCTAACAAGACTTGACCTATGATTGTGAATTGTGTTTGTGTTCAATGATGAACTACTAACAAGGGCTAACGGGGGAAGTGAGGAGTCCGGTCTGTTCCGGCCACGCGTGTGAGTATGGGAGTCGATGTCATAACCGGTTCGATTCTCTCTGTATGTTATGGTTAAGTTTCCAATTTGGTTTCTAACCTTCCCTTTAGCTTAACCAAGGCTATTTTACTGACTCACGTCGGGCCACAGGGGCATACTATGTGTTTTGTTTCGGTGTGCTTGGATCACTATATCCGAGGCACCTTGTGTTAAGTTAACCGTTCAATCTAACCGGACGGTAACGAGTTATGTAACGAGCTAAGTATGAGCATGGCAACATTCTCTAGCTCTCAATGGGGACTAACTGTGTTGGTTCTCTTCCTAAAAGGAATTGTATGTTTGTGATGTGTGTTATGATGTGTACAATACCTGTGTTATGTTATATATGTATTGTTGTGTTTTAAAATAAATATCATGTCATCATGACAATTGGTTGCGCGTATCCCGGTAGCCGATGGGCTGCGCGTTAGCCATACCAGCAAAGGTGCTGACCCCCTCGGGGGCTCCATATTTTTATTGCAGGATGAGGATCGAAGAGGCAGAGTGGCTCTAGGTCCTAGAGAGTAGTTTACTTTTGGAGTACTTTTGGATGTTTGCCCGGGGCGCCTGTGCTCCCGTGGCGTATTATATACTTGTTATGGTGGATTACAGTGATGGTATACAGTGAAGGATTTTGTAAACACTCGGTATTATGTTGATGTATATATATGGTTGTTAGTTCTATGCTCGGGAGTCTGATCATCAGACCGGTACATTTGTATTTATTCAGCCTTGTTAGCCACGTGGGTGGTTGACGGCATTGTAGCACCAATCGTTTAGTTACCGTTTAGTTGTTTATTTTCCGCTGCGATTCCAAGTATAGTTACAGTTTACAAGTTTGTTCTTATTACAGTTTACACCCCACAATTTCCTGTTTTTACAGTCTTTACTAACCGGAACCCGTTTTCCGGAATTTTCTCGTTTAATTAATTTTATTGGTTCTAGGCCTTCACTAATGTCTAATTATAGACATTTGATTGACTAAAATTATTACGGGGCTATTTAACCCGCTTAAAGTTGCGTTTTCCCGGTTTCCTCAAAAAATGCGCTTTAAGGTTCATTTGTGGTTTTAATCCATTTTATGGATCCGTTTTCTTCGGGAATTGTTTCTATATGCTATTTAGGCATAAATAAGCCTTAGGAATCCACATATGATCCTAGTCAAGGTCACATAACTCCTACGGTTATGTAACACTCGTTTTTACATTCTTCGCTTTTTAAGCGTTTTCTTCTTTTATTTGGTTTTATTTCCTTCACCGATGTTCCCTAGGCACAATTAGGCCCTTAAATACATATTAAGATAATTATAATCACTATAATTAAGTTCGGGGTATTTCAATCTACCCCCTTAAGGAACTTTGCCCTCAAAGTTGCTCAAGGTCGTAGGATTACTATATCTACTCATTCAGACGTGTCTAATGCCAAAAGTCACACGTTCCTCATCCTTACAATTCCCAAATCTGTTACTCAAGTCTCTACATACAATACCATGCAAATATACCACAATCACTCCGGTCCGCATTACAACCAACCATCTGGTTTTACACTACAAGGTTTATACATACATACAATGCAAAGCTATCCCAAAGTAATGCAATACACACTACGATCCCGTAGGCATTCAGGTCATCTAGACACATGAGTCCTCTACGTCCCGCTGCCCTTGGAATAATACAACCTGATACACCACCACTGTTCTCTAGTATAGGCTTCAACCAAATCCTTATTCTCAAGTCTGAAGGAAAATCCTTTCACATCCAATAATTAGAAATCTATCTAAAACCCAACAACTCCAAACTCCAATTTATGTTCATTACATCTATCCTATGTGTGATTGTTGTGACCACTTGAGGGGAGCTTCAAGAATCATTCGACCCTGATGTGATCAGCATCAGTGTTGAACTATCTTTCCACCCCAATTTGTGTTCGGTTTCCCTTGATCTGATCAGGATCAAGTTCGACTTCCCACATCAGTTTCAAACAATCAAATAATTCAATTATTTCAATTTTCTATCTTTTTACTCTTCCTAGTCATGATTACAAATTCACACATCTCCAAAGGATGGAATTCAGTCCATTAATCATCCTCAATTTTCTTCCCAATACTTTACTTCGAGATTCAATGCCTATGGGCTCATTTCATTGACTTTTGCTGCTTTCATCCATTACTCTCCATCATCTCAACTAATCTAACTAAGAAATACAATACTTGTGGAATTTAGTCGTCCTCAATTCACTTCCAATGACTTACCTAGGAATACACTACTCATGGGCTCCATTCATCAACTACTCTCGGTCATTTTGTACTATTTCTTTAAGGGATACAATACTTGTGGAGCTCCGTCGACTACTCATTCTCAATTGTCTCAAAACGATCACCTAGGGAATTCAATTTCCTCTAGGTTCTACATTGGTTTTATACCGACTCATGCATCGTAATGCCATGTCTAGCTTCAAGTAGACATACACTATAGGGGTTATCATTCCCCTAGGGGTTTCTCTACTCTTCTTTACTAATACTCTCATACTGAAGTTACAAGATAGGTATATTCCTCCTATGGTATTCGTATCTCTCGTGCCTAATTACCACAATTACAATATGGATGAGTACGTATGTTCATTTAACATAACTACCATCAATCAATTCTCATTTGTGCTATGCACATTATAGTTTTCGTGTTTTGTGTTATGCACATTATAGTTTACGTGTTTTATACGTGAAATTTACACTAAGCGGTTTTTCGCTATACCCCCCTTATAAGGAATTACGCCCACGTAATCTACCATATGTTATTATTGAACATTGGTTCACTAAGTTTGGGAGTCCTGAAGCGTTTTAGCTCCCTTTTGGTCGAAGGGTCTTAACCGTACTAACGGTTCAGTCCCTGCACCAAGAATTCTCATTGAGGTTTATTTAACTCGTAATCAATTCGGTTCTAGCCTATTAGGCTTCAAGGCATTGATAGCCATTCTCTCATACTTACTGGGTATATTAAACCTCTAAGCTAGAGACCACTAGCTTCTGCTGCGCGACCCTGAAAATCTCAGTGCTTAATTCGCTCTTTGGTTATTCCAAATGTGCTACACATCGTCTTTTTATCCCTCTATTGTGGGAATAAGGTTTATTAAATAAGTGTGGTATTCTTTTACCGTGCTTGAACCCAATGAGCTTTAGATTTATAACCAGCTCTCTGGCAATCTATTATACATACTATTCGTACTCCTACGATTATTCACTAAGTTCCTCCAACTTATTGTTGGGTGAGGTTAAGTCACTACTTAGTTGTAGTGCTTCATATATTGTCAGTAGCTTATGAATTATACCAGTTCTTCTGGTTCAGTACAAGTGTTCTTTACTTGTATGACCTTGCATTTTCTATGCGTCGGTCTTAGTGCCTTTCTTAAGTCTCCTTTCACTTTTTATTCCAATGGAATTCACATCTTGTGATTGTTGGTGTGTTTTACACTCTTCGTGCTTCTTCGGCCTTAGGCCGCATGGTTTGTTTTTAAGCTTTTGCTTGACTAGCTTATGCCATGTTCATTGGTGAAACGAAGGATTTACCATGATTTACATTTTCCATATTCCTAGCTATCCCACTAGATCAGTAACTGCACAAGTGCAATACCAAAACACTCAGTCCTACAGAGTGCAGAGGCGTAAACGCTTGGCAGAAATCACTTATGTGATCGCAATAGGAATAATACTTCTGCCTATCATCTCGTGTTTACAACTCCGTGTCATTGTCTAACTACTTCCTCGTAGCGGTCGCTTGTTGCGCACCATATCCTTACTCATTATACAACATCGTTTTTACGGTCTCTGTTACTGTGGTAGATTATCTTTACTCATTGCCATTGTCGTTGGCACCATTTCCTTATGGTGTGAAACGTGTTCCCGAGGGTTTCCTATGTTCGTGTGTATGACTGTTGTCGTAGCATACCACAATGTTATTATCTTCCCAATGTGGAGATGTTTTATTTCAATTAGGTTTCATGTGTAGGTTAGCTTACCTCACATTACTTCGTCATCTATGATATAATTTGCCAAATATCTTGGTTGACCAAGGATGAAGTGATTGTTGGATCACTAACTCCTTTGGCTTTGGTCATTCGATGTCAGAATGTGTATTCACATTGATTGATTTGACGCTCACTTCCTTCTAAATCCTGGCATTGGATATAAGGTTTGGCTGTGCAATTTTACTTTTGTATGTACATCACGGGGACATCCCAAGGGACTTCAAGGGTTTTCTGGTCCCGTTCTCCAATTGAAGAGTATTGTATCACTTATTAGTGAAAGTTCTTGTTGAGAGGTTTGTTTCCACTCATAAGTCTCATGACAAGGTTCACTAGGTTAGTCTCGTTTATGTACTTCCGCCATTTATACAATGGTTCACCATATGCTTGGTTGCATATGGAGTATACTTACTCCTTCAAGTCTCTATGCTCTTTAAGCGATGTTCTTTTATAGTCCACCTTATACATTTTTGTGTTTGCTTCTAAACCGACCCATCTTTGGTTTTCACAGTTGCTCTCCAAGCTTCTTTCTAGGCGTAGTGGTTTGGAAATCTCATTTCCTTATTCGATTGTCTCTTGGCAATAACTACATGCGCAAGCTTTGTTGTTATATTGGGTAGAAGCCTTTTCTAAGGTTTCACCTCATCACCGCCATGGTGATTTTCCGTTAACGAGAGGTACCTTCCTTCATATTTCTCGTAGTGTCCGAGTTTGGACTAGACTAGTGTTGGCATTATCATGATCTTTATGCCTCTGTACTACCATTGCCACGGAAGGCATGAAGGGCAATTAAAAGTCTTGTCAACTGTACACTGGGCTGATGCTCCAGTAACAGTGACACTGAGGTAGTCATTACTCCAAGCCACTCATTATGTTGAGTTCAAATTGGGTGGTTCAGTTGTCGCTCTATTCATCGTATGATAATATCTCTTCCCTTATGGGGCCATGTTCGGCAAGTCTTGTTACTAAATGGTATGGGTTTTGCAACCGTTAAAGTTTACATAACGTAGTTGGTGGTTCATGGCTTTTAAGCAGATTGCTGCAAGCTATGCTCCTTGCGGGCTGCTTATACATATTTCCACTCCTTGTACGCCATCATAGGGTTGGAGGTATTACTGGGCTCCCTAGCAAGTTGTTGCATCACGCTTCCGTTCATGGGAGGCCCTTTTGGCAATCTGGTGTTAATCAGTGCCTTTTTGTGGTTGAGGGTATTTCCTGTTAAGTGAAATCCCTCCTGTGTCCTAACCGAGTGTTCATTATAGCTCCCGTGCTCTTATCACGACACTTCGTTCGACTGTTGTTAACTCAGACACCCTTCAAGGATTGCTCCTAGGTGTTGTTAGGTTACGCCGTTACATCCGGCTAATGTTTATGATATGTTATGTCCGCTATACCGCCTTGCGGCATCGTATTTTGAGCTATTCCCTTTAGGGTTATAATGTCTCCCGTTCTTGGGTAGACTGTTTATACCTTCTCCTAGTGTTCTTGACTGGATTTAAAATCCTCTCCAATGATGGATTATGCTCCCTGGTAGTCTTCGTAATTGCTCTTGGGAACTCCGTCCCGTTTGTTGAACATCGTTGTGTTCACATTAGGCATTTTCCTTACTGTGTTTAGACTGGGTATCCTTTCCAGCTGTCATGTATTTGCTTGAAGTCTTTGAGGCATATCCAATGTCTATACTTACTAGTATGCACTCTTTGCGCTTCCTAATCCTCATTCCTTATCTTCAGATGAATTCCTTGAGTTCTTTTATACTTATTACCTAGCTGGGTTCCTTCTCCTTGATTGTCTGAGGTGTCCAGCTATTCTGGTTTGGACTTACTCACGGTCCTTAGAACGGAGTTGAGTACTTCCCGTGTTTCGTACACTACATGTATACATACGTGGGGTACCTTGTTGGTACGTTACCACTTACCTGACTATCTGTCAGGCCCGCAAGCTCCTTCGGAGTGCGGTCATCCCACATCCCGTATTTAGGTACACTCGTAGTGCTCATCACACGCCTAGGTGAAGTATTCTATTGTCAACTCCTCTTGTATCATTTTATGATACTCACCGTAATTCTGTTGGTTTGGTTTTAAAATCCAAGGTTTAAAAGAAGGGTTGTGGTTTTGAAAGAAAAAATTTGGGTTTTGAAGTAACAGTTCGGTGTTAAAAGAGGTTCTTCATGGCGTGGCCATGTCTGAGGTCTTGACCAAGTCCAGCTTCTCGCTGACTGGTATGTCCTTTAGTGCAATGGTAGGCCGTCAGGCCCTTCCAAGGTTTCTTTCTTCCAGTTTTTAGGATGTGTGATCCTGTAGTTGCTTCATTACGGTCACGGTATATTACTAAGTACTTGTGGTGTGTTAGGGTTCCTCTACATGTTCCTGTTCTTACTGCACTTGCCGTGGCAAGTGCGTGGTACTGGTGGTTTTTGGGTAAACCTATACCGGTCACGGTATGGTTTCCACTCGTATTTGGTAGTCTTGTCGACTCTTCCTTTGATCTATTGATTTATGTCTGGGATACTCGATCTTTTAAGTAACTTCTCAGTGATCTTGACATGACTGTCGTTGATCGGGGTACTTCTCCAATCCTTAGGGATCCTTATTTATTTGCCTTGTGTTTTTCTTTGTTGCTCGTTCCCACATGTTTACCGTGGTTATTGAGCCTGAACTTGTTTAGGCACTACTTCCGTAGTCCTGTCGGATTATATCCCGTGAATGTTCTCGTAGCTGTGTAAGCATACTGGCCAGGTATTGTAACCTCTTTGGCGTTGTAGTTTTGGAGTTAACCACTTCCGACTATGTCCTTAGTCAGCTAGCATACCGTTGGTGGTGTTATTTAGCCATTACTGTCCCGTAGACTTGTGTCTCGGGTTTTGTTATTGTTCCTTTTTCCGCTCTGTTGCACGCTCAGTGCTTCTTTTCCTGCTGCTGGTTGACTAGCCAGGTTCCGTGACTGCTAAGCACGTCGCCCTATACTGTTTTAAGTTGTATCCTCCTTATGGTTGGAGTACTCATTCTACTGCTATTAAGTGCGGGTATTGTTGTTCAACCGGGAACCATCTCCGGGACTTCCAATTCTTGGATTCTACTATATGTCAGGTTCTTTCCTCTTATAGGAATATCTCACTACTGCCAGATCGGGTTTTCCCGAGTATGATACGACTTTCCTTCTCTCTGGCATTCTTTCCCAAGTTATACAATGGGGATGCGGTGGGCGGGTCTGATATTGTAGGTATCCGGTACACACCGGTGGTTCCTAACTACCGTATCTCTAACGCTATCACTCAGCCCTTAGCCCTAAGCTTCTAATTCTTAACTCGGTATTTCCTAAACTCGGTATTTCCAGTCATCAGAGCGATACTTCGCTCTGATACCACTTTTTGTAACACCCCTACCGCTAATACCGTCATTACCGTCTAAACTCCTCATACTTCCATACTTACGCAGTGGATACTTTCTTACACAACGGTGGGTGATACAATGCCGTTAGCCACCCACGTGACTAACAAGGCCTACTACTACTTACAGCATCAGTCTGATGGACCGGAACACCCGAGTACTACACAGTTACAATCCATACTCCAATTACAAACCGGGTACTACAATTCCAATTCAATACAATACTCCATAATTACAATACAATATACCGAGTTTACTAAGATCCGAATCCAAGTACAACAATTCTTTCAAGTTTATACATACTCACTAGGAGTCTAGCATCTACCCAATCCTCACCAACTACATACCTTCCAAATACATAATGGGGTACCCCTAGGTAAGTACACCGGCACTTCAAAGGCTACAAGCCTTATACAATTCTTTACTATCTACAATTCATTCCTAGCTATCTAAGCATAGCCGTCGGTCTCTTACTGTGACCATAACCGCTTCGGCTACCTGTACAATAAAAACAGTGCCCCAAGGGGCTCAGCTTACGCTGCATATGAAATCCGCATACCCCGCGTACTAGCGAGGGTACGCCGACCACTTGATCGAATACATGCGATTCATTTTACTCATACATACATACATGCTTTCATTCATAATACTACAATACATCACAAAGCACACATATACATTCCAATACATACAAGGAAGACATTACAAGTCAACCATTCACACTTACCTTTACGGAAATACGCTTCTACAATACATACACAATGCTTGTTAGCTTCTTTTACCCACCCGGGTTAATCGGGTGTACATTACTCTTTTACTCAAGGTCAATGACTTACACTAGCCAAGACCGTTACTCATACAGTACTTTACTTTACTTACTTACTTACTCAAGTTAAATCATTGTGACCTCCGGGCAGGGACTACACCGTCCCACCACCGGGCTTTAGGGTGGCTCACCAATCTAGGATGCTACCCATTTAAAGGATTTGGTCCATAGAAAGGATTCGGGCCAGGAATCGGATCCAACCTCTTGTGTCTCCTCATCCTCACGCGTGGCCGAAACTATATCGGACTTCTACTCATTCCAATTTATTCAATACTCAAGTTAGGAGTTATATGGTTAGGAATTAGTAGAAGTCATCACATCCACACCAAGGAATAATACATTACACAAGTACACTACGAGATACACATACACTTCATTCTCATCCATTCATTTCATGAATTATACAAACTAAATGTTCAAGGCAATATAACATGAACAATATAAAACAAGCACAAGTAAGTGCATTAAAATCCGATTCGTGCAATTATCTTATTTAGGTGATCAAATAAGCGCACAAATCGGGGTAACCAGGTTAGGATACAGAGCATGAAGAAATCATACCTTTCACCGTTGATTTTGGACTCACCGACTCCCTTCGGTGTTTGACTATTCGAATCCTATCACATACATAGAGTTGGGTGGTTAATTATCTGTAATTAACCTTACTCATTACTTTCCTAACATTTCCCAGTTTATACTTACTAACCCATGATTATTCAAGTCCGTTTACATATGTCGCTTACTTAAAATTACTTCCTAAGCTTGTTCATGGCCTTAATGACCTTTAAACATCATTAATCAAGTCTTAATTACCTTATACTATCATTATCATTCAAGTCCCCATCATTAGAATGCATTAAAACACATTCTGGGCAATTTTTGGGGTGGTCCGGGTTTGTGTCCGGCGTTACAAACCCGGACCAATCCGAGAAATAACATTCTGGCGCATTTTCACTATGGTTCGGGTATGTGTACCGGGATACAAACCCAGACCATGCCCAGGAGTGAGTTTCTGGAGTGTTTTCGGGGTGGTCCGGGTTTGTGTACCGGTTTGTAAACCCGGACCATCCTTGTTATACATTAAATTGCAGTTTTTAGGCCTCCTTTCAACCCCTAATTCATACTTAATCCTTTCCTAATCTTTCCACATGTAATCTAACATGTTTTTACACCATTTAGGCACACTAAACCTCCTTAATCCAATATTATACTCATCACTCAACCACTGATAACTTACACATTTTTCTCTGATAATGCTCCTAAAACTACTGCTACAGATTTTTGGTTCCTTCCTTTCTTCACTAATCCTATGGTTCTTTCATTGCCTCATTTCCATTATACTCAACCCAAGTCTTACCCAATACAATACTCCCTCCAAATCTAGTTCCCAAGATGATTCACTACTCATTCAAACTCCAAAACATACCTAGTGCATCCTAGGTTATTTCTTCTCATAATGCACACAAGTCTTCCAGTTTCCCATAGAAATTTTGTCAGATGTTCCCTACAATTCTAACATTCCCAAAGCATCATTTTCATTCCACCAGACCTACTCAACTAGCCACATCTTCAAGAGATACTAACAGCACATAAATTTCCTGCACATTCAACATAATGATCCCATTGTGCATATAACTTAGATACTTGGCTCTAAGGCCCTTAAAAATTATTATACACAACACCAACATAATCCCCTTCCTTTCTTACCATTGCAGTAGCATTACACCATTCTAAAGCAAGATAGTTACTCATACACAACCACTACAAATCTGTACAAAGGTAGATTCATTACCTTGGTGCTATTAGTTTCTTTTTCTTTCTTTTTTTCTCCTTTTTTCTTCTCCTTTCCTTTGTTTCTTGTTCTTGCTTTTCAAATCGTTCAAAGGGGTTCAATGTACTCACTACAAACCATACCCAAGAATAACAATGAGCATTATGAAGACCTTTAAGTTCCTAAATCTACCTTAAAATGTAAATGAGGGTTTAAAGCCCTAGAATGAGGATTTACCTTCCAAGTCTAGGTAAGGTTTTAGCTAATGAAACAACAATATTCCAACACCCCTTTGAAGATTGCAAACCGGATGGAACATGGAACAAGGAGGGGTTCAACGTGGGATTTTTATTTTGTAAAGGAAAAGCTAGAAAAGAGATATTTTTGGGCTTCTTTTTACCTTAGAATAACAAGGAGAGGATGGAGATCAAAAATGCTCTTCTCTAAGCTCCAAATGAGGCTACAGCCATGGTGATGAAAGTTGGCCTTTTCGATTTTTGAAAGGATAGAAATGTGCTCCAAGAAGAGGGGAATCCAATGGTATAATTTTTGTGGCATTTGGACTTTGTTTGCACCTTCAACCATGGAGAGGGAGAGAGGGCTGAGTGGAGGGCTCCAAAATCGCCATTACTGGCTGGAGGAAGAAGAAAGAATTTAGAGAGGGGGAGTGAGTACGGGAGAAATGACAGAAATGGGGTGGAGAGAGAATTAAAGTTGCTTTTTACTTTTTGGTTTACTTTTTTTTTTTTTCTTTCTTTTTGTGGATTAGAGTGTGTGAGAGAGAGGTGGGAACCGACACACACACACACACTCACATTCATATTTTATTTTCTTATTTGCAATGGGACACATTAGTTTGTTCTTATTACAGTTTACACCCCACAATTTCCTGTTTTTACAGTTTTTACTAACCGGAACCCGTTTTCCAGAATTTTCTCGTTTAATTAATTTTATTGGTTCTAGACCTTCACTAATGTCTAATTATAGACATTTGATTGAATAAAATTATTACGGGGCTATTTAACCCGCTTAAAGTCACGTTTCCCCTGTTTCCACGAAAAACGTGCTTTAAGGTTCATTTGTGGTTTTAATCCATTTTATGGATCCGTTATCTTTGGGAATTGTTTCTATATGCTATTTAGGCATAAATAAGCCTTAGAAACCCACCTAGGATCCTAGTCGAGGTCACATAACTCCTACGGTTATGTAACACTCGTTTTTATATTCTTCACTTTTTAAGCGTTTTCTTCTTTTCTTTGGTTTTATTTCCTTCACCGATGTTCCCTAGGCACAATTAGGCCCTTAAATACATATTAAGATAATTTTAATCACTATAATTAAGTTCGAGGTATTTCAGAGAGGAAATCACTAGGGGAGGCGAATTCACTTTGTTACAAACTCGGCTCTTTAAACCAATGATGTTTGAGAATAATAATAAATAATAAGATTAGAAAGTAAATTATAAAACTTAAAGAATATTGGGATATTTCATGAAATGCCACTATATTTTTGCCTAATTCATGAAATGCCACTAAAAAAAGTCATGAAATGCCACTATATTTTTTAAAAGTCCATGAAATGCCGCTGTGTCATTGACCAGAAGTAAAAAAGATGAAAATACTCCATACTAGTTAACAAAATACTTTTAAAGTTCACAATATTCCCCTAAGTGTTAAAAAATTCACTAAAATTCACAAAAAAATCAAAATATTATAAAAATATAGGTAACTATAAGTATATATTTAATAAAATATGAAAAAAAAAAAAAAATAAAAAATAATATTAAAATATCATAAAATAATGAAAAAAAATAAATATTTCTTAGATGTTTTTCATAATTATTTAGTACCATAAAAAATAATGTAGAGTTTGAAACACATAAGTTATACTAATTTTTCTACAAATTTAGACCAATATAGTACCATAATTTATACCATTAATTACCAAAATTTATACCAATTAATTACCAAAATTTTACCACACAGTTTTAAATTACTTTTTCTACCAATTTAATTAATTTATACCAAGTAATTACCATAATTTATACCAATTAATTACCATAATTTTTACCATACATTTAAAAATTATTTATTCAAAATAAATTATTTTAATTATTAATGGGAAAATTCACGAGATACCCCTGTTTCTTTCGTATTTTCGTAATTAACTATATCCATTTTATTTAATTTAACTTTAAACATGCTTAAATGTTGTCCAAAATTGATGAAACTTTACATGGACGATGCTAAAGTGTTATATTTTGGTCCAATATCAAATTTGAAGTTTTTTAAGCTCACATGTGACTTGTGGGACCCAATGAACAGTCACATATTCATTGGGTCCCACAGGTCCCATGTGAGCTTAAAAAACTTCAAATTTGATATTAGACCAAAACATAACACTTTAGCATCGTCCATGTAAAGTTTCATCAATTTTGGACAACATTTAAGCATGTTTAAAGTTGAATTACGAAAATCACAGGGGTATATTATGAATTACGAAAGAAAACAGGGATATCTCGTGAATTTTCCCATTATTAATTAATATTATGAAAATTATTTTTTTTAGTTTATATTTTTTTGCAGAAGAAGTTATGACATAATATAGTTTATTTCAAATAAATAATTTGAATTGATAAAAAGAGATAATTTGAAAATGTATGGTACCAATTATGGTAATTAATTAGTACTAGTTATGGTGCTTAATTGGTATAAACTATGTTAAAAATTATGACTAGTACCAATTTTCTACCAATTAAGCATCATAACTAGTACCAATTAATTACCATGTACTTTTCAAATTATCTTTTTTTTATCAATTTAAATTATTTATTGGAAATAAATTAGATTATGTCATAAAATCATCTGCAAAATAGAATATAAATTAAAAGAATTACATCGCCGAGTCATCCTTCGCTACCAATGGTGGTGCAGGTACTTGAAACGCCGGGTCGTTGAAAGATTGACCCGGATGGAACGATGAATGACGTGCTGTGCTTCCATGTGGGGGGCAGGATTACTCGGCCCTTCACCAGGAGCACGTACACCACGACGGTACGAGGCCGTCATAGGCTGCTCCGTACCCGGTCTTTATTCTTCCTCTTCGTGTATACATTTTTCACTGCTTTTTTCAGTCGCTCCATCACTGCATACGAATATCACACAGTTATATTCCTCATTCATAACATAAAAATTCAAACATTTATAATCATATCATTCACATTATTACAATTCAAAAAAAAATTCAAACATTTAGAAATCATTCACAATATATTAGAATTAAAAAAAACAAAAATTAAAACATTTAAAAATCATTCACAATATTAGAATTAAAAAAATAAACAAATTAAAACATTTAAAAATCATTCAAATATTAAATTCAAAAAAAAAAAAACTGGCTCGAGCAGTGCAGGTGCTCTCCTGCAACCGGGCGAGAAGCGTCGCTCCTCTTTTCTCTACCGGCGAGCCTGCTGATCCTCGACTCCAGCAAGGGCGAGCACCAGCGCTCCTCACTCGACTGGACTCGAGCACCGCCGCTCCTCGCCTCCGTCATCGGGCGGCGCGCACACAGGGGTCGAGCAGGCCGGATCCTCGCGTGCTACAAGGGCGAGCACCCCAATCCTCGCCTGACTCCAGATCGAGCAGCAGCGGTCCTCGATTCTCTCGGGTAGAGCGGCGGCGCTGCTCGCCCAGGCCTCTTTTTTGTTTTTTGAATATTTTCGAATTTTTCATGCTAGATCTAGCTCAAATGATGTTGAATTTCAAAAAACTAACACCAAATTCATACTCAGGACACCCAGATCTATAAGTTGCAAAAAAAAAAATTGAAAAACTCACCGGAAAATTTTTCCGGCGGTGGTTGGCGGCGGCGGCGGGTGGCGGCTCCGGTGGCGGCTCCGGCAGTCAGAAGAGAGCTTCTTAAGGAAGAGAGATAGAGGAGAGAGTGAGTAAGTGAGAAATGAATAATCCAAGGAAGGTTAGGCTATATATATAGTACGAGTGTTTTTTACCCAAAATTGACGTTTTCAACTGCGATTTCAATACAACGTTCTCAAAGTGTAACAATGTTTGTAATTTAGCCAAAAACAACATAAAATGTCATTAACTTATGTGGAGTCACAATTATAACGTTTAAATGCGATTAAAAAGGGTTTAACGTCTTTTATACGGGTTTATAATGTTTTGTAATAATCAGAGTGTTTTTTACTGTTTACGCTCAAGAAATTATTTTTTAAAAAAAAACAACAGTTACAACACGACATCATTACATGTGTACAACGTCAATATGAATTAAAAAAATTTGTACTGCGGTGATTAGTAATTTTGTACTACGAATAGCAACCCAGATAATTTAAATTGGCTGGAAAAAAATAATTTAAAAACGTATGGTAAAAATTATGGTAATTAATTGGTATAAATTATGGTACTATATTGGTCTAAATTTTTAGAAAAATTAGTATAAATTATGTGTTTAAAACTCTATATTCGTTTTTATGGTCTAAAATAATTTTGAAAAAAATCTAAGAAATATTTACTTTTTTTTATTGTTTTATGATATTTTAATATATTATTTATTTATTTTTTTTATAACTTTTTATAATATTTTAATATATTCGTATAGTTACCTATATTTTTATAATATTTTGATTTTTTTATGAATTTTAGTGAGTTTTTTAACACCTAGTGGCATATTGTGAACTTTAAAACTACTTTGTTAACTAGTAGGGGTATTTTTGTCTATTTTTACTTCTGGTCAATGATATAGTGGCATTTCATGAACTTTTACAAAAATATAGTGGCATTTCGTGACTTAATTTTTTTAGTGGCATTTCATGAATTAGCAAAAAATATAGCGGAATTTGATGAAATTTCCAAAGAATATTTATTTTTTTAGAAAGTGACTGTTTTATAAAGAATCCATGTAACTATAATTTATAAATCCATATAACTTTCTGGTCGGTTTCTCATAGGTTTTTTTTTTTTTTGTATATTTGTTTGACAATCGACAACAATGACATATACCCAATGTATGATCCACCGTTTATGTACAAAACAAAAAACCGCTGGACTGAATCGGTTACGCAAAGCCAAGGAAGGTTCGTCCTTTGTAGGCAGGCACTTGAAGAAGGAATGAACGTAGCAATGCCTTCAAATGACGCCATTAATTTAGCGAACGTTTCCGAAATTGTGAATTATATAAAAATACTCAATATACTAGTAAGGTTTAATAATCCATGAGGTTCCATCTTAAAACCAATAACATTAGATGAAGTAGCCCGTAAGTTATATGAAGTACTTACTAACTATATAAGTTTTCAATGTGGGACTCACTTGTTCTTCAACATGACAAAACCGTCGTCTTGTACTTAGGTTAGGAAGCAGTACTAATGAACAAATTAGATAAGATTGCACGTGGATCACGTTGATCAGAAGGAGCAATTCGAGATTAAAGTGCAGATATAAGCCACTAGCAATATCATCTTAACTCCAATTCAGAATCGATTGTTCATCAATTGCATCCATCGTCCCGTTGCTTTATTTACCAAATTGACTATTGAGGGCGCAAACAGCTGCTGCGAACCTCATCATGATTAATAGTAGTGCTCAGCTATACCCACCAAACAGTCAGTCAATTTCTGTGGCATTGAGAGCATAGGCATATGATCAGACCCATCTAGCTCCTTCACTTCTTCAACTCCTCCATTGTTTTCAATCATCCAGCGTTGAAACTTCTCCGCGATTCCTTTATCGTCTTTGCATATGATAAAGACTTTCCTGACTGATCCAAATTTCTCAACCGAGAATTTCTTTGCCTTGGAGAGATCATGTAGGAAAAAAGATGATGGCCTTTTCAACATCATCGCTAGCTCCAAATCCTTCAAGTTTGAATTGAATTTCAGTGTTATACGCAATTAATGAAATGGTTTTTTTTCATGCTTGTCCCTGAAAATTCCTGGAATCATTAGAAGAATTTATATGGTTTAGGTTTGAGATCGATTGATCACCTCATTGGGCATGAGTCATAGAGCAAAGCCATGAATTTGGTCCGAAGAGGAATTTCGTGAAGAGCTGGTCTCCTTCTTCAACATGATGGTTTGAGAATTTAGTGTCTAACCAAAAATCTGCTTCCGGAGGTGGAGGTGGAAGCTGCAAGTTTTTTAAGACAGGGGAAAAGGATCAGTTAGCCTCAACATCTGTATTTATATACTTGTTTCCTCGCACTATCACATATGGAAGTACTAATTAATTAACCTGATTCAGAACAAAGGAGTTCATGAGTGGTATCAGGTAAGAAGGCGGACAAAAAAATCGCTACGAGAATCTTCTCGGCTAGTAGAATCAGGGTTACAAAGGTTCACGTAACGTACCATAGTTATTAGTCAGTAGTATCAATGATAGTTAAAGTAATGAGACCCATATATCATTACTCTAGTACGATTTTAGTAGAATAGCGTTACAAATAAATTGATCTTAGTACGCCATCACGTAACGAAGTAACGACTTTTGTCGTTACCACTTAGTCTGGTAACGATGTTATACATTCTACTACGGGAAAGTCCATAGCCACAGCCAAGTCAAGCCACCCAAGCTATGACCCATATATGTTACTATATAATGTTCTTATTTATCTAGCCCGGTTTGGTTAGCCCGGTTAAGTTATGTTACCGTTGCTAAACCTATTTAGTGTATAAGTATTCTGTCCATCGTTTATTCTGTGTGTCTTAGCAGTGAGTTGTGAGGGTTTTGTATTCTTTCATTCCTCTGTAAGCTGACACCAGTAGGTTGAACGTTTCTTCTCAACCCTTCCAATAAAGCGAATTCACCGTTTCATTGATTGTCTTTCTTGCTGCAACCTTCTTCCTCTTAGATCCAGATTCCCGTTTTTATCATGGTATCAGAGCACCGATTTTGTGCCTCTTGATTCTTCTTTCGTCTCTTCGTCGATTTCCCCTCTCAGCGATTATCGCCTTCCCACCGTTTTCGTCCTTCTTGAAATATTGCAAAAATGGCGAACGAAGTTCTAGGGAACAACGTCAGTAACCCAGGCGGAAACGCCAACGCTTCGGCAAGCTTCACCACTAAAGTTGGCGACGCTCTTCACCTAGCAAGCGGAGACAACCCGGGAATGATCCTTGCGAACAAATTCGACGGTCAGGGGTTTGCTTGCTGGAAGATGCAAATCACTCTCGCACTGGGATCCAAGAACAAGATGGGGTTTCTGGATGGAACCCTGAAAAAGCCCACCGAAAACGCTGCCGAGATTCAAGCTTGGAATAGTTGCGACTCCATGGTGCGGGCATGGTTACAAATGGCTCTGGAAAAGAAGATAGAGATAGCATTCTTTTTGCACCCTCCGCCGCTCAAGCTTGGAAGCAGCTGTGTGGAAGATGGGAACATTCAGATGCGACTCGCATTTATGACCTAGAACACCGCCTGACCACGGCAATCCAAGGAAGCGACTCCGTCATTGATTATTTCACAAGGGTCAAAAAGCTATGGGACGAAATCGACGCTGTTGACTTAGTCCCAAAATGCTCTTGTGATTCTAGTACCTGCAAGGCATCTGAAAAATTTGCTGAATATGTTCGACAGAGGAGGTTGATAAAGTTCCTTATGGGCTTAAATGAGCGCTTCAGCATAATCAGAGGAAACATACTCATGATGTCTCCTCTACCAAGCATCGACCAAGTTTTCTCCCTCCTTGTTCAAGAAGAACGGCAAAAACATCTCGCCAGTCCAAATGAAGTTAACTCGCTGTCCTTCTCAGTTGAGCAGAACAAGAAATCAGGAGCAAGATTCACGGGTCAAAACCCTAGGCGCACTAATCTCCACTGTACACATTGCAACAAGACGGGACATACAGAGGAACGATGCTACCAAAAGATTAGGTTTCCCCCGAATTGGAGAAACAACAAGACAAGGAGAAGTAGTGCGAATGCCGCTGGAACCCTAGATGAAAAGGATGAAGATCCAAAGACGGCCACAAGAGATCCCTTTGGGGGAATTCTGTCCCAGGAACAAATGAGCAAACTCTATGACTTCATGAGCAAGCCAATCCAAACAAGGAGAGCCAAGCTCCTGATGCCTCTCTAGGTGGATTTGTTGGTAACGATCTTGCCTAAAACTGTTTAACATGCATAAAGGTTCCTTGCAAAAACATTGGCATGCGCATGTTAAATGACTCAGAATGCAATTCTTGTTCAAATTTGTGTTTAGCTTGCATGAAGAATTATTCTGTAGAACCTTGTGTGACCTACAAAACAAGGATTCTTTAACATGTAATAATTATTTCACTGGCCAAACAGAAAGAAAGATCAAAACCAAGAAAACTTGTAACATAACTAATACTGAAAAACAAGTTGTTTTTGAAACCCACCACTGGATTTATTAGAATCAGGTGCTTCAGATTCACATGTGTGGGGATCTGAAGCTCTTCAATAGTTATAACATCCTTGAAAACTGTCACACAGTGGGTATGCCAGATGGACACCCCCAAATTGTAAAAATAATTGGTGATATAAAAATCAATTCTCTGATTACTCTGAGAAATGTTCTTCACGTGCCAGCTTTTAAATTCAATCTCATATCCATTAGTAAGTTAGCCGAATCCTTAAAAGGAAGCTTTACTTTTGATTCTCAATCATGTTTTTATCAGGACTCTAAGAAGAAAGATCCAGTCAAAATTGGGAGTTTCAGACGTGGTCTTTATATCCTGGATTGTGAATGTGATAGAAGAATCAAAGGGGGTCATTTTTCTTTGGCTTGTAAGGATAAAATGTTAGCTTAGGTTTTGATTGTAGTGATAAACTAAATCTGTGGCATCACAGATTAGGGCACATTCCTAAAGATAAGATTCTTAAGCTTGACCTTATTGATTCTGTATACAAAAGTAAACAGTTTGTTTGTGAGTCCTGCAGTAGGTCCAAAAGTCACAGATTGCCTTTCAATTCTAATGTAGACAGAAAATATGATTTGTTTGAATTGATACATGCTGATCTATGGGGGCCATACAAGGTAGGAACTTATGATGAAAAGTTTTATTTTCTGACCTTGGTTGATGATAAAAGCAGAGCAACATGGGTACACCTATGCTCAAACAAAGGAGAATCTTTTAATATCATTGTTATGTTTTTCAGCATGATTAAAACTCAGTTCAAGAGGGCTGTTAAAGTTTTAAGAACAGACAATGCATATGAAATGGGAAGTTCTAAACATGCTGCTGATTACCTTAATAAACATGGAATTATGCATCAAACATCATGCACCTACACCCCACAGCAGAATGGGATTGTAGAACGAAAACATAGACATCTCCTTGAAACGGCTCGAAGTCTTATGTTTCATTCCAATCTCCCCTTAAAATTCTGGGGTGATAGTGTACAAACTGCAGCTTATTTGATTAACAGAATGCCTCTAAGTAGTATTGATAATAAAAGCCCCTTTGAAATCATTTACAATGCTAAACCAAATTATCATGATTTAAAATGTTTGGGTGTCTTTGCTTCGCTAACATCAACAAGCCTCAGCATGATAAATTTGCTTCAAGATCTGTCAAGGCTATTTTTCTTGGTTATCCACAAGGTAAGAAAGCTTACAAACTGCTTGACTTGGATAACAACAAGATCATTTATAGTAGGGACGTTATATTTCATGAAAATCTCTTCCCTTTAAGGATAAATGTTTCAACAAAGAAGATGATGATTGCAATATGAAAAACATGTTTAACCCCTTTGTGAGTGAATCTGATGAAAACAACAGAGAAGACCTTGATATAAGACAGGAACTTCTTGGAGAAGCAGAGCAGGAGATAGATGGTTCATCAGATCATGAATCATCAGAAGAACCAGAAGAACTCCAACTGCAACCTCAGACAACAAATGATGAGCCAACACCACCAGAGATGACATCAGATGCTGATAACCACCAACATACAGAACAAAATGCTACCTTAAGGCGATCTGTCAGAGAAAGGAATGCCCCAAGACACCTAGAGGACTACATTGTTGGCCAGTCTTCAGCAACAAGCACAAGAAAAGATAAGCACCATTCTGATCTTTTCTCCCAAATTTTGTCAAGTAGAATTATTAAAAACGACTCAGTGAGCTGTGAAGATTCTGATTCTTGTGTTAATCACATTGTTTTGAATGAAAATGATACCATAACTTCATCAAAATTATTCCTCACTGGCTGTGATCACAATTTGCATGATATACATAATGAGATTTCTGTCCATACTTGTTTTAACGCCAAAACATAAAGAGTCTGAACCTGCTACCTTTTCTGATGCTGTCAAAAACCCAAAATGGATTCAGGCTATGTCAGAAGAGTTTGATGCCCTGTAGAGGAATGAAACCTGGGACATAGTTGAGTTACCAATAGGGAAAAGAACAGTTAAATGCAAGTGGGTTTATAGAATCAAATATCATGCAGATGGGAGTGTAGAGAGAAACAAAGCTAGATTAGTTGCTAAGGGTTTTACACAGAAATACGGGGTAGACTATCTTGAGACTTTTTCGCCTGTAGTAAAATTCACCACCATTAAAACATTAGTCTCTGTAGCAGCCAAAAGAAATTGGAAAATTGCCCAGCTAGATGTTAATAATGCGTTTTTGCATGGTGATCTTTTTGAGGATGTTTACATGGAAATTCCGGAAGGGCATGAGTTGGAAGGTTCTGGAAAGGTATGCAAGTTAAAGAAGTCATTGTATGGGTTAAAGCAAGCGTCTAGGCAATGGCACCAGAAACTTAGTGATTTCCTTAAGAATTTGGGGTTTAGGCAATCCATGAATGATTATGCTCTTTTTACCAACGTTTCTGATGGAAGACTTTGCTTTCTGGTTGTATATGTTGATGATGTTTTGATTACTGGTGACAATGTTGATCTGATAAGAACAATAAAGGCTAATCTGGATAATAAGTTCAAGATAAAGGATTTGGGAGAATTGAATCATTTCTTGGGAATGCAGTTCATGCACACTTCTGATGGTATTGTTCTGACACAGAAGGCTTATAGTGAAAGTCTGGTAAATGAATTCTGTTCTTTTCTCTCCAAATCTGCTATAGCACCTCTGGATATGAACATTAAGTTGAGAAGGAGGGAAGGCAAACCATTAGACAACCCCAGTGAATATAGAAGACTAGTAGGTAGAATGAGTTTTCTTTCTCACAGTCGTCCTGATTTAAGTTTTGCTTTACAAGTTTTAAGTCAGTTTCTTGATTTTCCCATTGACTTGCATTTTAAGGCGGCTTTACATACCTTGAGTTACATTAAGAGAACTTCTGGGTACGGTCTTTTATTTAATAGAAGACAGGATTTTAATTTGATTGCTTATTGTGATGCTGACTGGGCTAGTTGTCCAAACACTAGGCGATCGGTTAGCGGTTTCTTTATTTGTTTTGGAGGCAGTCCCTTGTCTTGGAAATCTAAGAAACAAACTACTGTTGCCTTGTCTTCTGCAGAGTCAGAATATCGGGCTATGAGGCAGGTAACTGCGGAATTGAGCTGGCTAACAAGGTTGCTAAGTGAGTTTGGAATTGAAGACATTGTTCCAGTACCCATCAAGTCAGACAGTCAGACGGCAATACACATCGCTAAGAATCCTGTCCTACATGAGAGGACCAAACATATTGAACTGGATATACATTTTGTGAGGGAAAGCTTCGCAGTGGCCTGATCTCAGTTGAGTACATCACTTCAAGGAATCAACTTGCGGACCTGTTAACAAAACTCTTCCTGGAAAGCATTACCCGCTGTTACTCAGAAAGATGGGTTTGAGTCAGTGGGTTACAATCTGATTGTTTAGTTTCAAATCATGCATACCTGCATGATTTGAGGGGGGCTGTTAGTATATTATAATGTTCTTATTTTATCTAGCCCGGTTTGGTTAGCCCGGTTAAGTTATGTTACCGTTGCTAAACCTGTTTAGTGTATAAGTATTTTGTCCATCGTTTTATTCTGTGTGTCTTAGCAGTGAGTTGTGAGGGTTGTATTCTTTCATTCCTCTGTAAGCTGACACCAGTAGGTTGAACGTTTCTTCTCAACCCTTCAATAAAGCGAATTCACCGTTTCATTGATTGTCTTTCTTGCTGCAACCTTCTTCCTCTTAGATCCAGATTCCCGTTTTTATCAATATATAATTCCCACTTCTCCTCAGCAGGAAGAGAACCCAGCACCTGCAATAACGGATCCGTGTAGTCCTTCATTGTTTTCAGATCTTCTATCTTCTGAAGGTTGGTTCCTGAAGCAGACAAATCAAGGGCTGTCACTCTATGCCCCGAACCTTCAATCAGAGGCTTGAGCTTGTACCAGCACCATTGTCCATGGCATGCTCCATGCACAAGAATGAAATGCATTTTGTGTTTGTGTGCAGTGCTGGTGTGGGTTTGGAAGGTGTGAAATGATAGATCAAATAGTTGGATGACTGAAAACGGCTACCACGCTAAGGGACTATAGCTATTTGTTTCTATTAATAACGTTGTTCACGAGCCGCTAACAGTAAATTGGGTTTTATGGTAAACAAGGGTCTTATGGTAAAACAATGCTCGCACTTTCTGTAGGAGAAAAGGACTTGAGATGTATGAAAAGCATTGTTGGCGCGTGATGCATTATAAATGTGGGGAAGTCACCGGCTGGCCTATATATCAAAGGGCAATTGGGGAGCAAATGAGGATTTCACTACGTATACCTAGATTCGCAAAATAAATGTAATCTCCCATCCTATTTGATAATAGTACAATCTTATGTGGCATCTCGACTATAATAACGCTTAGTGGGGACGGCCGGCCTATTTATCATCCATTGGTTAACATATGATTAGTTCCACTTAGCTGTCAAGTTTATATAATTGATCATAGATTAGATATAGGGGGGTGCCCGCAAGAAATTAGGGACGAAGCTACATGTCACTTTGACTATATATAAATGATTGTATATATTGTGTTGGTTTTTTATAAATGATTAACTTTTTAATAATTATAACGGTGAGAACTCTTGAAAGATAGGTTCTTTATTACTCAGAAAGGACTCTTGCCTAAGTCGGAATTCCAATTCCAGTCGGAAAAGGATCATCTTGCCTCTGCTTCAATATTTTCTAAAAATTACCATATTTATCCACAATCTGTGATATATTACGAGGTGCGTCCAAATTTTATTACGCGCAGTCGGAATTCCAATATGCTTAGTCGGAAACTGACCAATCTAGGTGCTAATGTAGGCAAAATTTACTTAAAAGCTGTCTGAAAAAAGCAAAAAAGGATCCCGAGTAGCAGACGGAACCCGGCGCCGCCACGGCTTATCACACACAACGTGGGCGCCATCCTATCTATACCGGCACCTGAAAAACCCCTGACTTAAATATGGTGATTAATTATTCTAATATGAGATTTAAAGGCCTAATGATGCCTAAAGAACTTTGGTGAAGAAAGTAAAACAAAAGAAAGAGAAAATGCTTAAAGGCACAAAACGTAAAAACGTGCTTAAAGGATCCTTGGAGTTTAGGGGACCTTAAATAGGGCTTAAAGGGGATTCCTAAAGCTAATATTAATGGTGGGAACAAGATAAAACAATTCCCAAAGAAAACCAACTTATAAAATTAGCTAAAACGCAAAATGTGCTTTAAAGCTCCTTAGAGCACATTTTAGTGAAATTGTCTTGTAAAGAGAATTTGGATGGGTTTAAAGGTTAAATATACTCTAATGGATTAGGGGAATATAATAACCACATTAGAGAGCCTAATTCCAAGATTTAAGAAAAATCAAAATTTCATGTGGCTTAGTGATGAATAGTAACAATTTAAGCACATGTGGACTTATATTGACTTAACATGGTCAATGGGCAAATGAAGACCCCAAAATTGCCTTAAAAATCGGCTCCTCCTTGATAAAGATAAAATATCTCTTTCAACAAGTAACATTAAATATAAGAAAGGGAAAGAAAGAGAGAGAATAAAAAGTGAAAAACAATATGTTTACTTTAACAAGTAAAGAAAAGCAAATAAACTTATCTACCCGTCTCTCCTCTACGGTTGGCGATATTATTCAGCCCTTCTTCCCTTGTGCTGACTCATCCCTCTCTTTAGTCATGTAAGAAGCAAAAGTAAATGACTACTTTATTTTCTACCCATTCTCATTTTTACCACTTATTAAAGTAGAAGAGAAACTCTCTCCTCTCATTTCTCCCCCTCTCAGCGGTTTTCTCTTCTCTCCAGCCGACTACCTCTCCTCTCTCTTCCTTGGCGATTTATGAAGCTCTCTCCATGGCTGCTAGCTCTCCTTTGCTTGCCCAAGCCCATAAAATTCTTCAAATAAAAAATAACCACATATTATTGTTAGTTGAGTCAAGGGCTTCCTAGTGCACCTTTCACAATCTCCAAAGGTTGAAGTTGACCTCCAGGGTTAGAGCTCCATTTGAGGAGAAAGAGCACATTTTCTGGAGCTAGACTAACTCCTCTTTGGTTCAAGGTAAGAAAAATCACAAAAACCCCTTGTTTCCCCCAGTTTCTTACTCAGCCGATTTTGGCTTCTCAAGGCGGCTTATTCCTTGTTTTGTATTAGCATTTATTCAAGCTTCACAAGCTTAGTGGAAGCTTTGCCTCAATTCCCTACAGAAAATCAATTCTAGGGTTACAAGGTAATGCCCTAAATTTTGGGTTCTAAGCACCTTCCTCTTGTATGCTAGATTAAATCATGAGTCTAAGTATGCTACTTAGTTCTCATTTCCTTCAACTGAATATTGGTCTAGAGTTTTAGAAATTTCAATGCCTTGACAGAAAATCAAAGAGAAAAAGAAGAGGAGAAGAGAAAGAAAAGGAATAGAAAAGCTAAGGTAAATGTTCTACCTTAAAGCTTATGTTGATGTCCTTTGGGAATTATATCTAGGGTGATATAATTGGGATTAAAAATGAATTAAGAAGATGTAGGTTAATGACCTTGAAATGATGTTGGTTTGGTTGTTTAAAATTGTGTCATTTAAGGGCCTAAGTGCCAAGTCATTTAAGGGCCTAAGAGCCATGCAATTTAAGATTATTGCATTGTAATGAGATTGATGAGTTTGGAGTGAAATTGTGTGCTGGTAGAATCCACTATGGATTGGGTTAGTTTGAATTGATTTTGGTGAATGGTATGATGCATTTGGGCATGCTAGAATAGTAAAGAAACCATGGCAAAATTTCTGTAGAAACCTAAGGAGTTTAGGTGCTTTATGAGTTAACATGACTTAGGGTCCACTATGAGTTAATAGGGATTAATTTGGTTAATTAATCACCCTAAAATGATAGTGGAAGGATTGAAAAGAGTTATGCAAAAATCTGTAGCAAATGTGATGTAGGAATATCTTAGATGTCCTAGAGGTGAACTAGGGTGTATGACTTTGAAAGTAATGAGTGGACTTGGATAATGGTGATGAAAATGTCTAGGAAGAATTTAGTGTGGTCAAAAGGATTATAGGTGAAACAATTGAGTCAGTAATATGGGGAGCAAAAGTGCATCTTAGAAATCTAGAACCTAAGATGCAAAGTGCAAAAATGAGAGTGAAAACTTGTAGAATTGATCAAGGATTAAATGATAGTTTGATCAATGGATTAAGGAGGTTTAAGATGTGATTAAGGTGTTAGAACATGCTAGAAACATATGGAAAGATTGGAAAAGAAATGAGCAAAGAAACAAGTTAGAAAAACAATTGGAACTTCCAATTTGTTACAGAGTCATAGCAGGGTCCGAGACCTAGTTCTTGTATGTAGTCCTGGACCACACTAAAAAACTGTCCGAGAGTAACAGACATTGGATGTTTTGGGACCTAAGTGTTGTATAAGACCTGGACCACTCCATTAATAATCAACTGAGAGAATTGCCATTGTTTGGTCTGGGACTTAGCTCAGGTACAAGGTCCCGGACCATGTTAAAAATCCTTCCGAGAATTTCCAAACACATTGATCCGGGACTTAGGGTGAGGATAAAGACCCGGACCAGTCACAAAAATTCACCGAGAGTTGCAACCAGTGTTGGTCCGGGAGTTAGGTACCGGACAAGGTCCCGGACCAGACCAGAAATGCAACAGTAGGATTAAAAATGAAATTTAAGCAAGGGGAATTGATTGGTAATGGTATTGGATGATGATTAAGACTTGTTTGGTGACATGTAAAGGTCATTAGGAGTATGGAAAAGTATTAGATTGAATGTGAAAGTTGAGAACTTAAGATCACATAAGTTAAGTTAAGGTTAAAGGGACAATGGGTTAATTACGGGCGTATTAGTCGTTTAAATTCCGTATTGCCTTGACGTTAATAGAAACACTTGGAACGTTACCAGTTGTTCAAGAATTATCTGAGGAGCGTGAGATGACACGCTTAAGTAATTCCTTGGTGAACGGTATGGTTTTCTTGCAATCTGTGTCCTACCGAGTTACACTCAGCTTGTGTGCTACTTGTTTATGTGTATCGACCTAACAAGATAAAAGCACGAAATTTTTTATTGCATTTAATATATATCTCGATGCGTGTTGTATGTGCGAACCATCCTTGTTTGAGTGCATGGTCTAACTGAGTGTTGTTGACCGACTCGTAATTGAATAACGTTTGGTTAGGGACTCATAAAGAGAGTTGATCCATGAAATAATTAAACGTGGAAAAACACATAAGAATTCTCAATTAGAGAACAACAATAACTCAAACTTATGAACTCACTTGAAAGTGAAAAGAGATATACGTGGCTATTAAACTCCCTCTTAATGTTTAGTCGATCTCCTACACGAGGATTCAACCCAACTTGAGGAAATAACCAAAACTTCCAAGTATTGGTAATGTAGGGGCAACCCTCAAATCTGAGAATACAAGAACTCAAGAAAATTCCCTAAGTTATTAGATGACATCAAGAGCGACGCTTCTAGACAAATATACTTGATTATATTATGACTCCGAGGAGAGGAGTAATTAGGAATGTGAGAAGTCCGATGGAGATTCGGACGCACCTGAGGAAGAAGAACTAGGAGAGTACTTCCGGTTTCTAGTTGAACCTTCCCACCATGCTAGACCCGGTAGGGGTCGAAACCGGGGAAGTAAGACTAGAACCTGAAAGGCCGGGGTGAGATCTATATGTGTGTCTCTGCCCGGAGGTCTAAGAGACTTAACCCTAGTTATCCGACTTAGAGTGTTGAGTGGGTAAGCATGGGAAACACCCGGTGGTGAGAATGCGAGTGTCTCTGTCCGGAGGTCAAGTGAACTGACTTAAGAATTATTCAAGAGTAGAATAATCAAGGAAACAAGATCGAGACCAGAGGGTGTCTATAGATCTAGGAGAACAAATACAAACTATCCGATGAAATGGATGAGTTATTAACTAAGTTGAATGAGGCTTACTTGAGATAGGGATTCTCAAGGCCTAAAGAACAAGGTAAAATAATCTAACGAACCTGATGCGTTAACCTTGTTGATTGTATTCCATTGTTGAATACTTGTTGAATGCGAGCATGTAGTGTGTTTACAACATTTGATGTTATGATTTAAATAAAATCAATCGCATGTTCAGACGACAATTAGTTGAGTGTGACCCGGTAGTAGCGGGTTACACGACTACCATACCAGCAAAGGTGCTGAGCTCCTTTGGGGCCACACATTATTTTTTAGGTACACTGGAGCTGACCACTGTTCGATGAGTAGGACGGGGACTGCTGTATGCATGGGTAGTCTTGTTTAATTACTTAGGTAATTGCTTGTATAGTAAGACCGAAACTGTTATCGGCGAGTAAATTGTAATAGACTCGGTATAGTGTTAATAGAGAATTGTATATGACTCGGTTTAGAAATGGAAGGAGATTGTATGTATAAGTACTCGGGAATTCCGGTCCATCAGACCGTGAATGTTTTAGTTTAGGCCTTGTTAGTCATGTGGGTCGCTAACGGCATTGTATCACCCACCGTTGTATTGAATTTTTTTCGTTGTGAATAGAATGATGAACGAGGCGATTTGATATATTAATGATGAGATTAGCGGTAGGGTGTTACAAAAAGTGGTATCAGAGCATAGTGACCGAGCTTAGGAAATACTGAGTTAGAAGTTAGAGACTTTGGGTTAAGGGTTGAGTGATAGCGTGTGAGATACGCTAGATAGGAGTTTTTTTATAATTTTTTCAATATATTCTTATAGTTACCTATATTTTTATAATATTTTGATTTTTTTATGAATTTTAGTGTGTTTTTTAACACTTAGTGGCATATTGTGAACTTGAAAACTACTTTGTTAACTAGTAGGGGTATTTTTGTCTTTTTTTGCTTCTGATCAATGATATACTGGTATTTCATGAACTTTTACAAAAATATAGTAGCATTTCGTGACATTATTTTTAGTGGAATTTCATGAATTAGCCAAAAATATAGTGGAATTTGATGAAATTTCCCAAGAATATTTATTTTTTAGAAAAGTGACTTGTTTTATAAAGAATCCATGTAACTATAATTTATAAATCCATATAACTTTCTGGTTGGTTTCTGATTGGTTTTTTTGTATATTTGTTTGACAATCGACAACAATGACATATACCCACTGTATGATCCACCGTTTATGTACAAAATAAAAAACCGCTGGACTGAATCGGGTATGCAAAGCCAAGAGAGGTTCGTCCTTTTGTAGGCACTTCAAGGAGGAATGATATTGCCCTTGCACACGACGCCATTAATTTAGCGAACGTTTGTCATTTACTCACTCTGTCCCCACGAGAGCTTCTACCGTTTTCTAGATGCTGACATATAATACAGACCTCTGTCTTAGTGGGAGAGGTCCTTCACCATTCAATCAATTGTAAAGCTTTGACAATAGTTGAGATTCCATCTTTTTATGGTTGACAATAGTGGGAGAGTTTGACACATGTTGAAAACAAACAATAACTCTTCTGTTCAGCCGAATTCACATACGTTAAGAATAGGCAGAACGGAAAAAGCAGCTTAAAAACGATTAGGGAGTACAAAAACTATTAGGATATCTAGAACATATTCTTTATTTTATTAGAATTTATTCTAAGACACGCTTTGTATTTTTCTAGAGTGTACTTAGGTTATTTCTTCTGTAATCTTTTTATCTCCTTTCTGCACTCTTTTTATCTCCTTTCTGCACGTGGTAGCAGATTAGTTTTTAGTCACATATAAATAGACTCTCCTCCTCTGTAAGAGTGTACACATAAACAATAGACAGAGGGTCTATACAATTCGTAAGACCATCTCATAGTCTATACACTTCCGCAATCAAGAAATAAGAAAGATGTTGTTTTCATTGTTACTCTAACATGGTATCAGAGAACCTTCTTTAATCTGGGAAAGATGAGTGTAGAGACGAAAGGAAACACCGGATCTGAGAAGAAGAACGAATCGACCGCCATGGATACAAACGATCCCTACTATATTCACTCCAGCGAACAACCCGGCGTTCCTCTCACCCCAAAGTTCTCCGGGGAAGGATTCTTGAGCTGGAAGTGGACCATGCGCACCGCCTTAAACGCCAAGAACAAGCTTGGCTTTGTTGACGGGACAATCGCGCACCCACCGGCGGCGCGATGCGCAGAAGCTGGCACAGTGGAAAAGGGTTAATTCACTAATAATCTCATGGATCATCTCCTATATTGCTCCCAACATAGCTCGCAGTATTATGTACACAGATGATGCGAAACAAGTTTGGGAGTGGCTTGGCCGGAGATTCGAGAAGAAAAATCTTGCAACCTTGCACAACATAAAGACACAGATTGCAAATTTAAACCAAGGAGAAGACTGTGTTACGGACTATTTTATGAGATCACGCGAGATTTGGGCCGAATACGATCTCGCCAGACCCGTGGATGCATGTGACTGTTGTTCTTCTTGCAAGGCGGGGGAGAATCAAACTAAACGAAGAGAGGAGGAGGAAATCGTCCATTTCCTCCTGAGCCTGAATCGCTCATACATACACTTGAGAGGTCAGATTCTCGCGATGAATGAGATACCTACACTAGACGAGATCTTCTCGTTATCATCCAAGAACAACAACAGAGAGGAACAAACGAGTTGAAGGAAGGGCAGGACCAGTCAGTCAGTCTCTTCAGCAAGGGAGCAAACAATTTTGGTTTCAACAAAACTAGAGGCACGACTAATTCGACAAACCCTAGAAACACAAACAAGAGAAACACGAACAAGGCAAGCTGTAGAGGGAGAAAGGATGTCCCAAAGTGCGACAACTACGGTAAGCTAGGACATTCACAAGGCGAATGCTGGTGGCTAATTGGGTTTCCAGACGACGAAAACAAGAAAGGTAGAGAAAACCGTGTCAGGTCCGTCATTTTAGAACAAGAAGGGAAAAATACTTCGAAAGAAGCCACGAGCATCTAGTCTACAGTTAGAGGTTTTGACCCTGAACAATTACAAGAACTCGTGAATTATCTCCAACAAACTAAGGAAGCCAGCACTTCCGTGAAACAAGTCAATTTTGGAAAATTCTAGGTATATCTAAAACCTTAATTAATTCTTAGCCATGTTTAATCTCTAACGGAAATACATGATAGACAAACTTCAGAATCTGTGGATATTAGATTCCGCTGCTTGTGAAATATATGTGGTAACCGAGTTTTATTGTCAAACTGCAAGCCAATGAATCCTATTAGCGAAATCACTCTCCCTGACGGAAACAAAAGAAAGGTTGATTGTATTGCTGATATCTGTGTTAATAGTGTGGTAGTTTTAGACAATGTGATGCATGTGCCGACTTTCATGTTCAACCATTTCAGTGAGTAGATTAATTGAAAGTCTGAATACCTCTGTAATTTTCCATGGGGAATATTGTGGCTTGCAGGACTTTAAAGAAAAGGCCTTCAAAAGGTGGGGAAAATGCATGGTCTGTATTTTGTTGATATTGACAATCTGAGTAGCTGCATTGTAAATAGTAGGGATGATGATTATGTTTGTGCTAATTCCTGTAATAGAAAGTTTGAAATCAACAATGAAAAATACTTTATTCTTTGACACAATAGACTTGGGCACATGCCCTTGAAAAAGATGAGAAAAATAACAAATGTTCAGATTCCCAAATCTCTATCAAATACATCGTTTCCCTGCACAATATGTTATAAAGCAAAGGGAAAGCGCTTAGGTTTTCCTACATCTGAAACCAATTCTTCTGAGGCATTTGAACTTGTACATGTGGATGTGTGTGATCCAATGAGAGATGGCACAATCGAGGGAAATAGATATTTCTTGACAATAGTTGACGACTATTCTAGGGGAACTTGGGTCACCCTTATAAAACAAAATTCTGAAGCTATGGATAATATTAAAAACTTTGTTAACCTCATTGAAAAACAGATGAACAAACACACAGAAATTATAAGAAGTGATAATGCTATGGAGCTAGGAAAATCAGAAGAGGGAAAGAAGTTTTACCTTGATAAGGGTATCATCCACCAAACTAGCTGTCCTCACACACCCCAACATAATGGGATTGTGGAGAGGAAGCAAAGGCACTTAATGCAAAATTGCTAGGGCATTATTATTCCAATCTGGTTTGGATAATAGTTTTTGGGGCCACTTTGTAGAACAAGCTGCATATCTTATCAATAGGACACCAAGTAAAGCCATAGAAAACTTAACCCCCTTCGAAAAACTGTATGGAACCAAACCAAATTATAATGAAATAAAAAGCTTTGGGTGCCTTTGCTATGCCACCAATCTAGACCCAAGTAAAGGTAAACATGATCCTAGATCCTCCATATGTATATATATTGGAAATTGTAAAAATACTAAAGGGTATAAAATCTTCATTCCAAACCAAAAGAAACTGAAAATCAGTCGTGACCTCAGCTTCTTTGAAGATATCTTCCCCTTAAGAAATAAAGAATGGAAAAATCTGCTACATGACAACCTACAAGACACAGATGTTTTCCTTCCTCCTACACTTCATAACCATGTGGATGACTCTTGTACGTCTCAGTTTTCTGAGATAAGAGAATCTCATCCTCATGATCACACCACAGATCTTAGTGAGCCAATTCCAAGCCATGATACAGAACCTAATGAACCAGAATCCATTCCTACAGAAACCACTTCCCTTAGAAGATCTACACGCCCACATCGTGCTCCATCAAGACTTGATGACTACATCATCTCAATGAGCACTAGTGAGCATGACCTGTATTCTACCATCATCAATGAAAGGCTACAAAACACAATAGCCAAGCACCACAAACAGACTGCCATAACTACCCTAACAGATCACATCCTAGCCAGAACCGTTTTGTCATGTACTTTGCCACAAAACACTAATAGACTCATCCACAACCTACACAGCTTGAAAGAACCATCAAATTACAAAATTGCCAGTAAGGACCCAAATTAGGTGAAGGCAATGGCTGAGGAGTTTCAAGCCCTCAAGCAAATAAAACCTGGTCTATTGTGGAATTAACTAAGGGAAAGAAGCCTATAACATGCAAATGGGTCTACAAACTAAAATTCAAGGCAAACGGAAGCCTGGAAAGACACAAATCTAGGTTAGTAGTTAGGGGCTTTACTCAAAGGCAAGGCCTTGACTATGAAGAAACATTCTCCCCAGTCATTAAATTAACCACCGTTGGAGCTCTGATAATTGTTACAATTAAAAAGGGATGGATCTTGGATCAACTCGATGTAAACAATGCTTTCTTCCATGGGGATCTCCATGAGGATGTTTACATGAGCATCCTAGAGGGTTTGCAAGTGAGTGGAGAAAATAAAGTGTGCAAGCTCCACAAATCCTTATACGGGCTAAAACAAGCCTCTGGCCTGTAACACCTCTACCGCTAATCCCGTCATTACCGTCCAATTACATCGTACTACCATACATACGCAGCGGATACTTCTTTACACAACGGCGGGTGATACAACGCCGTTAGCCACCCACGTGACTAACCAGGCCTACTTCCACTACAGCATCGGTCTGATGGACCGGAATACCCCAGCACCAAAAACAAATACATTCCATACTTCAATTACAAACCGAGTACTACAATTCTTCATTCGTTACATTGCTCAATCCTTACCTTACAATATACAGAGTTTCCTAAGTACAATACCAAAGTACAACATTTTCCACATGTCCATACATACTCATTAAGAGTCTAACCTCCTACCTACTCCTCACGAATCTACATACTTCCCAAATACATAAAGGTGTACCCCTTGGTACACCGATACTTCAAAGGCTACAAGCCTTATACAATTTCTTTACTATCCATAATTTATCCCTAGCTATCAAAGCATAGCAGCCGGTCTCTTACGACGACCATATCAGCTTCGGGTACCTGGAAAATAAAAACAGTGCCCCTAGGGGCTCTGTGAAATGCTGCATATGAAATTCGCATACCCCGCGTACTAGCGAGGGTATGCCGACTACTTGGTCGAATACATGCGGTTCATTTACTCATACATACATACATACATGCTTTTATTCATAATATTACAATACATCACAAAGCATACATACATACATTTCAATACATTCAAGGAAGACATTACAAGTTAACCATTCATACTTACCGGAATACGGGGATACACTTCCCCAATACATACACAGGGCTTGTTAGCTTCTTTACACACCCGGGTTATTCGGGTGTACATTACCCTGTTACTCGTGGTCAATGACTTATACCAGTCAAGACCATTACTCATACCATACTTTACTTACTTACTTACCCTTACTTACTTAGTTATACTCATGTTAAGTCGGTATGACCTCCGGGCACGGACTACGATATCCCACCACCAGGCTTTAGGGTGGCTCACTAATCCAGGATGCTACCCATTTAAGGGGTTTGGTCCATGGAAAAGATTAAGGCCAGGAATCGGATCCAACCTCTTGTGTCTCCTCATCCTCACGTGTGGCCGAAACTATATCGGACTTCTACTCATTCCATTTTACTCATTACTCAAGTTAGAAGTTAGGTGGTTAGGAATTAGTAGAAGTCATTACTTCCATACCAAGGGTTAATACATTACACAAGTACACAACAAGATACACATATACTTCATTCTCATCCATTCATTTAGGTGGTCAAATAAGCTGAAGGTAAAGAACAATATAAAACAAGCGCAAGTAAGTGCATTAAAATCCGATTCGTGCATTTATCTTATTTAGGTGGTCATATAAGCACACAAATCAGAGTAACCAGATTAGGATATAGGGCATGAGAAAATCATACCGTTCACCGTCGTACTCGAACTCCGACTTTCCTTCAGTGTTCGACTATCCAAGTCCTATACATACATAGGGTTGTATGGTCAATAACCTATTACTGACCTAACTCATTCCTTCATTAATACTTCTAATGTACACTTACTACTTCTTTACATCTCATACTTGATTATAAAAATCATCCTTTTATTACTTCTTCAACTTGCTTTCTTACTCATGTACCTACTTTCCTATCTTTATTACTTCATTTAAGGTGTACTACTATATATGTATATATACACACATATATATATACATATGATTACTATGATTACATTGTTTTTTAGACTCGACCGACCTTACCTAGGGTCGGACCCAAGGTCGGTCGAAGTCAGTGAGTTATATTAGGAAAAATTCAGGCCCGACCGACCTGGCAAGTCTGGTCCCAAGGTCGGTCCAAGTCAGTGTGTCACTGGGTTCGAAGTTTATGAATCGACCAAACTTGCCAAGTCCGGTCCCAAGGTCAGTTGAAGTCAGCGACTTCTGGCTTCACATTTTACGACTCGACTGACCTTGTCAAGTTTGGTCCCAAGGTCGGTCGAAGTCAATGACTTCTGGTTTCACATTTTACCACTCAACCGACCTTGTCAAGTTCGGTCCCAAGGTCGGTCGAAGTCAGTAGACTTCCGTCTTTACAATTTTAAGGCTCGACCGACCATGCAAGTTCGGTCCCAAGGTCGGTCCAGCCCAGTACTCTTGTTTTAAAAATATGTTTTCAGTTCTTTTCTTTATCCATTGTTTCCCTAACCTTCCTACATGTAATCCAACATGTTTTAACACTATTTAGGCCCTCTAAATCACCTTAGTTCATCCACTAAATTCATTACTCATTCCTAATCAACTTACACAATTTTTTCTTACTTCATTTCATCACTTATACCAATTTTCTCTCTTCATTGCTACAGATTTTAACCCAACTTCTACCATTCCATACTCCCTCAACTAATGCTACTCCTAGCATTCAAAATGAATTAATTTACATCCTAGCTCTTCCCTTTACCTAGCTCTTTCCCAAATCTGTTTCAAAGTGGTTAACTACACACAACAAGTACCAAAACATTCCTAGTTATTGTTTAGGTTATTCCCTCTCCTTATACACTAAAGTCTTCTCCTTTCTAGATGAAATTTGGCAGAGTTTCCCCTATATTTTTAACATTGCCCACACATTGTTTCAGCTCACAATTCATTCCCAAATTTCCAACCAATTAAGCACTAGTCAACCCATAAATTTTCCTGCACATACATATTCATTCCCCATGGTTTTCCTAAGCTTTTAAATTAACATTCAAAGCTTCAAAGAAGTTTTATTCTCTTATACTTCATACTACTACATAGTTACTACAAAGCAATATACATTACCCATTTTAAGCACTTAAAATCCGTTACAATAATACACAAACTAGCTCAAGGTAAGAACATTTACCTTGTGTTTTCTAGTTTTTTTCTTCCTTTCTTGCTTCCTCTTCCTTTCTTCTTTTCTTCTCAACCGGTTCCAATGGAGTTCACACTCCAATACTACAGCCCATGCATACACAATACTAACTTAGCATTTCACCCTTAAACTAGTCTAGGGTTTACATGTTATAACACATAGTTCATACCTTATGTTATGTCCGGTTTATAATTGTTGTATCTAATTGGATTACATTACTTATGTCAGTGGGACTTGGTCGGCGTTCTTTCAAATGTCAAGGGCAAGGAAGTCTTTGCTTAAAACAATTGAGGTAATTGTTTTAATTAGGTTAATAAGGAGAGGAACCTTAATTGATTTATTTCTATTCCGATTGTTCTCTTCATGTCAGTCAATCATGAAGAGTGTTCTCTATCGTGGTGCTGAGCGGCAGTTTTCTTCCTCCTCTCTCTCTAAATTCCCCCTCTGTTGAGAATTCCGGTCCTACTGCTGCAATCAGATTGGTGATCTTCGTTGCGGTGTGGTTCCTTCTTCGTTTTCAGGTTGGTATTGCTGAACCGGGTCTTCGTTGTTTCATCCGTTCCTTTTCCAGTTTCTGATTGAGGGTTCTGATTGTGTTTGAATCAGTGGTCGTCGGCTGCGTTCAGATTAGGATTTGACTGAGAGTAATTCGCTTGGTCTTCGATTTCAGGTTTGTGTTGCAGATGTTGGGTCTTGAATGGTTCTAGGTTCTTCGAGTGTTTTCTGATTTCTGGGCTTTTGATTGTGGAATTCAGTGGCTGTTGGTCTGTATCGGATTGTTGCTGCTAACAGGATTTTTGTAGGGATAAAACTATATACAAAAGAATAAAACAAATAACTAACCTACAACTCTACTACGGGTAGCAAATAAAAACCCGGTCGGAGTATTGTGTAAATATATTACGTCCGAGAGTATCGTACCCAAGGGACTTATAGAAAACTAGTCCTAATCCGGGCAAAAGCCTATTCTATAATAACAAAGGGGGAAAAGTAAATGTGATGTTAACTAAGAAAACTAAATAAACTAACTTTGATTTGGGAAGATTGTCAATATAAGGGAAACGTAAGACCAATAATCAAGGATGGCAAGTCTCAAAGAGGATTTGGTATCGCAAAATGAATGTGCCGGGTTGCCTGCCGGACCTCCGCTACCCGGCATATTCATGGCCTTGAATGCGCTGGACAACTTTCACCCGGCACTACATCCGGCACAGTTCATTTTGTAAATAACACTTCCAGATTCGGTTCTGACAAAAGGAACTCAATATTCATACTTGCATCGTGCATAGCTAATGCCGCGAATACAAACAGAATAATGGGAAATAAGAGATAAACCCTAAACCTTAGATCTTGATGCCCCTCTTTCGGAACAACAAACTTAAAGATTACCAAAATCCTAATCTGAAATACCCCTAAATTAATTTAAATTAATTTAGGGGATTTCTTTTATTAAAAAAATTAAATTATTATATGTAATTATGAATATTGAATTATTATATGGAATTATGAAATTTATTTAGGGGTTTTCTCCTATTTAACCCTAATTATTATACATTATTATATAGTATTATGAATTTAATAAAAAGATTTATAAGTCAATAAATCTTGGGAAAATTATTAAACACTCCAAATATATTATAAAGATTTTAGGAAGTGTTGGAACATTGTTTTGAAATATAAAAGTCAATATTAAATTCTAGAAACCTTAAAGCTTATTAAGCCTTGCTAGAGTTGACTTTTTGAGAATGGTCAAACCAGGCCATGAAACCTATACCAATAAATAGGTTATGAAAAACCATGAAGATCGATAAAAAGAACGTCAAAAACGGATCATCCTAGCCAAAGTTATGCTAGTTTGAAGTTTAGAGCCAAAATTTTATAACTGCCACGTGTCAGCCTCTCGTGCGCCCCAACACTTAGTCGATTCTATCTCCTTGTTTTTCTCCAACAACCACCCAATTTTGACCTAACTTGTGACGGCTATATCTCTCGTTACTTCGAATTTTCCAGTGCCGTCTTCACCACTCTCTTCTCCTTAATTCCCTCTTTACAATCATAACTCATACAAGCCCTAACTCCTTCTACATCGATGGGAAAGTTGATCCAAAGTTGTCAACTTTCGAGTTCGTAACCCAGTTTCCAGTTTCATCCGATTTCAGGTAATGTTCGTCTTGCCATAACTTCCTCGTCTTTCAACCAAATTTCGATTTCTTTAGCTCGTTGTGTAGATCACTAATCCATCTACAACTTTCATGTTTATTCCCAAGCCTGATTCGTAACCGGTTGGAAGTTATAGTCGCCCAAAGTCTCTGATTTGTCAGCACATAAAATCACAGAAAAACGACAGGTAAACTCGTAACTTTCGGGTCAATTTTCTTTCGGTATAATGCGAGTTAGGAATTGTTCTAGTTATCAATGTGTAGAGCTAAGTTTCATCTTTCTATTGAGCCAATTAACAAAGCCTAAATCGATCTGTACAATAACTTATAGATCCTCGAAGTTGGCTTCACGAACTGGTCGGAAGTTCGAGTTTTTCCAGTTTCCGATTTCGAATTCACCAAATTCGCACAATCCGGTGAGTCTCCGACCAAATTTCTCCGATATTGTTGTTCGTAGTTGTGTTTTCGACCTAACCCATGTTTCAATTGTGTCAACTACGCTCTAGATTAGGAGAATTTGGCGAATTATTAGTCGAATCGTACTCTGTAGCTAGTTTGAACCCTAACGTTCGAATTGAATACGAAACTGGGTGAACTCTGCATTAAAATTGGGGAAAATAGCATCATTGGAACCGAAATTGTATTACGAATCCATAGAAACAAGAATCACGTGATTTCGTTCTGTAGATTGTGAGGAATCGTCGATTTAGTACTCGACTTGGTTGAACTCGGCGCTGAAGAACTCGGAGAATTAGGGCCGTCCGATCGTAGTTATAAGATCTGGACGGCCGAGATTAAAACGTTCCAGAATTTTAGTTTATAAGGGTTTTAATAATTCCAGTAAATAGTCTTAACTTGTTGGGTTAATTTAATATCTTCCCGAATGTATTTTGACTTGAAATTTTAACCATAGATTCCTTATTTTATGTAGTTTATTTTGATGTAAATTATTAAGGTTTTGGTGTTTTTAAACATAAGTTATGATTTTTACAAGTTACGGGTTTTCTGGAATTACTTGGCAAATTAAAAAGATATTTTTATGAAATAAAAATTTTATAATATGTCTAAAATGTTATAGTTACTGTATGTTAAATTTGGGAATTTTTGGGCAATGGTAAAGGGTTTTAAAATTGTGTTATGAGTTTTTCATAGAAAACCTATAATATAAAGTTTTAATGTAATCAAAAATTAAAGTAAGGTTTGTTAATTAACTTTTAAGCTGGGGAAAATAAAGGGAATTAAATTAACATTTTATAACAGTAAGTTTATAAATGTTTTTGTATTAGCTTTTAAGAGAAATGAAATTATTTACATATATGTATTTACTTACTTAAGTAGGAACTTATATAAATTAAGGAATTTAATTATCCTACATTTTATTTACTATATTATATGGGAGTTAATATTTAAATAAACTAAGGAACAAATATATAAATATTATTTAATACGCATTTAAAAAAAAAAAGAATTAAGAAGTAACTTAAAGTAAATCAGGGAACTAATTAAGTACCGCTTATAGTTACTAAACTTTATAAGATCTAGAACCTTAAGATATGGTAAAGGAAATACTTTATGAGATATACTTAGAATAAAGTTTAAGGTTGTATTAATAAGATAGTTTAAATATGGTGAATTACATAGGGGTAATGTCTTAGTAATTTCTAATACGGGTATACTTATATCTATTAAATAAATCAAGGAAACACATCATGTTATAAACTTTAAGTCAGTTGTGTTAAGCCTATAGCTATTGAGCATTAATAAATACAATAAAATTTCCTAAAAATGCTATGGATAAATTTTAATACATAAAGATATGTATATATATATATAAATATACATGTATACAAATACATTAATATGGTTGAGGGGAGTAATAATCCTTGTGATAATTATAATAAGTAGGTTATATGTATATATATATTAAACCTTAGGTTTTAGTCAGTGAGTGATTAAATAATCACTATTAATTTAAGAGTTATTACACAACAACTTAACCCTGTCTTGGGCTAACCTACTAAGCCCAAGTCTATGAACTCCAAAAGCCCACTTTAACAATCCAAGGAGAGTTTGGGCCACTCTCAGGAATAAATCCTAAATCATTCCAAACTAAACGAGATGGGCCTAACAACGGATTTAGTTAACAAGTCAAGCCCAAACCGTTGTAAAAGAATAATGGTAAACCTAGAACAGTTAATCAGTAAGTGAAGAAGGTTGTTAAGTTTGTAAGTCTCTTACCTAATCGATGTTTGGAACACCTTAATTATAGGTTACTGTTGGGGAATCACTTTTACGAGTTATTTATTGTGCTTCACGTACCAGGTACGATTTCTCGTACTCCGATATTTTTGATGATTGATTTGTGGAATGTTTGAGAAAACGCTAACTGACTTTAAGAGGAATTTCTAAAAAGGAAATGGTTGTGTGACTAACTCAGCTTGTGTGACTAACTGAGCCTTGAATGCGAAACTCACTTGGGTATTGGTTCCTTCTATTTGGTGCCCCGTTAGACATTGGCTGCTTAGGGTTTACGCTTCTGCACTCTGTAGGACTGCGTGTTTTGGTATTGCTCTGGGTAGTTAGTGATCTAGTGGGAATTTGGAAAAAGGGTCAATCTTGGAAATCTTTCTTTTGACGTGCGCGCGTCTTTAATGTGAACAGTAGGGGGCTGTATATCCCTCGCCCATAGGGGCATTGATATTTGACAGTAGGGGGCTGTATATCCCTCGCCCATAGGGGCATTGATATTTGACAGTAGGGGGCTGTATATCCCTCGTCCATACGGACATTGATATTTGACAGTAGGGGGCTGTATATCCCTCGTCCATACGGACATTGATATTGGCGGTAGGGGCATCTCTCCCAGTTAAACTATTCCACTCTTGAGTTCTTGATTCTTGGATCTATTTCATCATTCCTAGTCCTTTGTGACTATATGAGTTTTCTACTCCTAACGGGAATTGGGTTAACTAAGGAAATGGATGTTCACTAACACATGATGTGATTTTGTTCCACTAACTTTATTTCTCAGTTATTAAACTTTATTCTTATCTTAGTATCTTGATTTGGTGATTGTGAAATGCTTTATTTCTCTGAGTGTTTTAAGTGTTTGTTTTCAAGTTATTGTTTATTTAAGAATTGTATTTTAAGTTGTTTTGGAGGATCGTACCAGTTCCATTCCAGGGAACTGACCCGCCCCTTCCGGGGTGGGCTGCTTGGTTTTATCTTGCAGGTACGTGTTATCTTACAGGTGGCCACGAAGAGAAAGAGTGATTGGGATGGGATTAGGCTTGGAGAGTTTATACGTTTTATTACTGCTTATTTTTGTTTAAGTTTTCTCGTGGTTCAGGCCGTGACTTTTGTAATCTTTAAGTTGTGTTTTGGTGAGGTTTGGTACCGGGTGTTTGGAACCCGATGATCTGTGCGCCTTTAGTATTTTATTTCCGCTATAAATATGTTAAATAGGGGCGTTACAGAAATTGGTATCAGAGCGTAGTTACGCTCTGAACCCGAGAAAACAAGCCGAGTGAAATACTTAGATTATAGGTGCACTTAAAACTGGGGAACTGGGGTAGAACTGGGAAGTGAGAATTCCAGAAAGGCGCGTGACCCTACCCCATACTTATTACTTATGTTTTACTTCATGTACCTACGAACCGTCCTTAGGACGTTATAAATGTTAATACATAGATAGCTAGACTTTACGATACGACTTCTGAGTAACAACAACCGTCATACCAGCTAGATGTCTCGAAGGGGAGGAAGAGGAGGAGCTGGTCCTTCAGGAGGCTTTGGACCAGACGCTGTCACCCCGGAGGTCATAGCACAGATAGTGACAGCTGCATTGGCCCAGCAGCAGGCTCAGATCCCACAGCCACCACCACCACCACCGAATGGTCCCCGGGAGTTCAACTGGCTGAAGGCGGTTAACGACCTTCGTCCTCCCATCTATGAAGGCCAGCCAGAACCGAGGACGTTGGAGAAGTATATAGACGAGATGCAGAAGGCCTTCACCTCTCTGCATGTTCCAGTGAATCGTCAGGTAGACATAGCAGCCTACTTCCTTCAAGGACCCGCTCGATGGTGGCAGACCGCTAGAGCCGAGCTGACGGCCCAGGCGAACTTCGACTTCCAGGCATTTCTGGTGGCCCTGAGAGCTAAATTCTATCCATCCTATCTATAGAAGAGGATGAGGAGCGAGTTCGAGCAGTTGAAGCAAGGGAGTCTTTCTGTTGCTGAGTACCACAACAAGTTTGTGGAACTACTTGCTGTTATTGGAGAGGGAGCTTACGCTCCAAGATATCTGGTGGACAAATTCCATACCGGCCTGAACTTCAAGATCATGACTATGATCGGGTCCACCAGAGGGATGACCCTACAGGTATGGAATGTGATTTAAAATTTCTGGTACACAAAGGTTTCTCCACTAACATATATTGTCACCACAGGAGTTAGCGGAGGATGCGAATGACTGTGAGACGACCATTGCCTACCAGGACTCTGTGCTAGGCAAGAGGAAGGGGAATGGAGAAGAGGAAATGGAGGAAACTTTTCCCAGAACTACGAGAGGAAGGGAAAGTTTTACAAGGGGAGGGATAGAAGGCTATGGTCCCCTCCTATACTGATGCTGAGCCACTCCGCTCTCAGCCATTTCAGGGTGAGATAAATTAGAAACCCCAAAGTGATTACATCTTGTTATCAATTACTAACCTTGAGACTGAAACAGGGAACCAACTAGCGAGAAAGTTCTTCTGCAAATGGTGCAAGAAGACCACCCGGGCAAGGATTGTAAGGGCAACCTGGTGAACTGCCACCACTGCGGTGGGAAGGGGCACAGATCGTTCGAGTGCTTCCTGAACCCGGATTCCAGGAACTATAAGCCACGCACCGGGACCACTGCTAGAGCCCCAGTTGCTACTACTACTGGAGGAGGTCGAGATAGCACAGGAGGTGCTGGACCATCCACCGGTCGCCCTGCCCAGAGTCATCCCCAGAGGCCGGGACAGAACTATCCCCAGAGGCCGGGCAAGGCACCGATCCTCAACCTGGTCGACCGTGTCGAGGCAGCCAGTGATGACCCGAGCCCACCTGGTGAGGACTACTTCCCTCACGAAGAGGCTTAGACTTTTACTTTCTTTACATTTCATTGGCTAGTTTTCCTTTTCGTTGTCAATGTAAAAAGGGATGAACTATAAACCCTTCATTTTATTTCGTTACGAATCTTTCAATTCCATTTGTGAACCATGACTTATTTATTTAATGACAATTGTTCCTCAGCTTTCGATATTTGCTTTCCTATTTTGCCCTATGCCACACCCAATATCCCTTTTGAAGCCAAACCACACCCACCTGAGAAGTGTGAGGTCTTGAGACCCGGGATGATCTTACTACGAGAGTACCTGACCCCGGCAGTCCAGTATGCATTGATCCTCAAGATCAGGGAGTTAGGTGTGAAGGAAGGAAAATTTTACACCCCTACCTTCAAGAATGGTTCGACCATGAAGGTGAAGATCATGTCCTAGGTAAGAAGTGGAACCACACCAGACCAAGACCTATGAAGAAGTGGAGGATGCCACACTCCCAGAATCAGACCATCATGCTAGAGTGCAGTTAAGGCAGCACAAGAATTGGAGGATGAGCCCGTCCCAGACCTAACCTCAGACGTCTGCATCATCAATTTTTATGGAAAGGAAGGTAAGCTAGGGTTGCATCAAGATAAGGATGAATCCCTAGAATCCATCACCAAAGGAGTTCCAGTGGTTTCCATATCACTTGGAGACGACGGGGAGTTCCTATTTGGTGACCAGAAGAGGATGGACCTTTCCACCAAGATCCTCCTGAAGTCAGGTGATGTACTGATCTTTGGTGGGGCAGCTAGACTCATCTACCATGGAGTGAAGAGAATCAAGCCCAACACAGCCCCCACATCCGTTATTAACCAGACTCACCTGAAACCTGGCAGATTAAACCTGACCTTTAGACAGATCTAGCTTTGTACTTACTTTCAATTTCAGCCTTGTAATCATTAAACTGCTCATGAAGCTTTCAATAAGAATGAGAATTCTAAGAAATTATTTCTTCATGTAGGAGCTGGAAATTTAGAGGTCAGGCTGAATGTGTTGGACCAGGCTCAAGCAAAGAGCAATGGAACGGTCATCACAGTATATACCATTAACCTTGAACAACTGCCTTGGAAAGAGTTACTGGAAACCTTAGAACTTAATTCACTCAATAATTGCAGGCACATTCCAAGTTAATGGAGTGGAGGCCACCGTCCTGTTTGATTCTGGAGCCTCCCACTCCTTCATATCCCAAGCATTCCATGCGAAGATAAATGCCCCCACAGAGGATATCCATGATTGCTCAGTTTTGTTGCCATCCAAGGAGTTGATCAAATGCAGCAAACAGTGCAAGAATCTGAGCATGCACATTAAGGGAGCAGACTTCCTACTTGATGCTATTGTCTTCCCTGGCATGGGATTTGACATAATCGTGGGCATGGACACGCTACAGCGGTACAGAGGTAGACTACACTACTGCGCAGAGCATCGTCTCCTCTTGAAGTCAGCCACAGGGATCACAGTATCATACCGAATGCAGCCTAAGCAGCCGACTGTGAAGGTTGTATCCGCATTATCCCTGATGAAGGAAGTGTCCAAGGGCGCTACTGCCTACTACTGCTATGCCCAGGATCTGAGGACGGATCCGAAGTTGGAGCGACGTTCCCATTGTGTCGAGTACCCCGATGTTTTTCCAGAGGAGCTACCTGGACTACCACCGCTGAGAGAGGTTGAATTCAACATCGACCTCGTACCGGGCACGGGACCGATTGCTAAGGCTCCCTACCGGATGGGCCCTGCAGAGATGGTCGAGTTAAAGAAGCAGTTGCAGGAGCTACTGGATAAGGGTTTCATTAGACCCAGTGTCTCACCTTGGGGCGCTCCTGTGCTGTTCGTCAAGAAGAAGGACGGGAGCATGAGACTGTGTATAGATTACAGAGAGTTGAACAATGTCACGATCAAAAACAAGTACCCACTGCCCAGGATCGATGACTTGTTCGACCAGCTGAGGGGAGCAAGGGTGTTCTCTAAGATTGATCTGCGATCCGGATATCACCAGATAGCTGTAGCTGAGCCAGACATCGAGAAGACAGCCTTCCGGACCAGATACGGCCACTATGAGTTCACAGTGATGCCGTTTGGACTGACCAATGCACCAGCGAGATTTATGGACTTGATGCAGAGAGTCTTCCAAGCCCAGCTGGATAAGTCGGTAGTCGTATTTATTGACGACATTCTAGTCTTCTCTAAGAGCAAGGAGGAACATGAGCAGCATTTGAGGACAGTCTTGGAGACGCTGAGGGAGAAACAGTTATATGCCAAGTTCAGCAAGTGTGAATTTTGGCTAGACAAGGTGTCATTTCTCGGACACGTGATCTCAGCTGAGGGAGTTTCTGTAGACCCAGCTAAGATCGAGGCAGTGCAGAGCTGGCATAGACCTCGCACCGTGACAGAGGTTAGGAGTTTCCTTGGGTTGGCTGGCTACTATAGACGCTTTGTGAAGGACTTCTCCAGGCTGGCCAAGCCCTTGACCTCCTTGATGAAGAAGGACAGCCCTTTTGTATGGACAGAGGCTTGTGAGGTCTCCTTCAAGGCGCTGAAGGACGCCTTGACCACAGCTCCAGTATTGACTATCCCATCCAGAGGGAATGAGGGGTACGAGGTATATTGCGATGCCTCAGGCAGAGGATTGGTGGAGTACTGATGCAGCATGGCCGAGTAGTAGCGTATGCTTCTAGACAGCTGAAGAAGCATGAGGAAAACTACCCCACTCACGACCTTGAGCTCCTCGCCATAGTCTTCGCCTTGAAGATCTGGCGGCATTACTTGTATGGAGCCACAGTCCGGATTATGACGGACCATAAGAGTCTGAAGTACATCTGGACCCAGAAGGAGCTCAATTTGAGACAGCGACGGTGGGTGAGCTACTGGCCGATTACGACATCAACCTCCAGTACACAGAAGGGAAGGGAAATGTCGTGGCAGACGCTCTGAGCAGCGAGCTTATTCACTACTCGCCCTATTCGAGACGACCACGATAGCTGAGGAGGTGTACGCAGCCCAGGACAGTGACGTTTATTTACAGGGCATCAGACAGAAGTTAGCAGACGGGTTGACTGACGGTTGAAGTACGACTATGAGCTGGACAGCGAGGGACACCTTCGAGTCAGAGGCAGACTCTGCGTTCCTCAGGATGCGACAGAGCTTCAGACCAGGATTCTTTCAGAGGCTCATTCCTCGACATTATCAGTACACCCTGGAGCCACCAAGATGTACAAGGACTTGAAGCAATTATTTTGGTGGAGTGGGATGAAGAGGGATGTAGCTGATTTTGTCTCTCGATGCCTCACTTGTCAGAAAGTGAAGTTTGAGCATCGTCGACCAGGCGGCCAGATTCAGTCACTTCCAGTACCGTGCTGGAAGTTTGACGACATCAGCATGGATTTTGTGGTCGGTCTCCCTCCAGCTAGAGGTGGACTGAACGCCATTGGGTTATAGTCGATAGGTTGACCAAGACAGCTAGGTTCATACCTATCAAGGACACATGGAAGGTGCCCAAACTGGCTGAGGTGTTTACCACAGAGCATATCCGGTACCATGGGGTACCGAAGACGATCGTCTCTGATCGTGACACTCGTTTCCTCAGTCGATATTGGCGTCAGGTACAGGAGGCATTTGGGACTCAGCTACGACTTAGCACAGCTTTTCACCCGCAGACTGATGGGCAGACTGAGCGGACTATTCAGACATTGGAGGATATGTTGCGAGCAGTCGCTCTGGATTATCAGGGGAGTTGGGTAGAGCGTCTACACCTGGTAGAGTTCTCCTATAATAACTCTTACCACGCGTCTATCGGCATGGCACCATTTCAGGCTCTATATGGCAGGCCGTGCCGGACTCCCTTATCATGGAGTGACCCTGCTGAGGCGGTCTTGATTGGGCCTGAGTATATTCAGACACTGCAGGATGACGTTAGGGTTATTCAGCAGCACATGAGGGCAGCTCAGTCCAGACAGAAGTCTTATGGGGATCAGCGTACCAGAGAGCTCGAGTTTCAGTTGGGAGACATGGTCTTCTTACGAGTGTCCCCGATGAGAGGGATATTCAGATTCGGGATGAGGGGGAAGCTAAGCCCTAAGTATGTCGGCCCGTACAGGATTACGGAGCGAGTGGGCCCAGTTGCTTACAGACTCGAGCTACCAGTGAGTTGGGGAGGTACACGATGTGTTTCACGTATCACAGCTGAAGAAGTATATGCCTGACCCTTCTCACGTACTGCAGCCAGAGAGGTTAGAGATTGAGCCTACACTGAGGTATGAGGAGACTCCTATACAGATCTTGGACACGAAGGTCCGAGAAACGAGGGGCAGATCAGTTAATTGGTGAAGGTTCTTTGGGAACATCATGGGGTCGAGGAAGCTACTTGGGAGACCGAGGACTCCATGAGAGTTAAGTACCCACATCTGTTTGCATGATACTCTGCTATCCTGAGAGGATTCACGTTAGTGGCGGTACGAGGGCGTACCTTAGCTCTTTTAAGGGGGATATGCTGGCATACTCCTCCTTCGTTAGCTCATCCGGATTATGCCTCGTTGCATTGTTAGTAATGAGAGGTGTATGTATGTACGTAGTTTTACGTTGTGGCACAGTACTTTGTCACGTTTGTGTTGTGTTTGATTCAGTTTATACTTTGATTCACGTTGTTATGGTTTCGGTACTAATTTCGGTACCCTTGAGTGGAATGTTGAAATGGAGATAAAGGATTGGAATGGTATGGAATATCATTGAAGTTATTATTGTCTCAGCACACCCGAAGCGGTGTGAGTGCCTATTAGTTGATTGTTAAACTTCGAGGCGAAGTTTCTTTTAAGGGGGATATGCTGAAATACCCCTAAATTAATTTAAATTAATTTAGGGGATTTCTTTTATTAAAAAATTAAATTATTATATGTAATTATGAATATTGAATTATTATATGGAATTATGAAATTTATTTAGGGGTTTTCTCCTATTTAACCCTAATTATTATACATTATTATATAGTATTATGAATTTAATAAAAGATTTATAAGTCAATAAATCTTGGGAAAATTATTAAACCTCCAAATATATTATAAAGATTTTAGGAAGTGTTGGAACATTGTTTTGAAATATAAAAGTCAATATTAAATTCTAGAAACCTTAAAGCTTATTAAGCCTTGCTAGAGTTGACTTTTTGAGAATGGTCAAACCAGGCCATGAAACCTATACCAATAAATAGGTTATGAAAAACCATGAAGATCGATAAAAAAACGTCAAAAACGGATCATCCTAGCCAAAGTTATGCTAGTTTGAAGTTTAGAGCCAAAATTTTATAACTGCCACGTGTCAGCCTCTCGTGCGCCCCAACACTTAGTCGATTCTATCTCCTTGTTTTTCTCCAACAACCACCGATTTTGACCTAACTTGTGACGGCTATATCTCTCTCGTTACTTCGAATTTTCCAGTGCCGTCTTCACCACTCTCTTCTCCTTAATTCCCTCTTTACAATCATAACTCATACAAGCCCTAACTCCTTCTACATCGACGGGAAAGTTGATCCAAAGTTGCCAACTTTCGAGTTCGTAACCCAGTTTCCAGTTTCATCCGATTTCAGGTAAGTTCGTCTTGCCATAACTTCCTCGTCTTTCAACCAAATTTCGATTTCTTTAGCTCGTTGTGTAGATCACTAATCCATCTACAACTTTCATGTTTATTTCCCAGCCTGATTCGTAACCGTTGGAAGTTATAGTCGCCCAAAGTCTCTGATTTGTCAGCACATAAAATCACAGAAAAACGACAGGTAAACTCGTAACTTTCGGGTCAATTTTCTTTCGGTATAATCGAGTTAGGATTAGTTCTAGTTATCAATGTGTAGATCTAAGTTTCAATCATTTTCTATTGAGCCAATTAACAAAGCCTAAATCGATCTGTACAATTACTTAAGATAGATCCTCGAAGTTGGCTTCACGAACTGGTCGGAAGTTCGAGTTTTCCAGTTTCCGATTTCGAATTCACCAAATTCGCACAATCCGGTGAGTCTCCGACCAAATTTCTCCGATATTGTTGTTCGTAGTTGTGTTTTCGACCTAACCCATGTTTCAATTGTGTCAACTACGCTCTAGATTAGGAGAATTTGGCGAATTATTAGTCGAATCGTACTCTGTAGCTAGTTTGAACCCTAACGTTCGAATTGAATACGAAACTGGGTGAACTCTGCATTAAAATTGGGGAAAATAGCATCATTGGAACCGAAATTGTATTACGAATCCATAGAAACAAGAATCACGTGATTTCGTTCTGTAGATTGTGAGGAATCGTCGATTTAGTACTCGACTTGGTTGAACTCGGCGCTGAAGAACTCGGAGAATTAGGGCCGTCCGATCGTAGTTATAAGATCTGGACGGCCGAGATTAAAACGTTCCAGAATTTTAGTTTATAAGGGTTTTAATAATTCCAGTAAATAGTCTTAACTTGTTGGGTTAATTTAAATATCTTCCCGAATATTTTGACTTGAAATTTTAACCATAGATTCCTTATTTTATGTAGTTATTTTGATGTAAATTATTAAGGTTTTGGAGTTTTTAAACATAAGTTATGATTTTACAAGTTACGGGTTTTCTGGAATTACTTGGCTAAATTAAAAAGATATTTTTATGAAATAAAAATTTATAATATGTCTAAAATGTTATAGTTACTGTATGTTAAATTTGGGAATTTTTGGGCAATGGTAAAGGGTTTTAAAAATTGTGTTTATGAGTTTTTCATAAGAATAACCTATAATATAAGTTTTAATGTAATCAAAAATTAAAGTAAGGTTTGTTAATTAACTTTTAAGCTGGGGAAAGGAAGGGAATTAAATTAAATTAATTATAACGTATTATAAAGTACGTTTATAAATGTTTTTGTAATAGCTTTTAAGAGAAATGAAATTATTTACATATATGTATATTTACTTACTTAGTAGGAACTTATATAAATTAAGGAATTTAATTATCCTACATTTTATTACTATATTATATGGGAGTTAATATTTTAAATAAACTAAGGAACAAATATATAAATATATTATTTAATACGCATTTTAAAAAAAAAAAGAATTAAGAAGTAACTTAAAGTAAATCAGGGAACTAATTAAAGTACCGCTTATAGTGTAACACCCCAACTGCTAATCTCATCATTACCTCTTAAACTGTTACAATTTACCATTAAGCTCGCAGCGGAATTCAAATACAACAGAGGGTGATACAACGCCGTTAGCCACCCTCGTGGCTAACCAGGCCTGACTCACAAACAGTAACGGTCTGATGGACTGGAACAACCGAGTACTACATACAAATTCAATACTCACTCATATCTCTACTATACCGAGTCTACAATATACGGATGCCGATAACATACTCGGACTTACACCTCATTCAAATGCATAAGTAATTAAGATCTAACTACCCACGCTTCATAACTGTCCCCGTCCTACTCTCTCGAACGGTGGTCAGCTTCAAGTACCTGCACACTAAAAACGTTCCCCCTAGGGGGTCAGCTTACGCTGCGCATGAAATTCGCATATACCGCGTGCTAACCGCGGTACGCCGACTACTTTGGGTCGGATATACATGGAGTTCATTTTAATCAAACAACATGCATCATGGCAATACAATATATATGTATATCACACAAGGAATCTACATCCAATCACGGAACACGATTCCTAACTAACATAACAATGTTGTTAGTGGTAACTGGTTATTCTTAGGCATTGAGGGTTATTCCTCACTATGCCTTGTTTACTTATTCAATACCTCACCCTCTCTCTCGGGTTACTTATTCGTATACACACCCGTTCTCTTGGGCTACTCATTCTTATACTTACCCATTCTCTCGGGTTCTCATACATATACTCCCCTTTCTCTCGGGTTATTCATACTCATTATCTCACCCACACTCTGGGTTATTTATAACTCACCCACTCTTGGGTCATTCATACTCAAGCTCTTGTAGATTCTCGAGACACTACAGGTCTCCTACATCACGCTTGTTACTCTCTTTACATACTTAAGCCAAAACTCATGGCTCTCTAGCATAGTCTTACTTCCCCGGTTTCGACCCTACTCTGGGTCTAGCATGGTGGGAAGGTTCAACTAGCTCACGGAACTCTCTCTTAGTTCCTATCTCTTTTACTTGGGTCCGACTACTCTCGGACTACTCACATTCCCATACACTCCTCTCTCGGAGTTATAATAATATCATGCATATTAGTCTAGAAGCATCCTTCTCGATGTTTCTAATGACTTGGGAACTTTACTTAAATTCGGGTAATCTTAGGTTTAAGTGTTACCCTCACAATCATATGCTTGTACATTCGGATATTTTCTTATACCGGGTAAAATCCTCATATAAGAGGTCGACCGTATCTCAAGGGAGTCACATAGTCCCTTAGGTCTCTTTTACCTTTCTTATATGTTTACATTATTGGACTAACTTCAATCCTCTCGATGGAGGTCATTTATCTCTCCACTCATATTTATTTCGTGGATTGTTTCAATAAGGTCTCTAACCGTTATCGGGTATATACTCAACCCGTACATCTCCTCGCATTTTAGGGAGTTCATATGTTTGTGTTATCGTTATACTTTAATCGATAGCTTGTGTGTGTTTGCATAATACCATTGGTTATGTGACTACCCGTTCAACGGGTTTCTAGTCAATCAGTACTCACTAAGAGTCGGTCTATGCACTAAGTTAGACCACACCGGCATACAAGTATGTTAGCTCATTCAACATACATCAGGGCATACATAATCAAACAAGGGATTATTTCCATGCTTTAATCTTGATTAAGCCGGCACACAAACACACAAATCAGAGTAACTCGGTTAGCATACGGGGCATGAGAAAATCATACCTTTCACCGGGGTTTTTACTTTTACCGTGTCATCTCACCAAGCTCGGGTCACGCACGGTTTCTCTGATAATGTTTCAACATTATTATTAATACTAATATCATACGGAACATAATAAAATGTTACTCCCGCAGTTACCCCGTTATCCCGTTATCTCGGTTTCACCTTTGTTACTTTAAGCTCTCACTTCTCAAGCGCCTCTAACACTTTCTAACACTTCTTAGGGCCTTTACATGTCACCAAACAAGGCCTTAACATCTTATAACATCATTAACATTCAAACCCCCATCATTAGCAACCTTTAAAACACTCACGGGGCAATTCTGGGGGTGGTCCGGGACTTGGTCCTTACCTTAAGTCCCGGACCAATACTCGTCACAACTCTCGGGTGGAATTTCAACACTGGTCCGGGACCTTGTCCTGGAGTATAGTCCCGGACCAAACAAGCATTTGTACTCTCGGCCTAAATAAATGGGGTGGTCCGGGTCCTTGTCCATGGACTAGGTCCCGACCCTGCTAAAACCTGCCACATACATCATTTTTCAACCCCAATTCAATCCTTAATCCACACCCAATCTTTCCCTAATCTTTCCACAAGATTCTTACATGATTAATCACCTTAAAACATGCTCTAAACCTCTTCAAATCATGGGTTAAACCCTTACACAATTTCTTGCTCCAAGTCACAATTTCTTTCATTCTCATTTCTACACTAATGCACACTTGTGCATTCTCAAACCTCTCTTGGCACTTGCATCTTGTTCTCTCTTAATTTGACCAACCCAAACTTCCAAGATAATGCACACCTCATACCAAGTTCCAAGACTCACTCTTAAAACCTAATATCTTCTCTGTTTTCTAAAAACTCCTAAGGCACTCACACCACCTCTTTTGCTACAGATTTTTGCACATCTCACCACAATCATCCTCTCATGTTCTTGGGTGATCATTTACCCAATTCAAACTCCAACAACACCTAGCTAACCCTAGGTTATTCTCCACACAAAACATCACTTAAACCACTTAGGTTTCTACACAAATTTGCCATAACTTGGCTACTTCTCTAACATTTCCCAAACCTCATGCCACCATTTAAATCATCCTAAAACTAGCCAAACCACAAGGGTTCTACCAGCATACACACAAAACATAAAACTCATCACTTCCACAAATGCATCACAATGCATAATCCAGAAAGTTCATAGCTCATAAACAAACACTTTATTTCACAAATGTTTTCTCACTTGATTATTTCTATACAAGCACATTATCATCACAATTACCCTCATCTCAACAAGCCACATTTCCACACATGTTTGGGTTCATTCCTTTATTTATTTTCCCTTCCCAATGCTAAAACATTAAGTTAGGCTCCAAGGTCACTTATTTACCTTTGATCACAAGCCTTTCCTCTTTTCACTCCTCTTCTTCCTCTTCTCTTTTCTCTTGCTTGGAAATCGGCCAAAGGCCAAGAAATTGCCCATCTCCCATTAAATATACAAGGCACGGAATGAGTTTAAGTAAAAACACTTAACCTCATTAATTAGAAATGCTTGAAGCTCTAAAATTGATGTTTACCTTGAAACCCTAGGATGGGGTTTTGATCAAGAATCAAAGGGAAGCTCCCAACCACCATTGAAGACTTGGAGAATAGCTCAACAAGGAAAAAAAAACAAGGCATTACAACTTGCCAAAATCGGCCAACACAAGATGGTGAAGAAATATGCACTTTCTTGGATATTTTTACCTTGGATGAAAGAGGAAGCCTCAAGCTACAACATGGAGGGTTTTTCTCTTCAAATGGGCAACACTCACGAAAATGAAACTCACTATTTTCGAGTTTTGAAAAGAGAGGATGGTAGAGGGTGATGAGAGGATCACAAATATGTGATTATTTTTTTGATTCGGAGCAAGGATGTGACTTGAGCAAGGAGAAGAAGATGGAGGAAGCTTGCTTGGGCTCCATGTCGGTCTGCACCAGAGAGGGAGGAAGGAGAACGTGGAGAAGGGAAATAAAGAAGAAGAAGGAAAGTGAGAGGAAAGAGAGTGAGAGAGTAGTTTATGTTTTTTTTTACTTTTACTTTTCTCTCTCCTCCTTTACTTTCTTTCTTTCTTTATTTGCTAACTAATAAACAAGAGGGGGGAGGCTGCTCATTTAATAAAACCGGCCCCCACATATTAGTAAGCTGGAGCGTTTTTCAGTTTCTGACAGAAAACGCTCGTTATTTTACCCGGTTTGGCACTATTCACTAACCGGGCCCGTTTTTCGTATTTTTCTCGTTTCTTTATTTTTAATGGCTATTAAGCTTCCATTAATACTTAATTATAGTTATATAATCAACTATAATTTTTACGGGTCCATTTGACCACTTAAAGTCACGTTTTCGGGTTTTCTCGAAAAACGTGCTTTAAACTCCGTTAGCGTTTTAATCCATTATTTGGATCCGTTTTCTTCGGGAATCATTCCCGTATACTTATTAGGCCAACTAAGCCTTAGGAATCCATCTCGGACCCTCTCGAGATCATATATCTCTTATACTCATTTAACGCGTATTTTAGCGTTTTTCGCTTTTCAAGCGTTCTCTTTTTCTTTTGGTTTTATTCTTTTTACCAATACTCTTTAGGCACCATTAGGCCTTTATAATCATATTAGAGTAATTTAATCGCCATTCCTAGATCCGGGGTATTTCAATCTACCCCCCTTAGGAACTTTGTCCTCAAAGTTGCTGAATCTAGTGGTTACTCTCATGGCATTCAATGCCAAGGTTATAGTACATGTATAACCTTACAGACTCCACAAGTCTGTCTCATTTCATACTACACATACCAACACATATCACAGCATGTATAGCAATCAAAAATACTCTTTTTACTCTCTCCATGGAATCGGTCCGAAGACAAGAAGGCACTACAGTCCTCGAATCCATATTGAGTAATATACTACTGATCCCTCAGGTACCGGTCACGTTGAACACTTACTCTTTCTGGTTCACGGCCGTTTCATGACAAATGGGCACTTACTCTCTCTGGCCCACGGTCCCTTCGGTTCTGATCAAAACGTTACACATATACATATCCTCAGGCACTCTGGTTGACTCACTCAACACAGGAACATCTCAGGGTATTCTCCCCGTCCCGCTGCCTTTGGAAAAATCACACACTGTCACCGCCCCAACCGGTCACTTAGGACCGCCGCACGTACGGTGAAATGGTTTCAAGACTAATACACGCCCACCGTTCTACCGGTCATCAAGACTTAAGGCCACAGCCATCGGCGGGTGATAGCGGTTTCAAAACAGTTTTCATTTCCATCTTCATACTTGAAGAAATTCTTTTTCAAAATCTGTTTGAAAATTCTTTTTAAAACATCACACAACTCCAAATCCGGTTATGGTAGTTGTATCCTTCCTTAGCGTGATTACTTGTGACCACTTATAGGGAGCTTCAGGAATCATCTAACCTGATGTGATCAGCATCAGTGTTGAACTATCCTTCCACCCCAATTTGTGTTCGGTTTCCCTTGATCGCTAGCAGATCAAGTTCCACCTCCCACGTCAGTTTCAAACAATCAGATAGTCAAACATTTTCGTTTTCTATCTTTTACTCTTTCTAATCGTATTCACGAAACAATTCGTTTCAATTAATCTCTAGTTCCTAGTACTTAGGTCATTTGTGATTCTCATTGCTTCACTACTTACCTAGGTATTCCATACTTATGGCTTCATTTACTCAAATTGTTGCACAATTTAAAACACATAACATACAACTCCAAAGGATGGAACTCACTCCATCTATCATTCTCAAATAAAATCCCTAGGGAACTCACTCCCTCTTAGGTTACACATCGGTTCATGCCGATTCATACTCATTATGTCTCATGTCTAATCTCACTAGACATATACTATAGGGATTCTCATTCCCCAGGAGTTTCTCTACTCCTCTTTTCATATTTATTACATACACATTACTCGCATCTCTCATGCATAATACTCATACTTACACAATGAATGGGTACACATGTTTATGTAACATGAGGTCCAAACATCAAAATATTCTTTTGTGCTATGCACATAGTAGTTTACGCACCAATACGTAAAACATACTCTAAGCGGTTTCTCGCCCTACCCCCCTTAAAAGGGGTTACGCCCGCGTAACCAACCATATGTTATCACTGAACATTGGTTCATTAATGCGAGTATTATGAAGTGTTTTAACTTCAGTACGGTTAATTAACTCATAACCGGGTTCGGTTCTAGCCTATAAGGCTTCAAGGGGTTTATGATATAGGTATACTTAACCCTGAATCACGGTCCACAAGCTTCTGCTGCGTGACCTGATAACTAGAGCTTAACTCGCTCTTAGGTATTCTCAATGTATTTCAATCGTCGCTTGGTATCTCTTACCGTATGCGAATTCGATGAGTTATAGATTTTCTCTCCAGTTCTCTGGAAATTTAACACTGTATACCTTTGTGATTATTCACATATTTTTCCCGACTTATTGTCGGTTGAGGTCAAGCTGCTACTTAGCATGTAGTGCTTCCTCATTTAATAGTGGCTCATGGATTATGTTTGTTTCTTGGTTCTGTGCCAGAGTTCTTCATTCATACTACTCTGCATTTTTCCATATATCGATCCTGGGCCCTGTGGGTTACTGCCCACGTTCTTTGTGCATCTTTAGCCAATGGCCGCACGGTTATCTTTCTAAATTCTCACTCAACAGGCTTGTTGACATTTCTCAATTCCTGGCTCTCCCACTCGATCATCACCGCACAAGTGCAATACCAAAACACTCAGTCATACAGAGTGCAGAAGCGTAAACCCTTGGCAGTAAATCTCTCATGGGATAGGAATGATTATGTCTCCTTACCACATTTTCTCATCAACTTCATATCATGAACTGGCTATACTTACAAGGTTGCTTGCTGCGTACCATATTCTTTCTCATTTCTATGGCATCCGCTACTACTTTAGCTTCCGCCCAGGTGTTCTCGCCATTTAAACGATGGCTTGCCATTCATTTGGCTCAAAACAATATACGTTATTCTTAAAGTCTCTCTGCGCACTGCGCGCTGCTTACTCTGCAGTTCATACTGTACACATACAGTGTTCACACTCATCCGATTACTCTATCGGTTTCCTTTGTACTGCCATCAAGGTTCCTTTTATACGTTACTATGGTTCATATACTCATTGGCAATATACACATGCTCAAGTTTCTACACCGCTCTAGCGGTTTCACATTATATACTTAGGTGGTAGCCTTTCTCTGGGGATTCACGCAAATGCCGCTCCATATGGCCCCATAATAACAAGTGGTATCCCCCACTTAAGTAGTGGTTCATTCACCACTGTTCCTCTTATGCCTCTATGCATAGGTTTAGAACGTTTAGATCTACAAGTTGCAGTTAGTTTACCGGCTTATAAGCCACATTGCTTCGCCATGCTCCATGCAGGCTGTTTATACAGGTTTCCGCTTCTCCGTATACCATTAAATGGTTTGGAGATATTACTGGGTTTTCCGATAAGGTTGTCTCAACACTCTTCCATACATGGAAGGCCCTTTAAGTAACTTGATAGTTGTTTATGCCCTCTGGCAATCTAGGGTATCCCGTGTTACGAGGGATCCCTTCGGGTTCTACCGAGTGTTTGCTCAAACACTTATGTTCTCAACACGATGTTTCGTTCAACTACTGTTGATTTCAGCACCTTGTCGGATTGCTCCAGGGTGTTACTGAGTAATGCCATTACATCTGGCTTGTACTTATGGCTATGTTCGGTTGCGACTTCGCCTTGCGGCTATGTCCTTGACTATCCCGTTTAGGGTTGTAATGTCTCCCATTATTGGGTAGATCCTTGGTACTTCTAATACCTACTAGGTCTGGTCATTATTCTCTTCAGTGAGGTATAAGGTGGGAATTCTATCCCGTTTATCAAACATTGATATGATCAATTAAGGTATTCATCTTATTGCTTACACTGGTATCCATTCCAGTTATTAGGTATTCTCCTTGGTTCCTGAGACATATCTCATGTCTGTGCTTAATACTCTGTGCTTCTCGCGCTTATTAACGCTATATCCTTAGGTCTGCCACCTTACTGGATTCTTGGTAAGCTTTCTTATGTTCTTCGATCATTCGAAGTGTCCAACTGTCTCGGTTTGAATTGGCTCTTTCGTCCGTAGTATGGAGTGGGCTACTTCCCGTGTACCGTACTCTACTTGTATACATACATGGAGTATCTTATTGATACGTTACCACTTACCCAACTAACTCATAATTGGTCTGTCAGGCCCGCAAGCTCCTTTGGAGTGCGGTCGTTCCATGTCTCATTTGTGTACACTTGTAGTGTCGGTCACGCCTAAGTGAAGTATTCTTTTGCCAACTCCTCTTATATGGTCCTATAATGACTTACCGTGATTCCTGATTGGTTTAAAATTCAGGGGTTTTTGAAAATTTCATGTTTGAAAAAAAATTGGGTTTTAAAAATAAGCTCTTCATGGCATTTCAATGCCGGTGATTCTTATCCAGTCCAGCTTCTTGCTGGCCGGTATGTTCTTTATACCGTGACTAGGCTGTTAGGCCTTTTCAAGGTTTCGTTTCAGAATTCTTAAGGTTCGAGTTGCTATATTGGCTTCATTCGCCATCCTGGTACTTGCTAAGTACTTGTCACTTGTAAGATTCTTCTTAACGGTTCCGTTATTACTGCACTTGCCGAGGCAAGTGCGCGGTACAGGCGATTTTTAGGTTAACTCATACCGGTCACGGTATTGTTCACATTGTATTTGGTAGCCTCGTTGGCTCTTCCTTGATTCTTTAGTTGGATAACTACTCCTTGGAGCTGATTCTCATTCATCTTGACATGACTGTCATTCCTTAGGTGCTTCTCCATTCTCGGAGTCCTTAATTATTTTTAATTCTAGGCTTTACCTCGTTGCTCGTTCCCACGTCTTTACTGTGGTTACCGAGGTTTAACTTATTTAGGTACTACTTCTGTAGTCCTACTCGGGTATGTCCCGTAATTATGCTTGTAGCTGTCAAGCTGTGCCCGTTAGGTATTGCAACCTCTTCGGGTGTGGCAGGGTGGGGTACCAACTCTCAACTATGTTCTTATTGGTTGGTTACCCTTAGTGATATTACATATCATGGCGGTTCGTAGACATGTGTCCCGGTTCTCGTTATTACTCATGAGTCCGCCTTGTTGCACGGTTGGTGCTTTCTTCTTGCTGCTGCTCGGCCAGCTAGGTTCTCGCGACTGCTCAGCATGTCGCCCCAAGTTGCCACAAAATTCGGTCTCCTTGGATTAGGATTTCTCGATCTCTCGCCATTATGTGCGGTTATTGTCATTCCAGCGGGATCCGTCTCCGGGATTTCCGTTCTCGGGATCTACCGCATGACAGGTCTGGTTCAAAATGAAAATAAAATAACTGCCAGATTGGGTTTCCCCGTCTCTCTGGCGTTCTTTCCCCGAGCTTTAATGCGGGGGTTGTGGAGGGGGTCTTGGTATTGTAGGTATCCAGATCATACTGGAAGTTCCTAACTAGCGCATCTCTCACGCTACCACTCAACCCATAGCCCTAAGTCTCTATATCCTAACTCGGTATTTCCTAAGCTCGGTATTTCCAGTCATCAGAGCGATACTTCGCTCTGATACCATTTTTGTAACACCCCAACTGCTAATCTCATCATTACCTCTTAAACTGTTACAATTACCATTAAGCTCGCAGCGGAATTCAATACAACAGAGGGTGATACAACGCCGTTAGCCACCCTCGTGGCTAACCAGGCCTGACTCACATACAGTAACGGTCTGATGGACTGGAACAACCGAGTTACATACAAATACAATACTCACTCATATCTCTACTATACCGAGTCTACAATATACGGATGCCGATAACATACTCGGACTTACACCTCATTCAAATGCATAAGTAATTACATCTAACTACCCACGCTTCATAACTGTCCCCGTCCTACTCTCTCGAACGGTGGTCAGCTTCAAGTACCTGCACACTAAAAACGTTCCCCCTAGGGGGTCAGCTTACGCTGCGCATGAAATTCGCATATACCGCGTGCTAACCGCGGTACGCCGACTACTTTGGGTCGGATATACATGGAGTTCATTTTAATCAAACAACATGCATCATGGCAATACAATATATATGTATATCACACAAGAATCTACATCCAATCACGGAACACGATTCCTAACTAACATAACAATGTTGTTAGTGGTAACTGGTTACTCTTAGGCATTGAGGGTTATTCCTCACTATGCCTTGTTTACTTATTCAATACCTCACCCGCTCTCTCGGGTTACTTATTCGTATACACACCCATTCTCTTGGGCTACTCATTCTTATACTTACCCATTCTCTCGGGTTACTCATACATATACTCACCCCTTTCTCTCGGGTTATTCATACTCATTATCTCACCCACTCTTGGGTTATTTATACTCCCCACTCTTGGGTTATTCATACTCAAGCTCTTGTAGATTCTCGAGACACTACAGGTCTCCTACGTCACGCTTGTTACTCTCTTTACATACTTAAGCCAAAACTCATGGCTCTCTAGCATAGTCTTACTTCCCCGGTTTCGACCCTACTCTGGGTCTAGCATGGTGGGAAGGTTCAACTAGCTCACGGAACTCTCTCTTAGTTCCTATCTCTTTTACTTAGGTCCGACTACTCTCGGACTACTCCGTTCCCATACACTCCTCTCTCGGAGTTATAATAATATCATGTATATTAGTCTAGAAGCATCATTCTCGATGTTTCTAATGACTTGGGAACTTTACTTAAATTCGGGTAATCTTAGGTTTAAGTGTTACCCTCACAATCATATGCTTGTACATTCGGATATTTTCTTATACCGGGTAAAATCCTCATATAAGAGGTCGACCGTATCTCAAGGGAGTCACATAGTCCCTTAGGTCTCTTTTACCTTTCTTATATGTTTACATTATTGGACTAACTTCAATCCTCTCGATGGAGGTCATTTATCTCTCCACTCATATTTATTTCGTGGATTGTTTCAATAAGGTTCTCTAACCGTTATCGGGTATATACTCAACCCGTACATCTCCTCGCATTTTAGGGAGTTCATATGTTTGTGTTATCGTTATACTTTAATCGATAGCTTGTGTGTGTTTGCATAATACCATTGGTTATGTGACTACCCGTTCAACGGGTTTCTAGTCAATCAGTACTCACTAAGAGTCGGTCTATGCACTAAGTTAGACCACACCGGCATACAAGTATGTTAGCTCATTCAACATACATCAAGGCATACATAATCAAACAAGGGATTATTTTCATGCTTTAATCTTGATTAAGCCGGCACACAAACACACAAATCAGAGTAACTCGGTTAGCATACGGGGCATGAGAAAATCATACCTTTCACCGGGGTTTTTACTTTACCGTGTCATCTCACCAAGCTCGGGTCACGCACGGTTCTCTGATAATGTTTCAACATTATTATTAATACTAATATCATACGGAACATAATAAAATGTTACTCCCAGTTACCCCTACCCCGTTATCCCGTTATCTCGGTTTCACTTGTTACTTTGAGTCTCACTTCTCAAGCACTTCTAACACTTTTAACACTTCTTAGGGCCTTTACATGTCACCAAACAAGGCCTTAACATCTTATAATCACATCATAACATTCAAACCCCCATCATTAGCAACCTTTAAACACTCTCGGTAGGCTGGGGGTGGTCCGGGACTTGGTCCTTACCCTAAGTCCCGGACCAATACTCGTCACAACTCTCGGGTGGAATTTCAACACTGGTCCGGGACCTTGTCCTGGAGTATAGTCCCGGACCAAACAAGCATTGCACTCTCTCGGCCTAAATAAATGGGTGGTCCGGGTCCTTGTCCATGGACTAGGTCCCGGACCCTGCTAAAACCTGCCACATAACATCATTTTTCAACCCCAATTCAATCCTTAATCCACACCCAATCTTTCCCTAATCTTTCCACAAGATTCTTACATGATTAATCACCTTAAAACATGCTCTAAAACCTCTTCAAATCATGGGTTAAACCCTTACACAATTTCTTGCTCCAAGTCACAATTTCTTCATTCTCATTTCTACACTAATGCACACTTGTGCATTCTCAAACCTCTCTTGGCACTTGCATCTTGTTCTCTCTTAATTTGACCACCCAAACTTCCAAGATAATGCACACCTCATACCAAGTTCCAAGACTCACTCTTAAAACCTAATATCTTCTCTGTTTCTAAAAACTCCTAAGGCACTCACACACCTCTTTTGCTACAGATTTTTGCACATCTCACCACAATCATCCTCTCATATTCTTGGGTGATCATTTACCCAATTCAAACTCCAACAACACCTAGCTAACCCTAGGTTATTCTCCACACAAAACATCACTTAAACCACTTAGGTTTCTACACAAATTTTGCCATAACTTGGCTACTTCTCTAACATTTCCCAAACTCATGCACCATTTAAATCATCCTAAAACTAGCCAAACCACAAGGGTTCTACCAGCATACACACAAAACATAAACTCATCACTTCCACAATGCATCACAATGCATAATCCAGAAAGTTCATAGCTCATAAACAACCTTTATTTCACAAATGTTTTCTCACTTGTATTATTTCTATACAAGCACATTATCATCACAATTCCCTCATCTCAACAAGCCACATTTCCACACATGTTTGGTTCATTCCTTTATTTATTTCCCTTCCCAATGCTAAAACATTAAGTTAGGCTCCAGGTAACTTATTTACCTTTTTTTCACAGCCTTTCCTCTTTTCACTCCTTCTTCTTCCTCTTCTCTTTTTCTCTGCTTGAAATCGGCCAAAGGCCAAGAAATTGCCCATCTCCCATTAAATATACAAGGCACGGAATGAGTTTAAGTAAAAACACTTAACCTCATTAATTAGAAAATGCTTGAAGCTCTAAAATTGATGTTTACCTTGAAACCCTAGGATGGGGTTTTGATCAAGAATAAAGGGGAGCTCCCAACCACCATTGAAGACTTGGAGAATAGCTCAACAAGGAAAAAAAAAGGCATACAACTTGCCAAATCGGCCAACACAAGATGGTGAAGAAAATGCAACTTTCTTTGGATATTTTTACCTTGGATGAAAGAGGAAGCTTCAAGCTACAGATGGAGGTGTTTTTCTCTTCAAATGGGCAACACCCACGAAATGAAACTCACTATTTTCGAGTTTTGAAAAGAGAGGATGGTAGAGGGTGATGAGAGGATCACAAATATGTATATTATTTTTGATTCGGAGCAAGGATGTGACTTGAGCAAGGAAAGAAGATGGAGGAGCTTGCTTGGGCTTCCATGTCGGTCTGCACCGAAGGGAGGAGGGAGAGACGTGGAGAAGGAAATAAAGAAGGAAGAAGGAAAGTGAGAGGAAGAGAGTGAGAGAGTAGCTTATTTTTTTTTTACTTTTACTTTCTCTCTCCTCTTTACTTTCTTTCTTTCTTTATTTTGCGAACTAATAAACAAGAGAGGGGAGGCTCTCATTTTAATCAAACCGGCCCCCACATATTATACTGGGGTAAGCTGGAGCGTTTTTCAGTTTCTGACAGAAAACGCTCGTTATTTTACCCGGTTTGGCACTATTCACTAACCGGGCCCGTTTTTCGTATTTTCTCGTTTCTTTATTTTTAATGGCTATTAAGCTTCCATTAATACTTAATTATAGTTATATAATCAACTATAATTTTTACGGGTCCATTTGACCACTTAAAGTCACGTTTTCGGGTTTTCTCGAAAAACGTGCTTTAAACTCCGTTAGCGTTTTAATCCATTATTTGGATCCGTTTTCTTCGGGAATCATTCCCGTATACTTATTAGGCCTAACTAAGCCTTAGGAATCCATCTCGGACCCTCTCGAGATCATATATCTCTTATACTCATTTAACGCGTATTTTAGCGTTTTTCGCTTTTCAAGCGTTTTCTCTTTTCTTTTGGTTTTATTCTTTTTACCAATACTCTTTAGGCACCATTAGGCCTTTTATAATCATATTAGAGTAATTTAATCGCCATTCCTAGATCCGGGTATTTCATTAGTTTACTAAACTTTATAAGATCTAGAACCTTAAGATATGGTAAAGGAAATACTTTATGAGATAACTTAGAATAAAGTTTAGGTTGTTTATAAGATATTTAAATATGGTGAATTACATAGGGTAATGTCTTAGTAATTTCTAATACGGGTATACTTATATCTATTAAATAAATCAAGGAAACACATCATGTTATAACTTTAAGTCAGTTGTGTTAAGCCTATAAGCTATTGAGCATTAATAAATACAATAATTTCCTAAAAATGCTATGGATAAATTTTAATACATAAGATATGTATATATATATAAATATACATGTATAACTACATTAATATGGTTGAGGGAGTAATAATCCTTTGTGATATTATAATAAGTAGGTTATATGTATATATATATTAACCTTAGGTTTTAGTCAGTGAGTGATTAAAATAATCACTATTAATTTAAGAGTTATTACACAACCATAACTTAACCCTGTCTTGGGCTAACCTACTAAGCCCAAGTCTATGAACTCCAAAAGCCCACTTTAACAATCCAAGGAGAGTTTGGGCCACTCTCAGGAATAAATCCTAAATCATTCCAAACTAAACGAGATGGGCCTAACAACGGATTTAGTTAACAAGTCAAGCCCAAACCGTTGTAAAAGAATAATGGTAAACCTAGAACAGTTAATCAGTAAGTGAAGAAGGTTGTTAGTTTGTAAGTCTCTTACCTAATCGATGTTTGGAACACCTTAATTATAGGTTACTGTTGGGGAATCACTTTTACGAGTTATTTATTGTGCTTCACGTACCAGGTACGATTTCTCGTACTCCGATATTTTTTGATGATTGATTTGTGGAATGTTTGAGAAAACGCTAACTGACTTTAAGAGGAATTCTAAAAAGGAAATGGTTGTGTGACTACTCAGCTTGTGTGACTAACTGAGCCTTGAATGCGAAACTCACTTGGGTATTGGTTCCTTCTATTTGGTGCCCCGTTAGACATTGGCTGCTTAGGGTTTACGCTTCTGCACTCTGTAGGACTGAGTGTTTTGGTATTGCTCTGGGTAGTTAGTGATCTAGTGGGAATTTGGAAAAAGGGTCAATCTTGGAAATCTTTCTTTTGACGTGCGCGCGTCTTAATGTGAACAGTAGGGGGCTGTATATCCCTCGCCCATAGGGGCATTGATATTTGACAGTAGGGGGCTGTATATCCCTCGCCCATAGGGGCATTGATATTTGACAATAGGGGGCTGTATATCCCTCGTCCATACGGACATTGATATTTGACAGTAGGGGGCTGTATATCCCTCGTCCATACGGACATTGATATTGGCGGTGGGGGCCATCTCTCCCAGTTAAACTATTCCACTCTTGAGTTCTTGATTCTTGGATCTATTTCATCATTCCTAGTCCTTTGTGACTATCTGAGTTTTCTACTCCTAACGGGAATTGGGTAACTAAGGAAATGGATGTTCACTAACACATGATGTGATTTTGTTCCACTAACTTTATTTCTCAGTTATTAAACTTTATTCTTATCTTAGTATCTTGATTTGGTGATTGTGAATGCTTTATTTCTCTGAGTGTTTTAAGTGTTTGTTTTCAAGTTATTGTTTATTTAAGAATTGTATTTTAAGTTGTTTTTGGAGGATCGTACCAGTTCCATTCCAGGGAACTGACCCGCCCCTTCCGGGGTGGGCTGCTTGGTTTTATCTTGCAGGTACGTGTTATCTTACAGGTGGCCACGAAGAGAAAGAGTGATTGGGATGGATTAGGCTTGGAGAGTTTATACGTTTTATTACTGCTTATTTTTGTTTAGTTTTCTCGTGGTTAAGGCCGTGACTTTTGTAATCTTTAAGTTGTGTTTTGGTGAGGTTTGGTACCGGGTGTTTGGAACCCGATGATCTGTGCGCCTTTAGTATTTTATTTCCGCTATAAATATGTTAAATAGGGGCGTTACATAATCTATCCTATTCTGCTTGGGAAAGCCTTAAATAGGACTTAGAGATAAGAGAATAAATAGCTACTTCATTCTACTTTGCACGAAGACTAGAACTCGGGTTAAGAAACATGAAAATTCCATAAATGGTCATAAGAGTTTTTACATGGAAATCTTCCCTACCAAAACCTAACAAGGATTCTGCATCACCCATCCACACAACTACAAGAAGAGAATACAAAGGGGGAGAAGGGGATGTTAATAGCCTTACCCGTCAAGGTCTTATTCTTCTTCTCTCGCTGGATGGATCTGCACACGTTCCTTGGACCCCAACAGATGGAATGTGGCGAAATGAAATGTGAATGGCGTGGATTTGGTATGTTGAAGTGTGTCAAATTGCAGCCTTTCTCGGCCTATTTATAGGCATCAAAATGTCTCTTACCGGGCGTCGTGTCGGGTCGTCAGTAACCGGCACACGTGGGAAATGTGCCCAACTGTTAACGGTCGAAACCGCCAATTCTGCGTGAAACAGTGCTTATGCCGGGTAGAAGATACCCGACATCACACCCGGCACCACGTGCAAAATGCATTGTCTAACCGTTAACTAAACCGCTAAACCCGTGTGAAAAGGCGCTTGTGCCGGACATGGGATGCCCGGCACTACACCCGGCATCGGTTGGTATGCTAACGGTAATTAACTACTAACTTCTGACGAACTGGGGTGACTTTTCAGTATGTGCCGGATGTACTGCCGGACATCAGACGCTAGGCACATTCACAGACTTTGAATGCGCCTGACACCGGACACCCAGTGCGCCACCCGACACACCTCCTGTTTTGCTCCAAACTTGTGCCGTGAACTGGACAGCCGGCACCAAGCCCGGCACCACTTGGTCTTTTGATTAGAAATTCATTCCTTGCATGGAAAACATATAAAAACATCAATCTGAACAAATAATAGACTTTATACATAATATAGCATATATAGCATATATTTAACCTTATTTAGATAAATATAATACTAAATCTAGCACATAAAATATGATAAGTCTGCGGCTTATTAGTTGCTCTGCGTGGATTGCGTCTACGGTCTCGGTTCGGTATCGTTTTCTGCTGATTGAGGTAGGTGGTTGCTTGATTTGGTTTGGAAGTTCAGCCATGGGGATTTTGCAATAATTGTTCGCTGATTTTGTGTGTGATTCTCTTTGTGTTTTTGTTGCGTTTTCGGATGGCTAAAACCCCATGGTTCTCTGTATTTTTCTGTGATTTGGTGTGTGTACCAGTTTTGCAATTCGTGGTTATGTTTTTGCATTGTTTTCTGCCAAGTACGTCTTCTGGAAATTGCAGTTTTCGCGCTGTCCGAACTTTAGTAAGTTCGGACAGCATGTTTTGAGCTTCTGTATTTTCGTGTTTGGGGCATGTCCGAACTTCAGTCTGAACTTTGAAGTTCGGACACCCCTATTTTCTGAAATAATCCGAGCTTCCAAGCTCGGACTTCACCGCGTAACTTTTCTGAAAAACCGTCCGAACATCAGTCCGAACTTCGATGTTCGGACACTCTGTATTTCGCTTCTGTTTTCAAATCGACTTGTGTCCAAACTTCAACGTTAGGACACAAGTTCGGACACCTTACTGTTTTCAGTGTAACTTCTTCGTTGGAACTCCGATTTAAGTGTCGTCTGCGGCGTTGGATTCCTTTTGATCTGTACTACTGATTTATGAGTGTTTTGGCATATTTAAAAGCAATTTTGCTTCTGTTTATGCAATCCTTCTGTTTTGGGACAGTACACTTTGTTTCTGAGCCGTGAATGGCTGGGTCGAGCTATTCTGTGGTATACCATGTAGACATCGTTCTGAGTGTGGGTCATTCCCTTTCTGTTCTGTGGGGTTGACGAACCCTTTGGCTCATTGGAGTCATTTCTGCGTTGTCGAGAGATCTGTTATGATCTATGGGTCTTGGACCCCTTCTGAGTGTGTGCATTGTGTCTTGTCCCTTTTCTGTTTAGGAACTCCGATTGTCTCTGAATCGGGGACTCTGGTGTTCCATTCTGTTTCTGGTTCTGAAAGCTTCTGACTGTTTAAGAAATTGTGGATATATGTTTATCTTCTCCTTCTTCTGATTTCAATTGTTTTGAGCGACCTCACTGATGACGGTCGCTGCTTACTGGGCATAGTGTATGCTCACCCCCTACTCCTACTGTTTTTGCAGATTGATCAACGAGGATTATCTTAAGTTCTGGAGCTGTAGTGTTTAGCTCTTATGATTGTTCAAACTATTGTTTATAATGTTGTAGCCTTCGGGCCTTACACTGTTTTGACCTCTGTTTCGGACTTCGATATGTATTTGGGAGTTGTGTTAACTTCAGTTATATTTTAATACTTTGGTTTGTACTATTTATGGAAGCATTATTTTGGGCCTTGATTCGATTGTTAGTTTAGAGCCTTGCGTTATTAGGTCGTAATACGCGGCGTGTAATGCCCCTAACTCTTAGGCCGGTTTTGGGGGTGTTACATTTAGTGGTATCAGAGCCAGGTTTGGCTTTCTTTAGGGTCTGTGGCTGTATTTGCTTGGGTGAGATTCAGTTGTGACAGTTGTTTGAAGTCTGAGTCTATTCTGACAAGTTTTGGATTTGTGAATCTCAAAATGCCTCCTCGTAGAGCACCAGTGACCCCTCAGGGAGATGCTGCAGAGGCAGTGCAGTAGTTTGTGGCGCAGCTGATACAGACGGTGGCTGCAGCTGCTGGGGGAGCTGGTGGAGGAGCTGGTGGCGCAGGCCCAGCAGGGGCGAATGCTGTGGGAGGCCGAGTCAGAGCGCTCTCGGAGTTTATGAAGCTAAAGCCGCCTTCCTTCGACGGCTATGGTGACCCTCAGGAGGCGAGCCACTGGATTACTGAGGTGGAGGACCTGCTCAGAGTGATGGGCTCAGAGGACGATCAGAAGGTGGACTTCGCCACGTTCCTCTTTAAGGGGGAGGCGAAGGAGTGGTGGTGTATGGTGATGGGTAGGCATCCCCAGCCTTGGACCTGGGATCAGTTCTGCTTGGAGTTCAACAAGCAGTTCTATCCGGATGTCTACAAGGATCAGAAGATCAACAAGTATAATCGGCTGCGTCAGGGTAGGGACATGACAGTCGAGGTGTACGTGAGGAAGTTCGTGACTCTCTCGAAGTATGCACCCGAGCCGGATGAGCACAGGAAGGCTCGTAATTTCCAGAGCGGGCTGAGACCTGACATTAGGTCCGCTGTGACACCTTTTCGTCACCGGACTTTAAGAGATGTGGCGGATGTCGCTCAGCTGGTGGAGACTGACATCAAGGGTAGGCAGGCTGGTAAGGACAACAAAGGGAAGAGACGTGCTGAAGAGTCTCAGAAGAAGGAGGCTGCTCCTCCTCAAAAGAAGCGGTCGTATGGAGATCGTTGGGGAGCTTCTTCTTCTTCAGTTGGGGTGAAGTGTGGGTCTTGTGGTCACTCCCATCCTGGTAGGGAGTGCTACAAGAAGACTGGTGCCTGTTTTAAGTGCGGGTCGATGGAGCACAGAATTGCTCAGTGTCCTCAGGCGTCTGGTAGAGGCGCCGGTTCAGACTCAGGGGCGAGGTCCGACCAGAAGAAGCCTCAGACTCAGGCCCGGGTTTATGCTATGGCTGGAGAGCATGATCGAGCTGGTGATCGCGTCGTCTCAGGTATTTTTCAGATCCATTCTCAGGATGTGTTTTGCCTGTTTGACTCCGGAGCTACACACTCCTTTATCTGTTCTAATTTGTTAGGTGACCTTGGACTAACTGCTATGCGTAGTGAGGTAGACCTGTGTGTGAGTAGTCCAGTAGGTGGGGTTGCCCCTGTGTGCTGAATTCTGTGTGTAAGACTTGTCCCATAGCAGTTAGGGACAAGACTTTTTATGCTGACCTCATCCCCATGCGGATGGCCTGTTTTGATGTGATCTTGGGCATGAAATGGCTAGCAGAGCACCATGCCCATATAGACTATGCATCTAGGAGAGTGATATTTGACCTGCCAGACGGGACTCGCTTTGCTTTCTCTGGGAATGTAGTTCCATGTGCGCCTGTGGTTGTGTCAGCGATGCAGGCAGCCAGCTTCTTGAGGAAGGGCTGCCAGGGATTCTTGTGTTATCTGCCAGAGGTGCGTGAGGGATCTAGCTTGGAGAGCATCCCGATCGTCAAAGAGTTTCCTAAGGTCTTCCAGGATGATGTGCCCGGACTTCCACCAGTGAGGGAGGTGGAGTTCACGATTGACTTAGAGCCAGAGACTCAGCCCATCTCTAGGGCCCCTTACCGTATGAGTCCGGCGGAGCTGAAGGTTCAGCTTCAGGAGTTGCTAGATAAGGGCTTCATTCGCCCTAGTGTCTCGCCTTGGGGAGCGCCAGTGCTATTTGTGAAGAACCAGGATGGGACCTTCAGATTGTGCATCGACTATAGAGAGCTGAATAAGGTGACCATCAAGAACCGCTACCCCCTCCCGCGTATTGACGATTTGTTTGACCTGTTGGAGGGCGCCACAGTGTTCTCGAAGATCGACCTTCGTTCAGGCTACCATCAGTTGAGGATTAAGGCCGAGGATGTGCCTAAGTCCGCCTTTAGGACTCGTTATGGTCATTACGAGTTCCTAGTTATGCCGTTTGGTTTGACTAATGCTCCCTCTATTTTTATGGATATGATGAACCGGGTTTTCAAACCCTATCTGGATCAGTTTGTAGTGGTCTTTATAGATGACATTTTGGTATATTCTAAGAGCACAGAAGAGCATGAGGATCGTTCTACAGACGTTGATGGATCGTGAGCTGTATGCTAAGCTGAAGAAGTGTGACTTCTGGCTTGATCACGTATTGTTCTTGGGACATGTAGTCTCGAAGGACGGTATCTCGGTGGATCCCGAGAAGATTAGAGCTATGATGGAGTGGGCGAGGCCCACAAATGTTGCTGAGATCCGTAGTTTCCTTGGGTTAGCTGGGTATTACAGGAAGTTCGTTGAGGGATTCTCTAAGATTGTATCCCCACTGACCCGTCTATTGAGGAAGGAGACCAAGTATGAGTGGAGTGAGGCTTGCGAGCAGAGCTTCCAGGAGATTAAGAAGAGATTGAATACCACACCGATTCTGACCTTGCCTTCTGGGACCGAGGGCTTCGAGGTCTTCTGTGATGCATCCCATAAGGGGCTTGGGTGTGTCTTGATGCAGCAGGGTAAGGTAGTGGCTTATGGCTCCCGACAGCTTAAGCCTTATGAGAAGAACTACCCTACCCACAATCTGGAGTTGGCAGCTGTGGTTTTCGCGCTGAAGATTTGGAGACATTATTTATATGCAACGTCGTGCAAGGTTTACACGGACCACAAGAGTCTCAAGTATCTGTTCACTCAGAAGGAGCTGAACTTGAGACAGAGGAGGTGGTTGGAGCTACTTCACGACTACGATTTAGAGATCCTCTACCACCCTGGTAGAGCGAACGTTGTGGCAGATGCTTTGAGTTGGAGAGGTGCCCCAGGTGTAGTTTGTGCTTTGACAGGAGTTCAGAGGTCCGCCTTAGAGCTTCAACGTATGGGCGTTTGGGTAGTCAGACCAGCCAGTGCCAGTATGATAGCAGCGCTTCAGGTTCAGTCTTCGCTGGTCGACAGGATCAGAGTTTGTCAAGAGTCAGATTCAGCTTTATGTCGGATCAAAGAGGGGCTGCCTTCAGAGCAGAGCTCTGACTTCAGTATCTCCAGTGATGGGTGTCTGCGTTTCAGAGGTCGAGTGTGTGTGCCGGCTGATGCTGTTCTGTGCCGAGAGATCCTCCAGGAGGCGCATGGAGCTCCATACTCAGTTCACCCTGGAGGGGTGAAGATGTATCGAGATCTCAGGGAGTCATTCTGGTGGTCTGGGATGAAGCGTGACATCTCCGACTTCGTTTCGATGTGCCAGACCTGTCAGCAGGTGAAGGCTGAGCACCAGAGGCCAGCGGGGTTGCTTCAGCCCCTTCCTATTCCTGAGTGGAAGTGGGAGAGTGTGGGGATGGACTTCGTCATGGGGTTACCTAAGACTTCTTCCGGCTGTGACGCTGTGTGGGGATAGTTGATCGACTGACTAAGTCTGCCCATTTCTTACCTGTGAAGAAGACCTTCAGTTTGGAGCGTTTGGCTCGTCTGTACCTAGTTGAGATAGTGAGGCTGCATGGTGTGCCTACTACTATAGTTTCTGATCGTGACTCACGCTTTGTTTCGAGATTCTGGTGCAGTCTGCATAAGGCCCTGGGTACGAATTTAGCTTTCAGTTCAGCCTACCATCCTCAGTCGGATGGCCAGACAGAGAGGAATAATCAGGTTCTGGAGGACATGCTTCGCGCATGTGTCCTGGATTTTGGAGGTAGCTGGGAGTAGCACGTGACTCTGATCGAATTTGCCTACAACAACAGCTTTCAGGCAAGCATCGGTATGGCTCCGTTTGAAGGGTTGTATGGTAGGAGGTGCAGGTCTCCCATCTGTTGGGATGACCTGAAGGAGAGGGTCTTAGTTGGACCCGAGCTGGTGCAGGGAGCAGTGGAGAATATCAGGATGATCCGGGAGCGTCTGCTTGTTGCTTAGAGTAGACAGAAGTGTTATACAGACCAGAGGCGCAGGCCGCTTGAGTTCGATGTTGGAGATCATGTCTATCTGCGAGTGTCGCCGGTCAGAGGCGTAGTCCGGTTTGGGAAGCGTGGGAAGCTTAGCCCAAGGTTCGTTGTTCCGTTTGAGGTTCTAGAGAGGATCGGCCCTGTGACTTACCGTTTAGCGTTGCCCCCATCCTTGTCTGTTGTCCACAATGTTTTTCATGTTTCTATGCTGAGGAAGTACCTGCATGATCCGTCTCATGTGATCGACTACAGCCAGCTTCATGTGATCGAAAACAGAAGCTTAGCCCAATGTTTTTGCATTGTTTTCTGCCATGTTCGTCTTCTGGAAATTGCAGTTTTCGCGCTGTTCGAACTTCAGTCCGAACTTTGAAGTTCGGACAGCATGTTTTGAGCTTCTGTATTTTCGTGTTCGGGGCATGTCCGAACTTCAGTCCGAACTTTGAAGTTCGGACACCCCTATTTTCTGAAATAATCCGAGCTTCCAAGCTCGGACTTCACCATGTAACTTTTCCAAAAAACTGTCTGAACATCAGTCCGAACTTCGATGTTCGGACACTCTGTATTTCGCTTCTGTTTTCAAATCGACTTGTGTCCAAACTTCAACGTTAGGACACAAGTTCGGACACCTTACTGTTTTCAGCGTAACTTCTTCGTTTGAACTCCGATTTAAGTGCCGTCTGCGGCGTTGGAATTCTTTTGATCTGTACTACTGATTTATGAGTGTTTTGGGATATTTAAATGCAATTTTGCTTATGTTTATGCAATCCTTCTGTTTTGGGACATTACACTTTGTTTCTGAGCCGTGAATGGCTGGGTCGAGCTATTCCGTGGTATACCATGTAGACGTCGTTCTCAGTGTGGGTCATTCCCTTTCTGTTCTGTGGGGTTGACGAACCCTTTGGCTCATTGGAGTCATTTCTGCGTTGTCGAGAGATCTGTTATGATCTATGGGTCTTGGACCCCTTCTGAGTGTGTGCATTGTGTCTTGTCCCTTTTCTGTTTAGGAACTCCGATTGTCTCTAAATCGGGGACTCTGGTGTTCCATTCTGTTTCTGGTTCTGAAAGCTTCTGACTGTTTAAAAAATTGTGGATATATGTTTATCTTCTCCTTCTTCTGATTTCAATTGTTTTGAGCGACCTCACTGATGACGGTCGCTGCTTACTGGGCATAGTGTATGCTCACCCCCCCTACTCCTACTGTTTTTGCAGATTGATCGGCGAGGATCATCTTATGTTCTGGAGCTGTAGTGTTTAGCTCTTATGATTGTTCAAACTATTGTTTATAATGTTGTAGCCTTCGGGCCTTACACTATTTTGACCTCTGTTTCTGACTTCGATATGTATTTGGGAGTTGTGTTAACTCAGTTATATTTTAATACTTTGGTTTGTACTATTTATGGAAGCATTATTTTGGGCCTTGATTCGTTTGTTAGTTTAGAGCCTTGCGTTATTAGGTAGTAATACGCGGCGTGTAATGCCCCTAACTCTTAGGCCGGTTTTGGGGGTGTTACATTACATACTTGTTTAATGTTTAAAATGAAGTATTACCTTCCAATGGGTAGATGAAGCTTTGGACAGCAACAATGTCATGATTCCAACTCTAAAATGAAGCCAAAATCGGCTGGAGAACAAGGCACAAAACAAGGCTGAATTTCGAATTATCGTTTGTCCAAAAAGGAGCTAGAAAAAGATGGATTTTTAAACTTCTTTTTACCTCAAAACATCAAGGTGAAGAGGAGCTTCTAATGGTGGACTCAAACCTTCAAATGGCTTCCGGCCATGGAGATGAAAATGGAGCTTTCGGATTTCTGAAAGGAGGAAGATGCTCTCCTTGACAAGGGGAATTCAATGGTGTAATTTTTATAGGATTTGGAGTTGATTCGAGCCTTCAACAAGAGGAGAGAAGGAGAGAGTTGAGTGGGGCCTTGCAAATCGCCATGGGGGCTGTTCGAGGAAGAAGATGAATCAGAGGGGGAGCAATACGTGAGAGAGGGAGAGTGGGTAGGAGAGAGAGTCTCACTTTTGCTTTTTTTACTTATTTTATTTGTCCTTTAGCCAATTAGAGGGGAATTAAGAGAGTGAGAGAGGGGGATCCAAGGAGGTTCATCTCTTGCTAAACTTCTAACCAAGGTTCAAATTAAGATAATGAGTGCTAAGTAAAACCCTTAGACTCATTAAAACAACTCTTAAATATCAAGAGAGAGCTTAAAGCACTAAATTTGATGATTAGCTTAAGAATCTTAGAATGGAGTTTGGTAAAGAATCAAAGCAAGACTTCAACTAAGATCTTGGAGATTGATTTAATGCTGAAACAAGGAATAAAAAAAGGCACCTTAAGAAGGCATTTTCGGCCATGTGTAGAAAATGGAGAAAAGATGATTTTTGAAAGCTTTTCTTACCTTAAACCAAAGAGGGTGTTTTCTAGCTCTAGAATATGAATTTTCCTCTTCAAATGAAGCTCCTTTAATGGAGTCAAACTTCAGCTTTTGGAGTTTTGAAAAGAGGGAATGAAAGGTCTTGAATTAACTAGCACAAATATGTGTTTTGTTTTGGATTTGGAGCTTGGTATTGTCTTGAGCAAGCAAGGGAAGATGAAGAAGAATGGTGTTCCAGCTTCTTTACGTGAGGAAGAAGGGGATAATGGAGGTGGTGGCCGGTTGGGAGGAAAAGAAATGAGGAGAGAGGAAAGCAAAATGGATATTTTGTTTACTTATGCAAAAAGTAGCTAAATAGTGAATTTACCCCTCTTTCTCTTTTCAAGCAAAATGAATGAGTTAGGTGATGACTCACCCATAGACAACCACCCCCTCTTCCTTAGATATTTAGGTACTTGTTTGACCTTTAATCAAAAGAGGTCTTATGACTTAAATTGTTACTATTTGGGCACTATTCACAATTAGTGCACAAATTTGTGAAATTTTTGTAATCTCCTTGATTTAGGCTTCCTAATGTGATACTAAGTAGTACAAATATTGATTAAGGTGTATACTTGGTCAACTAGCCACTCAAAACTCATTTCTGAGACAATTTTTCAAAAATATGCTTTAAGGAGTCTTAAAGCACAATTTATGTTTTAACTTGTTTTGAGCTTGGTTTTCTTTGGTAATTGCTTTAACATGTTCTCTAGCATGTTAGTAAGGCCTAGAAATTCCCTTTCGGTCCTAAACAAGGTTACACAAGGTCTAGAGCAAGTATTTGCTTAATTTGTCTTTATGATGTATTCTTGTGTTTTTATGGTTTAAATTGTCTACCAATGTTTCTAAGGCATGTTTTAGCCTTATTACATCATATTTTGATGTTTAATTACCATAGATAGGTTTGGAATAGTTCACACTTAATGTTTTAGGAGTAGTTTACACTCATAAGTTTGTACTTAGAGTTCCTTCCAACTGTTCACACACAAGTTAGTGATAATGGGTATCACTTGTCCGATCGACTTTGCGCACAATTAATAAACGCTTTGACAGTCGATTACATAAACACATACAATACATGCATAACACAGATATTGCTCTTAGGTAAATAAATCACACAATGTCTGGACCCAAGGAAACCCTCAGGACGTTCAGACCACACATTCTCATACCATTCACCGTTGAACAATGCTAGCGTGACGTATCACGCTTATCCTCTATCTCTTTTGAAGCTCCTATCTCGAACCCGTATCTCTGGAATGTATAACTCTAATGTCAAAACTCATGTTTTGAGTATATTTAATCATCCCAGAATAAGTTCTAATCCTTACTCAGTAATTAACCCTTTATTCGGTTATTTGTTTGGCTCGGGTCCTTCATTAAATCTCGGGATTTAATTATACTCTATAGTTGTAAGAGTATAATATTTAGTAGAGAAGTAATATTTATTACTTAGAGTTGTAATTCCTAATAGCCCATGTTATTTATCAAGATTATTTTGATTTGTGTATTCGCTTACACACATATACATACTGATATATGTATATATAGTTCATTACTATATTTTGTTTGACGAGGTTATTTTTCAGCCTTTGTATATATATATATATCTAGTATAGTTTATTGCTAAACTTTATTTGACTAAGTTATATTCCAACCTTGTATATTGATACATACACATACACATGTATCGTTATATATATATATATTACTATACTTTGTTTGACCATGTTATACTTCAACTTTTAATTACATATTATTTTATGTATTGGTCAACTTGACTACTTGGTCAATTTGTTTTGGTTTGGTCAATCTAGTTTGACTTGGTCAATGTTTCAAGTCAATGTTTCATTATAGTCGATATTTATTTATATCAACTCATACTACATCATATTATAATACTTGTAATTGTATTTCCAACCCATGGTTCTTTCCATATTAGCCTTATATGATTAATCAACCATATTACATTTTTACCTTATATTATAAATTCATATCATGTGAATTATAAGGTTTTCCATAATGAATTAATTTGTTATTTCATGTGGAGTATACATTTATTCATTTGTGACATTTATTCACAAATCCCTTATTAAGAATTTATCTTAATATTATACGATGTATTTTATACATTATCACGTTCCTTATATCATAAGGTTTCAAACCATATATTACACTTCCCACATTTTCAATTTAAACCCATTATCTTATGTGATTATTTATAAGGTATACTTATACCATATTAATTCATTTATGACATACTCTCTGATACTTTGGTATAATGACACATCATATCATTTTAAACTTTATAATATAATCAGCCTATAGTTTTATTAATTCTAAACTTGCCCATGTCCTTTTCCGAAATCATATTCTTTTCGCACTAACTTTTGATTATTTATAAAATCAACCCAAACATTATATTCGTTACATTTCTAACCTTATTTAATTTATAACATTAAGTTTCCAAATATTATAACATACATATGCATATACGTATATTCGAACAACACTTAATTCTTTTCCAGATTTATTCTATCTGCCCATAACTTTCTTTAAATTACATATTGGCCCTCTTTATTTTAATAAACTTACAATTTAATACTAAAACCTAATATTATTTACCCAATTAACTTATTTAATTTCAAAAACTACCCAAATATTTCTTTAAATAACCGAACATCCCATAGGCTATCCTAGTATTGTTTTCTATCCCCAAATTTTCGGTTATCTACATATTAACCCCATAAGTTTTATAAATGTTACATTTTAATATTTAAACTATATATTATAATCCTTAATTTATTAATTAAATCACCACCCACCCAAAATTATTCAAATATTTTGAACAGACCCCTAGACTTATGATATCTATATTCCAACCCCTATACTTTCGGTAATTACAGTATAACCCCTCAATTTTTTTGAATGTTACAATTTAATCTTAAAACTATATATTATACTCCTTGATTTATTAAATCTTCAAATCTAACCCAAAATTCCTCCTATAATTTGAACAGATCCCTAAGGTCTTTGTAATTCATTTCCAACCCTTAATTTTTGGAAATTACACAAACACTCCAAATAGTTTTATAAATTTCATTTTTTTAACTTAATACTTTATTAAATTACCAAATCAATTTATTTATTATTCTAATTTGGTCAAACCTCACATGTGGTCATGGTTGACCGCCCAAAATATCCCTTTGATCCATACTTACATAATTTAGCATTTGGCCACATTTATTTTTCTAGTTTTACATTTAAATACTGTAACTTTGTAAAATTCATATTTTATGTTTCTAAAATTCTCAAACAGCCCCTTATGGCTTTAATTAAATGTTTGGCACCCTATTCTTTATTTAATTACATTTTGATCCCACTAATGAACCTTTTGTTTATTTAAACACTTATAACGTTTATAATTCATTTAAATTATATTTGTAACCTTATACTTAATTTATGTAACATCTAAATTCATTAATATTTATCTAAGGTGTTACTAAGTGATTATTTATACTAAAATCATATCTTAGCACCCAACTTTTATTTAATTTATATTATCACCCTAAAAGCTTAATAATTAATATTTAAAGCTTTTAGTAACCATGATAGAAATGGACTAACACATGGCCTTAAACACTATATAAACTTTAACCATAAAATGACATTAAAATGTCCCATATATACTTATAACTCACGACTTTTCTACATATTTTTCTTTAACCTTTTTAAATCACTTTTCTTTCACATGTAACTTATAATCTTGACTTTAATAAGTCATTAACACCTAAGCTGACCAACAAAACATTTAACCATGATTTAATACACAATATCAAGGTTTAAACAACACACACATATATGTAAGTTTTCAGCCTTAATTCATTTAATGACATAAGTAACTTTTATGCATTAAAAAGGGTTTTAAGTACATTTACCTTGTTATAATCACAAGGAAATTCACAACAGCCTCCTTCCCCTCTTGGAACAATTTAAATAACCTTAGATTAGGTTTTTTTATCATTAATTAAGCTTAGAACATAAATAAGGCCCTAAAGACTTAATTATGTAATTACCTTCTTGAAGTTAGATTTTTCCCTAGGAAAAAATTCTCCCCAAGTCATGGCACTCCATGGGGTAAAATAAGACCCATTCGGCCACATTTGAACATGAAAGAAACTTCAATTTAATAACTTGTCTAGGTAATTAATTTAAGGAGTTTTAAAGCATGAAACTTGAACTTTAAAGAGAGGTCTTTACCTTGAAGATTGAAATACCCCAAACCTAAGTATGATAAGTAAACATCAATTTATGATAAGGCTAAAGCATGCCTTAGAAACATTGGTAGACAATTTAAACCAAAGAAAACACCATAAAGTCAAATTAAGCAAAAGCTTGCTCTAGACTTGGTGTAACCTTGATTAGGACCCAAAGGTCATTCCTAGACCTTATTAACATGCTAATGAACATGTTAAATCAATTACAAAAAAAAAACCAAACTCAAAAAAAGTTTAAACACAAATTGTGCTCTAAGGAGTCTTAAAACACGTTTTTGAAATATTGTCTTGGAAATGAGTTTTGAGTGACTAAATGTCCATGATTATACCTTAATCAACTTTTTTACTACTTAGTATAACATTAGGAAGCCTAAATCAATGAGAAACCAAAAATTTCACAAATTTGTGCACTAATTATAAATAGTACCCAAATATTGCCCAAAATAAGTCAAATAACTTTCTTAAGTGGTCAATGGTCAAATAACACCTAAATATCTAAGGGAATAAGAGGGGGGCCGGTTTTGAGAGGGTGAGTCATCACCAAGGCCGGAACACTTAAAGAAAGAAGAGGAAAAGTGTAAAAAACGACTATTTACCTTTTTAGCAAATATCTCCTTATACCACTCTTCTCTCTCCTCTCTTCTTCATTTCTTCCTTCCCCCCACCGTATTCCTCTTCTTCCCTCTACTCCAAACTGTAAGTTGCACCCCCCATTTTCCTCCATCTTCACTTGCTTACCAAATACACAATATTACTCCAAATAAAAAACTAAGCTTAGATTATTCTTAGTTGGAGCAAGCCCTTTAGTTCTATCTTTTCAAAACTTCAAAAGCTCAAGTTTTATGCCATGGAGAAACTCCATTGAAGGGGGAAAATTCAGTTTGAAGTGCTCCTTTGCTTCTTCTTTCATTCAAGGTAAGAAAACTTAAAGAAAAACTAAGTTTTCTTTCATTTTCTCTTAATGTCCGAAAATCACCATTTGAGACACCATGTCTTGCCATTGTTCTAGCTTTGTTTTTTAACCCCCAAAGGAATAGAAGGGTCTTACCATGCTTCATTATCAAAGCCATTCCAAAATTCAAAGGTAAACATCCATTTAGTGCATTAAGCAATTCTTGTAAACCTAGGAAATGTTTAGTTACGTTTAAGTGCAATATTTAGCACTTATTACATTATTTGAATGTTGACTAGAATATTGGAAAGTGAACAAGTCCTTGGCCGATTTCAATCAAGGAAGCCAAAGGAAGAGAAAGTGAGAAAAAGCTTGAGAAAAACAAGGTAAATTACTTACCTTAAGGTGGTTTAATGGTTAAGGGTGGGATTTAGATAAATACTAAATGTAGCTAAGAGCTAACATTATGTAATGGGTTATATAACCTAGGAAAAATAATTTAAACAAGCTTGTGAACATGTGACTAAGGAGCCAATGGAGATGAGTTAGTAAGATAAGCATAAGATGGAATATAAGAACACTTATATTGCTATGGGAGCATTGATGTGTGTAATTGCAGGTTGAAAGCTTTTATATATGGGAAATTCAGTGTTTAAGTTTAAGTCATTTAAGGGCCTAAGAGCCGTGTCATTTAACAGCCTTAGGGCTATGCAATTTAAGATTATTGCACTATATTGAGTTTGTTATGAATGGTTTGATTTGGGTGAGAAATATCATGACAAAGGGGTTTGTTGAGTGTGAGATGATTGAATGAGAAAAACTATGCATTTGGGCATGATAATATACTAGAGAGGCAATGGCGAAATTTGAGTATAAACCAAGTGTGTTTAGTGGTTGTTGTGAGGTTTTATGACCTAGGTTCTACTAGGAGTCATTAAGAGTTAAATTGGTGGAGCTGAAGGAATTAAGGTGATCTTGAGATTTAGAAAGACCTAAAGTTGTCTAGGAGGTAAGAGGTTAGGTAAGTGTATTAAACACACCAAAATCATGGTATGAAGAATGTTAAGACTTGACCAAAAATCTGAAGGAATGATGTATAATGTCTTATGGTGATTTAGGTATGAATTAGAAAATATAACATTAAGAATTTTGGGTAGCTTGTGTAAGAAGATGGAGATGCTAGTAGTGAATCAATAAGTCTATATCTTGGATGGTAATGAGTGGACTTGGGTGATGGAGGTGAAAACTATAAGAGAATGTAGTAGCTTGTCAAGGGAATGACTAGGAATGGATAAGAGTGTATAACTATATTAATGTTGAGTAAGGAGATGGAAATGTTTAAGAGGAATTTAGAATGGTCAAGTTGAAGGAGTAAAGGTGTGCATAAGGCTAGGGATGGCAATTTTAAACGGATATCCGATAATCCGATCCACCCGATTAAATAAACGGATAAAAATCCGAACGTAAATGGATGATAACCGGGTGACGGATAATCGGGTGACGGATCCGGGTCGGATTCGGGTGAAAAAATTTCATCCATCACCCGATCCGATTATCCGTTTAAAGGTTCACCTACTAACTATTAAGGTACCACATTAGTTAACAATGGATGTAATTTTGGTTTGTGTCTGCAAGTGTGACCACATTAGTTAACACTTAATTGGTTTGTGTCTGGCTGTCTCCAAGTGTGACCGGCTGACCGCACGTCTGGTGTGTTTATGTTCTAAAACATTTTTGGTTTTGCTGTAATTTTCTTTGGGTAGAGATCTTATTTAGCTCTAGCTGAGCAAAGACAATGCATTATTTTCTTGTTGTATTGGCAGGTTATAAACTTATTATTAACATTATGTGCCAAAGAATTACCAAAAATATAAGGAACTTTTATTATACGGGGACTTTTTATATATGTTATGTTTCAAAGAATTACTAAAAATATTGGAAAATTTTATCTAGAAATTACATCCGATTATCACCCGATTCATCCGTTTACCCGCGGATGATGGACGGATGGATGACGGATGAAAAATAACCGGATGACGGATGGACGGATGATGGGTGATATACCCGGGTGACGGATGCGGGTGATGCTTCACCCGATCCGAACCCGATCCGTTGACATCCCTACATAAGGCTAAGTAATTGTGTAGTTGGGTGAGGAACAATGCTAAAGTATTATAGGATGGCTAGAAATGCATAAGTATGTACAAGATTAGGAATGATGAGTAGTAAGGGTAAAGGAGAAAAAGTTGTGCATGGAGATGCAAAATGACCTTGAGAACTTTGAGAAGTTTGAGTTAAAGAAATGAGGATGATTGATAATGCTTGAGAAGTGGTCAAAATGGATGAGAAGAAACACTTTGGTTAGTTGATATTTTAGGCAAAGTTCATATGTTGGAAGTGTAAGAAACTAAGATTATGTGTTAAGGAATTAGTAAGAATTTGAGTAAATGATCAAGGAGCTTGATGGTGGGTGGATTAAGGAGTTTGGTGGATGATTTAAGAGTGTATTAAAGTGCCAAAATGATGCTAGAACATCCTAGGACACTTATGGAAAGGTTAGGAGTGAAATAAGCACTTAGAATGTAACGACCCCAAAACCGGCCTAGGAGTTAGGGCCGTTACACGCCGCGAGTCTATTACCTAACATCGCAAGGATCTAACGCAAATCAAACCCCAAACCGAAACAAAGCTTTAATAAAGATCGCGAAACTTACAATATCCAAACGTATTCATAAATCCAAGTATCAAAAGTAAGGCCCAAAGGATACAAGAGAATCCAAAACATCTAAAGCGCAAACGGAACAAGAGTCTAGTAAAACATAAAGTAAAGAACAGCTTCAGAAGGGGATAAAGAGAGAAGATCCCACGAGCTCATCCTACAACATAAGTAAAGGGGTGAGCTAAACAGCCCAGCAAGCAGAAGACTTCCTCAGGGAAGCCCACTCAAAACAGAAGCAAAAGTTTGAATAAATAGAGGGAGGCGTAATCACTTGTAAACTGACGGATCAGAATCACGAGTCAGAAAACAGAGAAAAACACCACATCAAACCATGGTCGGACTTTCAGAATCAGATACAGAGAGGTGGGACACTAGAAACACGCTAACACAACAGAAGGACTCACATAACGTCCAATGGATCCGAAGATCCCACAATAGAAGCCGTAGAGACAGCTAACAGACCCGTCGGTCACATAATGCCCTAAGGGAGACCCAAAGGAGCGTAATCAGAAGGAATTCTTGCGTAGCATGCTACGGGACAGCCCGACACAACTATCCATGGCTTAGAAGCAACGTAACTAGGTCCCAAAACAAAAAGTTCACCAAAACAGATCTTAAGCGCATGAAAATGCATATAAACAGCATAAGAAGCTTATACACAAATAGGGGAATCCAACCCTGCAAGCGGAACTCAAAACGGAGCTAAACGGAGGAGTTATGCCAAAAACAGAGGCATGCCTGAACTTGAGTCCGACCTTGCAAGTTCGGACAGAAGCCGAGAAGCAGACGTCACAGAAAAACACAGTGTTCGAACTTTGAAGCTCGGACCGAAGTTCGGACGCTTCAAAATTCAGAAAACAGAAGCGCGCCGACGAACTGTCCGAACTTCCATGTTCGGACCGAAGATCGGACAGCGCAAAACAGTCAAAATCCAGAACGAACAGACGCGCAAAAAACAGCAAAAAATCATCACAACAAACACAGAATCCACAGAATTGTAAATCAGTACCCTCGGGGGTTTAGCCAATCGATTGACAACGCAAAACTGAAGGGAAATCGCACAATCACAACACAATTCCAACTCAGAAAAGCTAGAATAAAACAGTCCCCGAGGGTGAGAAAACTACCCCGATTCCATCCCCCACTTACATCGAATTGCAGAGAAGACCACACCAATCTGAAGTAGAGAAAGGTTCTGGCAATGCAGCAGTCCCGAACGGCAAAACAATCACTGAATTCAGCAACAATTAGACCCAACAATCAGAAAACTGCCCTCTCAAAATAGAAGCGAAAACCACCAAAATCGGAAGGGAAACCAAACCTGAATCACCACAGAACGAACAGCCCACAACAGCAGTGCATAAACGATCAAAACACAGCAGAATTCCCAGCAGAATTGGAAGCACTCAAGGAAGGAGGGAGAGAGCAAAGCGTTCAAAAACTGTCGAAGGAGGGAACATAGTTCTAAGAACTGATCGGGAATTGAAACGAAAAGGAAACTATCCTATTTTCCTTAATAAAGTCTTACCAAAATAAAAGAGAGGGAAACGACCTCCTTACCCCCGTCTTTTAATTATATGCCCCGGACGTCCCATCTGCTAAACAAGACACCACATATCAAAGCAATAACATAAACCGGAATGTTATAAAATCTGAAAATGAAATACGGAGTATTACATCACTCCCCCCTTAAAAGGAATTTCATCCTCGAAATTCAACATACCTCACTGCTTAAAGAGGGAAGGAAACTTGGCACGCAACTCCTCCTCGAGTTCCCACGTCGCCTCTCGCTCGGACTGATCCGTCCATTGAACCTTAACCATAGGCAGTGTCTTACTACGAAGTCGCCGAACATCACGAGCCAAAATACGAACTGGAGCGACCTCGTACGTGAAATCATCCCAAAGTCGGAGCTGACCATAATCAATCACATGGCTCGGATCGTGAAGATACTTCCTGAGCATCGACACATGGAAAATGTCATGAACTCCTGCTAGAGCTGGTGGCAACGCCAATCTATAAGCTACCGGCCCAACCCTCTCAAGCACCTCGAAAGGTCCTACGAATCGAGGGCTCAGCTTGCCCCTCTTACCAAACCAAACAATGCCCCGAACTGGAGAAATCTTCAGATATACATGATCCCCAACCTGAAACTCAAGCGGACAACACCTCTGGTCTGCATAACTCTTCTGCCGGCTCTGAGCAACCACTAGACGCTCCCTGATAGTCCTGACCTTGTCCCTAGCTCCTTGCACCAACTCAAGACCCACAATCGTCCTCTCTCGTAGATCATCCCAACAAATGGGAGATCTACAGCGCCTCCCATACAACGCCTCAAATGGGGCCATCCCAATACTCGATTGAAAACTATTATTGTAGGCGAATTCAATTAGTGTCACATGCTGATCCCAGCTCCCTCCGAAGTCTAGCACACAAGCTCTCAACATATCCTCCAAAATCTGGTTCGTCCTCTCTGTCTATCCATCGGTCTGAGGATGATATGCTGAACTGAAGGCCAAATTCGTCCCTAAAGCTTTATGCAGGCTACGCTAGAAGCGAAATACAAATCTCGGATCCCTGTTCGAAACGATCGTCACCGGCACACCACGCAGCCTCACAATCTCATCCACATACAATCAAGCCAGACGCTCAAGGCTGAAGGTCTTCCTCACAGGCAAGAAATGAGCTGACTTCATCAAGCGTTCTACAATCACCCATAGCGCATCATACCCAGAAGATGTCCTAGGAAGCCCCACAATAAAATCCATACCAACGCTCTCCCATTTCCACTCAGGAACGGGAAGGGGCTGCAGAAGACCCGTAGGCCGTGATGCTCAGCCTTCACCTACTGACAGGTTTGGCAACGAGCTACAAAATCAGATATCTCTCTCTTCATATTCGCCCACCAGAAGGACTCTCTGAGGTCCCGGTACATCTTCACCCCTCCTAGGTGAACAGAATAAGGAGCTCCATGAGCCTCCTGCATAATCTCACGCCTAAGATCGCCTCCACTAGGCACACAGACTTGGCCTCTAAAGCGTAGACAGCCGTCGCTAGACACAAAGAACTCTGACTCCTGATCATCTGCCAACCTCTCCTGAATTTTACACAACTCAGCATCAGCCCTCTGACCATCTCTAATCCACTCAATCAAAGTAGAATGGACCTGAATCGAAGCAATCATCCCAGCTCTGTCAGACCGGACCACCCAAATTCCCATGCGCTGAAGCTCAAGAGCATACCTCTGAATCCCTGACATTGAAAAACAAGCCCTGGAGCACCCTCTACGGCTCAACGCATCTGCCACTACATTCGCTCTACCTGGATGGTAGAGAATCTCCAAGTCGTAATCATGCAAAAGCTCCAGCCAACGCCGCTGTCTAAAATTTAGTTCCTTCTGCGTGAACAGATATTTAAGACTCTTATGATCCATGTAGACCTTACACGTCACCCCATACAGATAGTGCCGCCAGATCTTCAAGGTGAAGACCACAACAACTAACTCTAAATCATGGGTAGGATAATTCTTCTCATACGGCTTCAGCTGACGTCACCCATACGCTACCACCTTACCCTGATGCATTAAAACATAACCAAGCCCTCTGTGGGAAGCGTCACAGAACACCTCAAAGCCATCTGTACCAGAAGGCAACGCCAATATCGGAGCCGAGGTCATCTATTCTTCAGCTCCTGGAAACTCTCCTGACACGCCTCGCTTCCACTCAAACTTGACATCCTTCCTAAGAAGGCGAGTCAAGGGAGACACGATCTTAGAGAAGCCCTCCACGAACTTCCTATAATACCCAGCCAGCCCTAAGAAACTCCGCACCTCAGAAACACTAGTGGGCTTTGCCCACTCCATGACCGCCCTAATCTTCTCCGGGTCCACCGAAATACCATCCTTCGAAACTACGTGGCCAAGGAACACAACTCTATCCAACAAGAACTCACACTTCTTCAGCTTGGCATACAACTCCTTCTCCTTCAACGTCAGCAGAACCATCCTCAGATGCTCCTTGTGCTCCTCAACACTCTTGGAATACACCAAGATATCGTCAATAACACAACCACAAAAGAATCAAAGAAAGGCTTGAAAACTCTGTTCATCATATCCATGAAGAACGAAGGGGCATTGGTCAAACCAAAAGGCATGACCAAAAACTCATAATGCCCATACCAGGTCCTAAAAGCAGACTTAGGCACATCCTCGGCCTTAATCTTCAGCTGATGATAACCAGAACGTAAGTAAATCTTCAAGAACACTGTCGCTCCAGCTAACTGGTCGAAGAGATCATCAATACGGGGAAGAGGGTACCGGTTCTTAATGGTAACCTTATTCAACTCCCTGTAGTCAATAGACAATCTGAAGGAGCCGTCCTTTTTCTTCACAAACAACACCGATGCTCCCCATGGAGACACACTAGGGCGAATGAAGCCCTTATACAGAAGATCCTGCAGCTGCACCTTCAGCTCCACCGGGCTCATACGATAGGGGGCCTTCGAAATAGGCTGAGTCCCTGGCGCTAACTCGATAGAAAACTCCACCTCACGATCAGGCGGCAACCCTGGCACATCGTCCTGGAACACCTCAGGAAACTCACACACAATGGGAATCTCCTCCAAACGAGCTCCCTCTCGAACCTCTAGTATATAGCAGAGAAAACCCTGGCAGCCCTTCCCTAGGAAGCTAGCTGCCTGCATGGCAGATACCAAAACCGGCGAACAAGGTACAGAATTACCCACAAAAACGAAACGGGTCTCACCCGGTCTATCAAAGACAACTCTCCTAGCCGCACAATCTATATGGGCATGATGCTCTACTAGCCAATCCATGCCCAAAATCACATCGAAGCAGGACATACTCATAGGAATCAAATCAGCAGGCAAGGTCCTATCCATAATCACTACTGGACTAGACTTGCACACAGAACTAAGCACACAAGCAGGCACTCCACTCAACGGGCTAGAAATGCATAAATCCACATCACAAGGCACAGCAGACAACCCGAGACTACCCACCAAATTAGCGGACACAAAGGAGTGGGTAGCTCCTGAATCAAACAAACAGAAAACTGGCTGAGAGAAGATCTGAAGGATACCTGATACCACCCGGTCTGAACCGCGGTCACGCTCACCAGCTAGTACATACACACGTGCCTGGGTCTGGGACTTCTTCTGGTCGGTCTTCTGCACGGACCCTGAACCCGCACCACAACTCTCAGAACCACCACTGCTCCTCCTCCACCTCTAGCTTGTGGACACTGGGCAATGCGATGGTCTAGCGAACCACATTTGATGCACGCCCCGGACTTCCTGTAGCACTCTCGTCCTGGATGGAAGCGGTCACACTCAGCACACTTCTCCACAGCAGGCGTTGCAGATGAAGAAGATCCTCGATCACCTCTGTACTTCTTCTTCTGAGAAGAAGTCTGCTTTTACCTATCAGGCTCCTCCACACGACCCTTCCTCTTCTGATCCTTGCCCTTATCGGGCCTCTGGTCCTTCTTCTCATACCGCTGCCTAGCCTGCAGCTCAGCCTCTACAACCAACGCCACATCGGCCACATCCCTGAAGGTCTTGTGGCAGAAAGGTGCCACAGCAGCTCGAATATCGCCTCTCAATCCAACCTCAAACTTCATAGCCTTTCGATTATCATCCGGCTCAAGCACAAACTAAGAGAGGGAGATGAACTTACGTACATACTCATCGACTGACATCTCCTTCGTCTGGCGGAGTCTCCCATACTCCATAATCTTCTGGTCCCTGAAGACATCAGGGTAAAACTGCTGGTTGAAGCAGCCCCTAAACTGCTCCCAAGTCCATGGGTGGGGGTACTTCCCCTCAACTGACTTCCACCACTCCTTCACCTCAGACTGGAACATGAACGTGGCAAATCCAATTTTCTGATCTTCCTCACAACTCATGACCCGCAGAAGTCCTCAATCGCAGTGATCTAGTGGCCGCCTCCTGTGGGTCACCACTAGCATCGAAAGAATGTGGCTTCAGCTTCAGGAACTCCTGAAGCGCCTTCACATTATTTCCCCCCGTGTTACCAGCTTCTGCTGCTGAGCTAGCAGTGGCCCCTACGGTCTGCAACACCTGGGTCACCACCTGCTGCACAATCTCTACGATGTTCCCCTGGGGAGCATCGCTTGAAGAAGAACCTCGCACTGAACGTCGGGGAGGCATACTGAAGATACAAACACCAAAATTGGTCAGAAACCATCAACATCATACAACAGACATTTCAGACACTCCCGCATGCAGACAGACCCCACAAACACCAAAGAACGAGTAACCTGGCTCTGATACCACTAAATGTAACGGCCCCAAAACCGGCCTAGGAGTTAGGGCCGTTACACGCCGTGAGTCTATTACCTAACGTCGCAAGGCTCTAACGCAAATCAAACCCCAAACCGAAACAAAGCTTTAATAAAGATCACGAAACTTACAATATTCAAACGTATTCATAAATCCAAGTATCCAAAGTAAGGCCCAAAGGCTACAAGAGAATCCAAAATGTCTAAAGCGCAAACGGAACAAGAGTCTAGTAAAACATAAAGTAAAGAACAACTCCAGAAGGGGATAAAGAGAGAAGATCCCACGAGCTCATCCTGCAACATAAGTAAAGGGGTGTGGTAAATAGCCCACAAGCAGAAGACTTCCTCAGGGAAGCCCACTCAAAACAGAAGCAGAAGTTTGAATAAATAGAGGGAGGCGTAATCACTTATAAACAGACGGATCAGAATCACGAATCAGAAAACAAAGCAAAACACCATCAAACCATGCTCGGACTTTCATAATCAGATACAGAGAGGTGGGACACTAGAAACACGCTAACACAACAAAAGGACTCACATATCGTCCTATGGATCCGAAGATCCCACAACAGAAGCCGTAGAGACAGCTAACAGACCCGTTGGTCACATAATGCCCTAAGGGAGACCCTAAGGAGCTTAATAAGAAGGAATTCCTGCGCAGCATGCTATAGGTGAGCCCGACCCGACTATCCAAGGCTCAGAAGCAACGTAACTAGGTCCCAAAACAAAAAGTTCACCAAAACAGATCTTAAGCACATGAAAATGCATATAAACAGCATAAGAAGCTTATACACAAATAGGGGAATCCAACCCCGCAAACGGAACTCAAAACGGAGCTAAAACGGAGGAGTTATGCCAAAAACAGAGGCATGTCCAAACTTGCATCCGACCTTGCAAGTTCGGAGAGAACCCGAGAAGCAGACGTCGTAGAAAAACACAGTGTCCGAACTTCGAAGCTCAGACCAAAGTTCGGATGCTTCGAAATTCAAAAAACAGAAGCGCGCTGACAAACTGTCCAAACTTCCATGTTCGGACCGAAGTGCGGACGGCGCAAAACAGTCGAAATCCAGAACGAACAGACACGCAGAAAACAGTCAAAAATCATCACAACTCACATAGAATCCACAGAATTGTAAATCAGTACCCTCGGGGGTTTAGCCAATCGATTAACAACGCAAAACCAAAGGGAAATCACACAATCACCACATTATTCCAACTCAGAAAAGCTAGAATAAAACAGTCCCTGAGGGTGAGTAAACTACCCCGATTCCATCCCCCACTTACATCGAATTGCAGAGAAGACCACACCAATCTGAAGCAGAGAAAGGTTCTAGCAACGCAGCAGTCCCGAACGGCAAAACAATCACTGAATTCAGCAACAATTAGAACTAACAATCAGAAAACTGCCCTCTCAAAACAGAAGCGAAAACCACCAAAATCGGAAGGTAAACCAAACCTGAATCACCACAGAACGAACATCCCACAACAGCAGTGCAGAAACGATCAAAACACAGCAGAATTCCCAGCAGAATTGGAAGCACTAAAGGAAGGAGGGAGAGAGCAAAGCGTTCAAAAACTGTCAAAGGAGGGAACGTCGTTCTAAGAACTGATCGAGAATTGAAACAAAAAGGAAACTGTCCTATTTTCCTTAATAAAGTCTTACCAAAATTAAAAGCGAGGAAAACGACCTCCTAGCCACCGTCTTTTAATTATATGCACCGGACGTCCCATCAGCTAAACAAGACACCACATATCAAAGCAATAACATAAACCAGAATGTTATAAAATCTGTAAACAAAATACGGAGTATTACATAGAAACAAGGGTCTGACCTCGACCTACCTTAGGACCGACCTTGGAAAGGTTGGTCGGGCTAAATTACCCATCCAGGAAGCTTTCTGACTTCGAACTCCCTTAGGACCGACCTTGGCAAGGTCGGTCGGGCTAGAATATTCAAGCGGGGAAGTGCATTGGTTTGGACCAACCTTGGGACCTCCCTTGCAAGGTCAGTCGGCCATATATATATATAAAAAAAGAGTGGCATTAGTAGTCCACCAATAGGAGGGTTATGATGATTAGAAAGATAAGCATATAAGGACTTAAGATATTAAGTTAAGTAAGATGATTTTTAAGTGTTTAAGGTTAAAAATTACAAGGACTTAGTGGTTATTAGTTAGGGATCATTAGTAACTAAGTAAGTTAGGTTAATTGAAAGTAATTAACAATCCAAATTGGATGAATGTTTTAGGACTTGAGAATTGGGACTTGGAAGGAGAATAGGCAACCGAACGACCGATGGTGTACGGTATGGTTTTCTTGTAGCCTGCTTGCTAACGAGGTGTCCCTCGGCTTGTGTGCTATTTGTTTGTGTTCCGACTAAACAAGATAAAGCATGCAACTGGTTTATTGTATTGTTGTGTGTTTTTTGAAACTAACACAACTTACCCTGAGAACTTACTAATAATGTTTAGTAAAGAATTGTGTGAGAATAAGGAACACTCCCTAATATTGTTTTATTAGTAACCAAAAGAGGTTAACTAACAAACATTGACTTTGAGACTTCTACTAACTAGAACTTAGGGGGAGTGAGGAATCCGGAATGGTTTAGTGATGCATGTGTTAAGTAGGAGGTTGGTATCCCTATCAGATCCGACTTCCAAATATGACCTGTCTTTGGACTCGTCACCTAGAGTCGACTTATAGACTCTGTCACCTCGATTTCTGTTTGAGGTGGGAGGCATTATTAAGATGGTGTGGTGGGATCTACCTAAATCCCAACTAATTCTCAGAAATATTGTTTATGTAAACCAATGGAGCTGATAACTCATTGGCTAGGGTTATTTTTGACCCAACAAGATAAACAATGAATTAAGGAACATCCATCCTAATTAAAGAACGGCTGTCTTATTTGAGATAAGATTTGGGATAAGATTTGGGATAAGATTTGAGATAAGAGCTGAGATAAGACTTGATATGAGATAAGACTTGGACTGAGAATAAGAAAAATCATAACTTAAGGAGTTAAAAGATTAACTCACTTACTTAAGGAACGCTTTTAAGTCGTTCATTGTGTTTGAACTATAATTTTTCATATGTGGTGTGGTGTTTATTGCACTTCTTATTTATGTTGTGTTAAAAATCAACCGCATGATATCGGCAAGTAGTCGTCGTAGCCCCGTTAGCTTGAGGGCTATAAGAGAATCGTACCAGCAAAGGTGCTGACCCCCTTAGGAGCAACATATTTATATTGCATGTGAATGACAGAAGACGACCGTCCTGAGAGTAGGATCGGGTAAAAGTACTTCGGGTTGTTTTCCTTTTTGTTACACGAGCTGTGCATGTACACTCATTTAGTAAATGGTATAAGATATTAGTAAGATGTAATAGGATATGAAATACTTTATACTGAGGATATGTATTGGTTAAGGTTAAGTATACATTAATGTTCGGTATATTTGGGTCCATCAGAACGTAGCTAGATCTTGGAGTATTAGTATGCCTAGTTAGTCACGTGGGTGACTAACGGCGGTAACACCAACTGTAGTAAAAATTCCGCTGTAATGTTAATATTTGTAAATGGAGGTTTATGACTTATTGTCAGTTTATGAGTTGGGGTGTTACAAAAAGTGGTATCAGAGCTTAGTTAAGCCCTGATGACTAGAATTACCGAACTTAGGAGGATACCGAGTTAGAGTTTGAGTTATAGGTTAAGGGTTGAGAGATAGTGTGAGAGGCGCGTTAGTTAGGACTTCTCGGTGTTTACCGGATATCTATAATACCTAAATCCGCCCTCCACTTCCCTAACTTTGAATACGGGGAACAAACGCCAGAGAGACAAAAACCTTCTCTTACTCAGGGAAACCCGATCTGGCAGTTAGTTAACATTAAGCAATACGAGAAACACATTGTTGTACAACAGTTGACGAAAACTTGGAGGTTTTAATTGGAGCGCAATGTAGAAACAGGCGCTGCCAACAGAATTCTACCGGTAAAAGATCGGTAATTACCGGCAACATGGGTCGACATGCTACGCAGGGATACCGGACAGTAGTCCAAAGGAGCATAACAGCGGGACAATACCGCGCATGAGAATAAAGACTACTGGAAAGTCCATTATGAAACGGGGACTCCAAACCCCATACAATTAGAAAGGTTACAAAACCTGACTGACATGGCGCAAACATCTTTTAAAACGCATACACGTTGTATACTGGAATAGGACTACGATGTAGTGCCTAATGAGAGCTAGTACTTAGTAACCACGACAAATGTGTGGAAATGGGAGCAAGGATTAAGGCGTAAGTAAATAACAAAGGGTTCCCTCAGAAAGAGGAATGCCCTGATAAGTGACAGTGCTGTCAAAACAACCAAGAAACTGTCGGATGGCCAGTTATCCAAAACAAGAGAACATCGAAGGACTCCTGAGGATTACCAATTACATTGAGATTAAGAGAAAGTACCACTACTGACGTATACAGTACCGATAGCCCATCTTGCATGGCGCACTTGCCATAGCAAGTGCTGCCACGATGAAGCTATACGGGAAGCCATCATGGCAAGATAGCAGAATACTACAGGTATAACGTATATTAATACCGGATTGCAAATCAATAAGAACTGGAGAATGAGACCTCGGAAAGGCCTGACGGCCTGACCATGACGAGCTAAGTCGACACACCAGTCAGCAGGGAGCTGAACTTGGACAGAATACTAAATGATATAAATTTTACCAACAATACCACCTACTACAACAGCAACCGACAATACGGTAAGAACACCAATCCTGAACCTCAAAGAGAAGAACCAATGAGACCGCTCAAGAATTTGAGCAAGGCACTACGTAAGTAATAACCGACAATGGAAGTATTACGAAATATGATGGAGACAGTTGACACAACGACTTCCAACAAGAAGGGGTAGAACCCCCAGAATGACCATTAAGAATACCAGTGACAAACATTCTTCATTGAAGATGTTTGTAAACCCCGGAAATAGGGATAGAAGAAACGAACTAGGCTATAACCTACCAAGGATCAAAGACATACAACCCCGAAAGAGAAAAGCTCAGAGGTCTACCCCCACAGAGCGGGCATAGTCGAACCAAACCTTAATCGCTGAAAGACTTAAGTCTATAATAGCGAAAATATTTGCAGGCACTAAATAACGTTAGATCACCTGAACGAATTCCCACAGCGGGAAGCGGGATGCAGCAACTTCCCATGAGACCCGGTACTACATTTAATATGTATCTTAATGGTTGAGTGAATTCAAAGAACCAGAAACTTATGAGGATAACCTACAGATGAGTAAGAGTACAAGAAGTGAACCGAGACATTAAGCACTAAGAGCCTACGAGCCAAGGATGGTAACCACATCAGAGCCCGAGGCGCAGGAAGGCATAAGAGGGCTTATTTAAGCCATGAACGAACTACAATTCGTGCATATGAATGATTATGAAACCTATAACTTAATTGTTGACGAATAGCCAAAATGGGCACCAGTGAAATTATGGAAATAATACTAGTGGCATGAGCGGAGAACAAACCACTTCATTTAGGGTGGGGATACCTCTCCTTGATCTGAGGCCTTGAGTGGGAGTAAACCCCTCGAGAAGGGCTTTCACTTATTAGAGATAGAATACTCGTTTATTAGAGAGCGGAAACCATAAACCTTGGAATTTCCGTGGAACATTCCGGTTACATATATAAATAAGGAGACTACGTAGATATACCTTATACCCGACACCTAGGGTTTAGGAATCAGTAATTGTCAGATATAAACGTTGTGAGTGCACAATATGGCACGTCAAGTGACCAACGCTCAGAAGAGCTTGTGACTTAATGGATGAATTTCTCGGTAACCAGTTTAATCACTTGGTAAATAACATCATAAAATATGGAAGAATGTGAGAGAGACTAACCTACTTGCGAACCCGAAATTGAAACAAATGTCTTCACATTAAGAGGTAACAATATTACAACATGGTACGACAACCGCCCTACACCTAGAATTAGAGGACTCCCAGTGTGTTAACACCAGGAAGGGATTGAATATAAGATAAGACATTAGAATAAATGATTGAGGAGTTGCACCATCAATGGGCAACAGAGTAAAGGCAAGCTACCGTGGTGGTAGAGGTCGTGAAGACAATACCTATAGAAATGGATTAAGTCATGGTGCGCAGTAAAGTGACTATTATTTTAATACCCCGGACTTAAAAATGGTGAATTAATTATTCTAATATGATTATTAAAGGCCTAATGGTGCCTAGAGAGCATTGGTAAGAAGAATAAAACCAAAAGAAAAGAGAAAATGCGTAAAACGCGAAAAACGCTAAAACACGCATTAAATTAGTATAGGAGGTATATGACCTCGGTTAGGGTCCGAGATGGATTACTAAGGCTTAAATATGCTTAATTAGTGTGTGGGAATAATTCCCGAAGAAAACAGATCCAAATAATGGATTAAAACGCTAACGGAGTTTTAAAGCACGTTTTTTGAGAAAACCCGAAAACGTGACTTTAAGTGGTCAAATAGACCCTTAAAAATTATAGTTGACTATATAACTATAATTAAGTATTAATGGAAGCTTAATAACCATTAAAAATAAAGAAACGAGAAAAATCCAAAAAACGGGCCCTTAGTGAATAGTGCTAAACCGGGTAAAATAACGAGCGTTTTCTGTAAAAGACGAAAAACGCCCCAGCTTATATAGCTACAGTGGGGGCCGGTTTTGTACCCTCTCACACACACCCATACTTTACTAGAAAAGAAAGAAAATGAAAAGAAAGAAATGGAAAAAGGGGAAAAAGTAGAAAAGTAAAGGAGACTCTCTCTCCTCCCTCATTTCCCTCTTCTTCCTCTCTTTCCTTTTTCTTCTTCCCAGCCGTTAGCTCTCTTCTCCCATCTCTAGCAGATTTCTTGAAGCAGCCTCCAATGGCTTTTGCCATTTTCTTTCCTTGTACAAGCTTCCTTCAAGCTCCGAATTAAAAACCGAGCATAGATTCTTGCTCCTCTCACCAAGGCCTATCTCCCTCTCTTTTCAAAATTCAAAAAGGAACAAGTTAATTTTCATGGGTATATCTCATTTGAGAAGGAATTTACATGTTCTTGTTGCTAGACATCTCCTCTTTCATTCAAGGTAAGAAAAATCCATTTTTCTTCATCTCTTTGTCATGGCCGATTTTTGCCTCCATTGATACCTTGTTTATTTCCTTGTTGAGCTATTTTCCAAGCCTCCAATGGTGGTGGAGTGCCCTCTTTTAATTTATGGATGAAGGTCCATCTTAGAGCTACAAAGGTAATGACCTAATTATGTGTTCTAAATCTCCTCCTTAATTTCTAGGGCTATTTTATGAGCCTAAGTGTCTTGACTTAGTCCCATTCCATCCTTTTATGTTGGCTAGAGAATTGGGCAAGTGCTTGCCTTAGCCGATTTTTGGGGGTCAAGAGAATTGAGCAAGAGAGATGGAGAAAAGGAGAAGATAAGTGAAAAAGAAACCGTTGAAAGCTTAAGGTAACAAACCCACCCTAAATTATATTCTATATTATTAAATTTGGGATGGGTTAATAAAATGAATGAACACCACATTAGTTGTGGTAGTAATGTGCTTGTATGGTATTAATGCAAGTGAGGAAGAATTTGTGAAGTTAATGCTTGATTTAAGGGCCTAAGTGCCAAGTGTTTAAGTTATTGCTTTATATGGTGCTTAATGAGATTTTGCGTGAGTAATGAGGAAATGATGTGTGCTGAAGAACCCTTGTGGTTTGGCTAGTTTTAGGTTGAATTAGATGATGATATGAGCTTTGGGCAATGTTAGAAAAGTAGCCGGGTTATGACCAAATTCCGGTAGAAATCTAAGTGACTTAAGTGATGTATTGAGTGAAGAATAACCTAGTGTTATCTAGGTATGGATGGAGATTGATTTGGGTTAGTAAACCCCCTTGGAAATGCTTGTTAGAAGATAGAAGATTTGTGCAAAAATCTGTAGCAAAGGGAGTTGTTTAAGTGCCTTAGGAGTTTTAAGAAATAAAGAAGGTTTAAGGCTTTAAGAGTAAGGCATGAACCTTGGTGTGAGAAGTGCATTGTCGAGGAGGATTTGGAATGGTCACGTGGAGTGAGAACAAAATGCAAATTACCAAGAGATAAAAATCTGTAGCACAAGTGTGCAAAATGTAACAGAGAGAATTTGAATTTGAGCAAGAATTTGAGTAGGGATTAAACCTATGTTTTGAAGAGGTTTAGAGCATGTTTTAAGGTGTTTAAACATGTAGGAAACATGTGGAATGATTAGGGAATGATTAGAGGATAATTAGGGGTTGAAAACTGATCAAAAACTGTCAATTTTGACAGTTCCAGGGGTGGTCCGGGTTTGCAAATCGGTGCACAAACCCGGACCACATAAAAAATGCACCAGAAAGCCATCCCAGGGAGTGGTCCAGGTTTGTAAACCAGTACACAAACCCGGACCACATGAAAATTAAGGCAGAGACTGAAAACTGTGTTTGGTCCGGGTTTGTAACCCCGGACACAAACCCAGACCAATGTAAAAAGTTGCCAGAAAGTGTTTTAAAATGTCCTAATGATGGAGAAGTGAATGGTAATGGTTTTAGATGATTTTTAGGCCTTTTTTGGGGACATGTAAAGGTCCTAAGAAGTGTAAACAAGTGCTAGGAGTTAATGAGAAGCATGAACCTAAGTCAACAAGAGTAAAACCAAGATAACGGGATAACGGGATAATGGGGTAAGTACGGGAGTAGTAATTATTTAAGTACCGTAGGAGCTTGGTATTGATAATAGTGTTTGAAACATTATCAGAGAATCGTGTGTGAACCGAGAAATGTGAGGTCACACGGTACAGCTAACCCCGGTGAAAGGTATGATTTTCTCATGCCCCGTATGCTAACCGTGCTACGTTGATTTGTGTGCTATGTGTTTGTGTGCCGGCTTAATCAAGAGTAAAGCATGAAAATGACCCCTTGCTTGATTATGTAACTTGATGTGTGCGGTGTGTACTAACCAACCTTGACTTATGTGGTCTAACCTAGTGTATAGACCGACTCCTAGCTGAGTACCGTTTGGTTAGTGACTCATAGGATGAGCAGTTTTGTAACTTAACGAAACGTGCAAACACATGAAAACTATCGAACCAAGAACGATAATGTAAACACATGAACTCACTAGAATGTGAGGAAGATGTACGGGTTGAGTTAATACCCGATAACGGTTAGAAAACCAAAATTAAAACGATCCACGAAGTAAATAAAAGTGGAAGGATAAATGAATCCCCATCTAGGGGATTAAAGTGAGTTCAAGAATGTGAACTTGTGAGAAGAGTAAAAGTGATAAAAGGGACCATCAAACTCCCTCTAAAAGGTGGTCGACCTCCTATATGAGGTTCCGACCCGGTATGAGAAAATAACCAATAGATTAGTATACAAAATGATGGGGTAACCCATAAACCTAAGAGTACCCGAACTTAAGAATAATTCCCTAAGCCTTACGAAACATCGAGAGTGATGCATCTAGACTAATATACATAATTATATTATAACTCCAAAAGAGGAGTGTATGGGAATGTGTGAAGTCCGAGAGTAGTCGGACCTATGTTAAAGTAGTAGGAACTAAGAGAGAGTTCCGGGAGCTAGTTGAACCTTCTCACCTTGCTAGACCCAAAGTAGGGTCGAAACTGGGGAAGTAAGACTATGCTCAAAAGCCATGTGTTTTGGCTTAAGAATGTATTAAGAGAAACGAGCGTGACGTAGGAGACCTGTAATGTCTCGAGAACTACAAGAGCTTGAGTATAAGTAACCCAAGTGAGTGGGTGAGGTAATTAATAAGTTCCCAAGAGAGTGGGTGACATATTGAACAAGTAACCAAGGCATAGTGAGGTAGAACCCTCAAGGCCTAAGAGTAAACTGATACAAACTAACAACCTTGTTATGTTAGTTAGGGGTTGTATCCCACGATTGATTGTCGAATCCTTGTGTAGTGTACATACATAATGTATTACCATATGCATGTTGGTTGAATTAAAATGAACTCCATGCTCTCGACAAAAGTGGTCGGCGTACCCCGGTTAGCACGTGGGGTATGCGAATTTCATATGTAGCGTAAAGCTGAGCCCCTAGGGGCATCATTTTTATTTTTCAGGTACACCGAAGATGATACCGTTCGAGAGTAGGACGGGGTCGGTGGTTAGCATGGGTAGTTAGAATTTATTTTACTCATGTACTTGAATAAGGTGTAAGACCGAATATGTTATCGGCATCCGTATATTATAGACTCGGTATAGCAAAGAATGGAATTGAGATTTGTGTATGAGACTTGGTTAGAAATGAATGAGTATTGTATTTGTATTGAGTACTCGGTTATTCCGGTCCATCAGACCGCTATTGTAGTTGAGTTGGGCCTGGTTAGCCACTTGCGTGGCTAACGGCGTTGTATCACCCTCCGTTGTACTTAGAGTTCAACTGCGAGATTATGGTAAAATGTGTCAGTTTATGAGGTAATGACGAGTTTAGCGGTTGGGGTGTTACAAAAATGGTATCAGAGCGAAGTATCACTCTGATGACTGGAAATACCGAGCTTAGGATATACCGAGTTAGGAAATAGAGACTTAGGGCTAAGGGTTGAGTGATGCGTGAGAGATGCGCTAGCTAGGAACTTCCAGTATGACTTGGATACCTACAATACCAAACACGCTCTCCACAACCCCCGTATTAAAAGCTCGGGAAAGAACGCCGGAGAGACGGGAAAACCCGATTTGGTAGTTGTTAAATATATCCTTATGAACTAGAACCTGTCATACGGTAGGTTCCGAGAACCGGAAATCCCGGGGACGGATCCCGCTGGAACGACAATAACCGCATTTGATGGCGGGAGATCGAGGAATCCTATTCAAAGGAGATCGGAAACTGTAGAAGCATGGGGCGACATGCTTAGCAATCGCAAGAACCCGGCTGGCCGAGCAGCAGCAAGAAGGAAAACACCAACCTTGCAACGAGGCGGAAATGATGAAGTAACGAAAACCGGGACACATGTCTACGGACCGCCATAGTTAAATAATACCACCAACGGTATACTAATCGACTAAGAAGCCAGTCACGAGTAGGTACACCCACCCTGCCACACCCGAAGAGGTTGCAGTACCTAACTGACATAGCTTAGACAGCTACGAGCATAACTACGGGATATACCCGAACAGGACTACGGAATTAGTGCCTAACTAAAATAAGTTGCGGTAACCATGGTAAATGTGTGGGAGCGAGCACCAAGGAATGACATGGAACGGAGTAATTACTCCGACTCCGAGATTGGAGAAGCACCTAAATGGATGACAGTCACGTCAAGACGACAAGATGCAACTCTAAAGAGTAGTTATCCAACTAAAGGATCAAAGGAAGAGCCGACAAGGCTACCAAATACAATATGAACAATACCGTGACCGGTATGAGTTAACCCAAAAACCGCCTGTACCGCGCACTTGCCACGGCAAGTGCAGTAATAACGAGACTGTTAAGAGGAACTTTAACAAGCGATCAGTAATTAGCAAGTACCAAGATGGTGAGAGAAGCCAATATAGCAACTCAAACTTAAGAATTTTGAAACGAAACCTTGGAAAGGCCTAACGGCCTGACCACTGTATTGAAGAGCATACCAGTCGGAGAGAAGCTAGATCTACTAAGAAGCGACTGGCATTGAAATGCCGTGAAAAATTTATTTTCAAAACTCAAATTTTTCTTTCAAACGCAAAATTTTCCAAAAACCCTTAAATTTTAAAACCAAACCAGAGGAATCACAGTAAGGCGTCATAGGACGATTTAAGAGGAGTTGGCAATGGAATACTTCACCTAGGTGTGTGACCGCACTACAGTATACAAAAACTAGACATGGAACGACCGCACTCCGAAGGAGCTTGCGGGCCTGACGGACCAGTTATGAGTTAGTCAGGTAAGTGGTAATAAGATACTCCATGTATGTATACAAGGAGAGTACGGAACACGGGAAGTAGTCGACTCCATACTACGGACGAAAGAGCCAATTTAGACCAGAACAACTGACTACCACGAATGATCAAGGAGAAGAACCTAGTAAGATGAAATACCTAAGGATGTAGCGTTAAGAACTGCGAGAAGCACCGAGTATTAAGTATAGAGATAGGATATGTCTCAGAAATCACTAAGGAAACAAATGGTAACTGGAATGAATACCCAGCGTAAACGATACGGCGAATGCCTGAAGTGAACACTTCAATGTTTGATCACGGGATAGAGTTCCCACAGTATACCTCACTGGAGAGAATAATGTCCTGACCAAGAAGGTAAAGGAAAAAGAATCAATGGTCTACCGAGAATGGGAAACGTTACAACCCTAAATGGGATAGTTCAATATATATATAACCGCAAGGCGGAGTAAGAAACTGAACATACCCCAAGGTACCAGCCAAATGTACTGGCGTTACATAGCAACACCCACGAGTAAATCCGTGAAGGGTGCCGGAGCCAATAGTAGTTGAACGAGATATCGTGTTGAGAACACAAGTGTTAAAGCGAACACTCGGGTAGAACCCCGAAGGGATCCCACTTAACAAGGGAACACCCTAAATTGCCAGAGGGCATAAATTAATGTCGAGATACAAAAAGGGCCTTCCATGTACGGAAGTGTGATGAGATAACCATATCAAAAAGAGCCCCGTAATACCTCCAAACCATTTAATGGTATACGGAGAAGAAGAAACTTGTATAAGCAGCCCGCAAAGAGCATGGCTCGAGGCAATGTGGCTTGTAAGCTAAAAAACCAACTATAATGCGTAGATCCAAACTTTTCAAAACCTATGCAAAAAGGCATAAGAGGAATCGTGGAGAATGAACCACTACCTTACAGTGGGGATACCCCTCGTTGTGGTGGGCCTATGGAGTGGAAATTATGTGAATCCTCCTGAGAAAGGCTACCACCTAAGAATGTAATGTGAAACCGCCAACGCTGTGTAATGAAACTTGAGCATGTGTCTATTGCCAAGGAGTAATTTGAATAGAAATAGTATTTAGAAAGGCTTTGGTAGCAATGGACGGAAACTGAGAGAGTAATCAGTTGAGTAGTAAACATAGTATGTGTGCAATGCGAATTGCATAGTAAACAACACGCAAGGAGCGCAGAAATTTAAAAAGTAGTATATTATATTGAGCCAAGTGAGTGGCAAGCCATAGTGTAAATGGCGGGAATACATGAGCGGAAACTAAAGTAGTAGCGGATGCCATGTAAACAAATGTTTTTAATGAGTAAGAACGTGGTACGCAACAAGCGACCATTGTAAGAGTATAGTCAGATTATGATATGGCGTTGATGAATAAGGATGGTAGAGAGACTGGACAACAAGGAAACAATGTTCATTCCTATGGCGATCACATAAGAGAGTTACTACCAAGGGTTTACGCCTCTGCACTCTGTAGGACTGAGTGTTTTGGTATTGCACTCGTGCAGTAATGATCTAGTGGGATAGCTAGGAATTTGGGAAATGTCAACGAACATGGCGCAAGCCTGTTGAGCAAAAATCTAGAGAAATAACCGTGCGGTCGTAGGCCAGAGATGCACGAAAAATGTGGGCCCATAACCCATAGGTCCCAGGACCGATGCATGGTAAATGCGGAGTAATATGATTGAAGGAATTCTTGTGCAGAAACAAGTAAACAAACACAATTCAGAAGTCACTATTAAACGAGGAAGCACTACATACTAAGTAGTAGCTTGACCTCAACCGACAATAAGTCGGAAAAAGTAACTGAATAATCACAAAGGTATACAGTACTATACGAAATAGATTTCCAGAGAACTGGAGAGAAAATCTATAACTCATCGAATTCGCATACGGTAAGAGATACCACGCGACGATTGAGAAACCCTTATTCCCAAGACAAAAAGGATAAAAAGGGAGTGGATAATACATTGAGAATACCAAAAAGGGAGAATTAAGCGCTAGTTATCAGGTCACGCAGCAGAAGCTAGTGGGCCGTAATTCAAAGGTTAAGTATACCTGGAAAATGTGAGTAAATGGCTAATCATAAACGCCTTGAAGCCTTAGAGGCAAGAACCGAACCCGGTTATGAGTTAATTAACCGCATCGAAGTTAAAACACTTCATGAAGCCCGAATTAGTGATCCAATGTTCAGTGATAACATATGGTCGATTACGTGGGTGTAACCCCTTTTAAGGGGGGTAGGCGAGAAACTGCTTAGAGTATTTTTTATGTATAGGTGCGTAAAATACCATGTGCATAGCACAAAAGAAATTGTTTTGATGATTGGAACTCATGTTACATATACATGTGTACCCATTCATTATGTAACTATGGTTATTGCGCATGAGAGATGCGAGTAACGTGTATATAATATTTATGAGAAGAGGAGCAGAGAAACTCCTGGGGAATGAGAATCCCTATAGTATATGTCTATTGAGATTAGACATGAGATATGCTGAGTATGAATCGGTATGAAACCGATGTGTAACCTAGTAGGAAGTGAGTTTCCCTAGGTGATTTTATTTGAGAATGATTGATGGAGTGAGTTCCATCCTTTGGAGTTGTATGATGTATGTTTTAATTGAGTAACAATTTGATGAAATGAGGCCATAAGTATGGAATGCCTAGGCAAAGTAAGTGAAGCAAATGGAGAATAATGAATGACTTAGGTTCCATAACTAAAAGATAAATTGGAATGGAATGTGTTGTGAATACGACTAGAAAGAATAAAAGATAGAAAATGAAAATGTTTGACTATCTGACTGTTTGAAACTGACGTAGGAGGTGGAACTTGATCTGCTAGCGATCAAGGGAAGCCGAACACAAATTGGGGTGGAAGGATAGTTCAACACTGATGCTGATCACATCAGGGTTGGACGATTCTTGAAGCTACCTATAAGTGGTCACAAGTAATCACGCTAAGAAAAGTTGCAGCTACCATAAACTGGACTTGGAGTTGTGTGATGTTTTAAAAAGAATTTTCAAACAGAATTTGAAAAAGGATTTTCCTTCGTGCATGAAGGCGAAAACTAGTTTTGAAACCATTGCACCGTACGTGCGGCGGTCCTACGTGACCGGTTGGGGCGGTGACAGTGTGTGATTTTTCCAAAGGAAACGGGATGGGGAGAGTACCCTGAGAATGTCGTGTGTTGAGTGAGTCAACCAGAGTGCCTGAGGATATGTATATGTGTAATGTTTTGATCAGAACCGAAGGGACCGTGGGCCAGAGAGAGTAAGTGCCCATTTGTCATGAAACGGCTGTGAACCAGAAAGTGTAAGTATTCAACGTGACCGCTACTTGAGGGGTCAGTAGTGTATTACTCAATATGGATTCGAGGACTGTAGCGCCTTCTTGTCTTCGGACCGATTCCATGGAGAGAATACAAAAGAGTATTTTTGATTGCTATGCATGCGGTGATATGTGTGTGGTATGTGTAGTGTGTAAAGAGACAGACTTGTGAGTCTGTAAGGTCGTATAGAGATTACGACCTTGGCATAGAGTATGTATATGAGTAACGATATTAGATTCACCAACTTTGAGGGCAAAGTTCTTTAAGGGGGGAGGATTTTAATACCCCGGACTTAAAAATGGTGACTTAATTATTCTAATATGATTATTAAAGGCCTAATGGTTCCTAGAGAGCATTGGTAAGAAGAATAAAACCAAAAGAAAGAGAAAATGCGTAAAACGCAAAAAACGCTAAAACGTGCATTAAATGAGTATATGATGTATATGACCCCGGTAAGGGTCTGAGATGGATTCCTAAGGCTTAAATATGCCTAATTAGTGTGTGGGAATAATTCCCAAAGAAAACGGATCCAAATAATGGATTAAAACGCAAACGGAGTTTTAAAGCACGTTTTTTGAGAAAACCCGAAAACGTGACTTTAAGTAGTCAAATAGGCCCGTAAAAATTATAGTTGACTATATAACTATAATTAAGTATTAATGGAAGCTTAATAACCATTAAAAATAAAGAAACGAGAAAAATCCAAAAAACGGGCCCGGTTAGTGAATAGTGCTAAACTGGGTAAAATAACGAGCGTTTTCTATAAAAGGCGAAAAACGCCCCACCTTATATAGCTACAGTGGGGGACGGTTTTGTACCCTCTCAAACACACCCATACTTTACTAGAAAAGAAAGAAAAGGAAAAGAAAGAAATGGAAAAAAGGGAAAAAGTAGAAAAGTAAAGGAGACTCTCTCTCTTCCCTCATTTCCCTCTTTTTCCTCTCTTTCCTTTTTCTTCTTCCCCAGCCGTCAGCTCTCTTCTCCCCTCTCTAGATTTCTTGAAGCAGCCTCCAATGGCTTTTGCCATTTTCTTTCCTTGTACAAGCTTCCTCCAAGCTCTGAATTAAAAACCGAGCATAGATTCTTGCTCCTCTCACCAAGGCCTATCTCCCTCTCTTTTCAAAATTCAAAAAGGAAGAAGTTCATTTTCATGGGTATATCTCATTTGAGAAGGAAACCACATGTTCTTGGAGCTAGACATCTCCTCTTTCATTCAAGGTAAGAAAAATCTAAGACAAATCCATTTTTCTTCATCTCTTTGTCATGGCCGATTTTCCAAGCCTCCAATGGTGGTGGAGTGCCCTCTTTTAATTCATGGATGAAGGTCCATCTTAGAGCTACAAAGGTAATGACCTAATTATGTGTTCTAAATCTCCTCCTTAAATTCTAGGGCTATTTTATGAGCCTAATCATCTTGACTTAGTCCCATTCCATCCTTTGAAGTTGGCTAGAGAATTGGGCAAGTGCTTGCCTTAGCCGATTTTGGGGGGTCAAGAGAATTGAGCAAGAGAGATGGAGAAAAGGAGAAGAGAAGTGAAAAAGATACCCTTGAAAGCTTAAGGTAAGAAACCCACCCTAAATTATATTCTATATGGATTAGAATATGGGATGGGTTAATAAAATGAATGAACCCCACATGAGTTGTGGTAGTAATGTGCTTATATGGTATTAATGCAAGTGAGGAAGAATTTTTGAAGTTAATGCTTGATTTAAGGGTCTAAGTGCCAAGTGTTTAAGTTATTGCTTTATATGGTGCTTAATGAGATTTTGCTTGAGTAATGAGGAAATGTTGAGTGCTGATAGAACCTTTGTGGTTTGGCTAGTTTTAGGTTGAATTAGATGATGATATGAGCTTTGGGCAATGTTAGAAAAGTAGCCGGGTTATGGCAAAATTCAGGTAGAAACCTAAGTGACTTAACCTGCAAAATCAGGGGATCCTTCTTAGGCGGAATTCTCAATCTTTTTAATTGCCAAGGGACCTTCATCTAGTTTTTTTAAAAGATACGATGCACCCCACATCAACAGTGTGTGGCTAGTATTCCAATTGACTGTATGCAATCTACAGACATACATGTCCAAGTGTTTAAAGATTTCTCAGACCTATTGATTTTCAAAACTGAAAGAAGATGTGAATCCAATCAAAATTGGAGATGGAGATGTTCCTAGCTTCTCCATCTCCATCTCTATCCATAAGACATGAAACTCATCAACCGGGCAATCTGGTACCACTTTATCTTCATATAGTCCCCCATATCGCCATATAATCGACTAAGTTTCCTCTTCTCCTCCTCATATAACTATTCTAGAAAACTGTATTCTTCATTCAAGGTCATAAAGTGGGCCAATAATTGGTTAATCGCCACCGGACTCTACTTCGTGGCAGCCTCACTTAACTTTTTATCCAATTTCTTCAACCTCTCTGTTTCTGAGTTCTCATTCATCCTTTCATCTGTATCTGCCTCTATCTCTTTTGTATAATGCTTTTCTTCTTTTGTCTCTTTTGTATCCGTAGAGGAATCATTATGATCGTTGGTACTTTCATCTTCAAAAGAGGTAGCAACTGTCTCCATCGGCCAAATTCACCTGGCTTTTTATCCGATTTTCTCTATGATGATTCTGAAGATCAATACCACTCAGTCTCTGCTGATCTCAGAATTCCACATTATTCAGCTGTGTCATCCCCAAAGTTTTCAGTGCTGTCCAGTTCTGATTGTTCGATCTACTGAAGCTTCCACAGCATACTAGTCAGAGGTGACTAAAGGAAAATGAGAGAAGGAAGGTCGTGAAGGAAAAGTTAGTGGGCCCTTCCGAGTTTAATTTTTTTTATTAAAGGTTGATGACGATCGAAGGTGCATAGCCGCTAGCCAAAAAATGTAGAGGGATACTAAAAATAACTACAAGAAATTAAGAAGCTGTAAGTAGAGGTCTATAATATGCCCAATGGTGGTCATATAGATTTCCAAAACATTAGAGGGTTAATTGGAATGCCTGACCAGATAACAAATCTGAGAAGAATGTGAAGGAACTTAAAGTTTGATGTTGGTATTGGTATTGGTATTGGGAAACGTAGATAAACTTCTGGGTGGATGATAAGGTAAAAGCAATATAGGGAAGGGGACGTCAAGCAAGCTGGCCATGCCGTAATGCTATGTCTTTGTAATTACTTAATACACCCTATAGTCATCTAATATTTGCACCCTAGGTTATACTATAATATAATATAACATTTTAAAAACATAAAAGCCTCAAAACACTTAATCCCCATTTAATTTCTAACCAAATTGCGCCATAACTACACGGATATATTTGTACGCATGCCGAAATGCATTATATTTGACGCCTAATAAACACATTAATTCCCAAGTCCATTGTACAACCAGCAAGTAAAAATCAGCACATAGTACAACAATAGATGCGCGCGACAGTTTGGTTTGTAGGCAAAATTATTCCCAAACACACACTTTTATTTCACGCCTTTAATCCCAAACAAATAGAGCGTGTATGTTCCTGATTAACAAGTTTGGTTTGCAAAATAATCTCATCAGCAGAAGAATAGAGGCGATAGATCTAGCGCGCATGTATGTTCCTTTCGCTAGTTGGGGTTGTAAAATTATTGCAGATCTAGCTAGAGTGAAGGCCAGGAGGCGCCGTGCGCAACAGGGCATGTATGTTCCTGTTCGTGCGATTTTGCAAAAATTAATTACTGATCGAAAGAGTATATGAAAAATAACAATAGGCATATATATATGTATACCTGTTAACAGATTGCGCGCAAAGTAACCGAAAGAGAGGCGATCGATATCAACGCATGCATGTAATGGCCTTCATCACTAGTTTGGCCGGGTTGCAGATTAGAAGATTGAATATTATTGAAGATGGCGCGCATAGTATCGGAAGAAAGGAAGAAGAGGTGTCGTGGCGGCGGTTGTAATTTCTTGCGGGCTCAGTCGATTCAATTGAGAAGAGAGCTTAGAGTGTTTACAGAGAGGTTTGCAGAGAGTGGGTAGCGGAACAGTCACGATTTGATTGATGAGAAGACTACAAGGGAGGGCGAAAAGAGTTTATAATTTAGGTAACATAAAGAACGCTTCACTTAAGAAGCGTTCTTTATGCTGACCGTAAGTAGCATAAAGAACGCTTCTTAACTGAAGCGTTCTTTATGTTATCGCGCCCAAAGAATGCCTATTTACAAAGAGTTGTTTTTGTCCTTGGTGAAGCGTTCTTTATACGTCACATATAAAGAATGCCTATTTACAAAGAGTTGTTTTTGTCTTTGGGCGCGATAAAAAAAAGAACGCTTCGTAAGCAAAGCGTTTTTTAAGATGTCCGGCCTATGATAAAAAAACGATTTACAATATAACCGTTTTTGAAGAGGCGTTGTTTATTCTTTTTTTTCCCAGCACTGTTCCTTCGAGAATTGTTCCTGTATATCAATTAGGCCTAACTAAGCCTTAGGAATCCATCTAGGACCCTAACCGAGGTCGTATTCCTCCTATGGTCATGTAACGCTCATTTTTGTGTTTTATGCTTTTTAAGCGTTTTCTCTTTTCTTTTGGCTTTATTTTCTTCACCAAAATTCTTTAGGCACTATTAGGCCCTCAAATACCTTATTAGAATTATTTAATCACCATTTTTAAGTTTGGGGTATTTCAATCTACCTTAAAGAACTTTTCCCTCAAAGTTGGTGAATCAAATATTGTTACCCACATTGGTACTCTAAGATAAGGTTATAACCTCTATATAACCTCACAGACTCTAACATCTGATTCGATGTATACCACACATACACAAAACATGTCGCTGCATGCATAGCAATCAAAAATATTTTTTTCCTTCCTCTCTATGGGGTCCATGCAGAGATAAAGAAGGTACCATCCTCTCTCATGTCGAGTGATCCCTCAGGTACCGGTCATGTTTGAACACTTACGCTTTCTGGTTCACGGTCATCATGACTTTGGGCACTTATGCTCTCTGGCCCTACAGTCCTTTGGTTCTGATCTAATTCATTTGCACATCTAGAGTTCCTCAGGCACTCACTGGTCATCCACACTGACACAGGACTACTCATATCCCGCTACCCTTGGAAAAATACAAAACACACACTACAAACGTCCTACCGGTCACTTAGTACCGTTGCTCATCCGTTGTAGTGGTTTCAAAACTAATCATCACTCCCACCAGCTCACACACTAGCCTTACTCCCCGGGTTCGACCCGATACCGGTGCCTAGCCATGGGAAGGTCCAACTAGCACCCGTGGGAGCGGTTTCAAAACTGGTCCTCCTTCTCAAGTTTGAAGAAAATCCTTTTTGCCAAAATTAGTTGGAAATTCATTTTTAAAACTCAATACAACTCCAAATTCCAATTTATGATAATTACATCTATTACTAGCGTTATTACTTGTGGCCACTTACAGGGAGTTTCAGGAGTCATTCAACCCCGATGTGATCAGCATCGGTGTTGAACTATCCTTCGACCCCAATTTGTGTTCGGTTTCCCTTGATCACTAGCAAATCAAGTTCCACCTCCCACTTCAATTCAAACAATCAAGTAGTCAAATATTACTCCATTTTCTATCTTTTAATCTTTCTAGTCATAATCATCGAGCAATTCATTTTTCAATTTCTAGAATTTATTTCCTTACTTATTACTCATCTCATTAATTATTACTCCATTCATCTCTTAAATACTTACCTAAGAAATTCAAAAGCATAACTCCAATTAATTTTTCTCTCCATCAATCGTTCACAAGTCAAATCAGATAAAATCAAATCACCTAGGGAACTCAATTCCCACTAGGCTCAACATCGGTTTCATACCAATTTATACTCATCATATCTCACAACATACTCATTTCTCAACGCCGGTTTTATAACGACTCATATCTCATACTATTACTATGTCTAATCTCACAAAGACATATACCATCGGGGATCTCATTCCCCTAGAGTTTCTCTACTCTTTTCCACCTCTAATATCACAATCAACCATAATTACACTATGAATGGACACGTATGTTTATATAACATACGTACCAATAATCAAAACAAATTATTTTGCGCTATGCGCATTGTAGTTTACGCATTTATTACGTAAAACATACACTTTGCGGTTTTCGCTCTACCCCCTTAAAAGGCATTACGACCACGTAATCTACCATGTGTCAATATTGAACATTGGTTTGAGGCGTTCATCCATCATAGAGTGTTTCAGCTTCCACGCGGTCTATTATACAATGTATTCTGGTCAAAGGGGTCTTAACCATATAGACGGTTTTGTCCCTGCACCAAGAATCCTTGTCGGAGTTTGTTTAACTCTTAACCGGGTTCGGTTCTAGCCTCATAGGCTTCAGGGTGTTGATAATTAGCCATTCACTCTTATCCATTAGGTATATTTCACCTTAGAATTGGGCCCACTAGCTTCTGCTGCGCGACCTGATAACTTAGGGTTTGCTCGCCCTTCTCGTTATTCTCAATGTATTGCACATCACCTTTTTATCCCTTTTATCTTAGGAATAAGGTTTCTCGATCAATGCGTGGTATTCCTTTACCGTATGCAACTCAATGAGTTATAGATTTTCTATCCAGCTCTTTGGAAATCTATTATACATACTATTGTATACTTTCGTGATCATTCACTTGATTCTTCTGACGTGTTGTCGGTTGAGGTTGAGCCACTACTTAGTATGTAGTGCTTCCTCTGTTGCCAATGGCTTCTGAATTATGCCCATTAATCTAATTTTGTACAAGTGTTCTTTTACTTGTACGACCTTGCATTTTCTATGCATCGGTCCTCTAATGTTCATAGGCTTCCTTCCGCTTTTATTCAGGTGGAATTCACTTCTTGTGATTATTGGTGTGTCCAACACTCTTCGTGCTTCTTTGGCCCAAGGCCACAGGGATTGTTTCTAAGCTTCCGCTTAACTGCTTGTGCCTTGTTCATTGTGGTATTTACAACACTTCCGTATTTCGTACGGTTTAGTTATTTGATGTTTGGGTACTTTTGTCCCAATTCTTATTGCTCCATTGTGTCTTGTTTGTAGCTTGTATAATATGCCGTTGTCTGGCCATATTCATGCAATGGTCGCTTACTGCGCACCATGTTCGTGTTTGCTTACAACTTTGGTTTCCATGGCATCCGCTATTATTAGCTTCTGCTCATGTATCTCCACCATTTATGCAATGGTTCGCCATTTACTTGGCTGATTATGGAATATGCTATTCTTCCTGTTCCTGAGCTCCTTGAGCGTTATTGATTTACACTTTATGTTATATCCAGACAGTGTTTTTTTTCTTTACCGATTACTCTTCAGTTTTGACGGTTGCTATCGCTTGGCAGTAATTAGTTGCTTAAGCTTCACCACATTATTCGTTTGAAAGATATGTATTTTTATACTCCACTGATGGCATCCTCTTCTTTGGAGTCTATAAGTTCGCCGCTCTTGCGGTCTCACCTTAACGAGGGGTATCCCTGCCCATTAGTTATTAAACAATCTTTGTTGGTGCCATTCTTGGTAACTCTCCATATGATTCTCAGTAGGTTTGCAACCATTGTATCTACGTATTGTAGTAGGTTCATGGCTTATAGTCCATGTTGCCTAGAGTTCTTCTCATCGTAGGTTGTTCACACGTATGTCACTTCTCTGTATACCATCAATTAACTTGGAGGTAATACTGGGCTCAATGACAAGATTGTCGCATTACACTCTCGTTCAGTGGAGACCCTTTAGGTATTTGATACCATCGGTGACATTTGTCAATTTTAGGGTGTCCCTTGTCAAGTGGGATCCCTTAAGTGTTTTAACTGAATGCTCGTTCTAGCTCTTATGCTCTTATCACGACGCTTCATTCCATTGTTGTTGACACAGTCACCCTTTAAGGATTGCTCCTAGGTGTTGCTAAGTTGCGCAATTACGTTTGGCTCGTATTTTGAGTATGTTCAGTTTACTCCGCATTGCGGTTCTGGATTTCAAATTTTCCCGTTTAGGGTTATGACGTCTCCCGTTCTTAGGGTAGACCACGAATGTCTCTCCTTTATATTCTTAATCTGTTTAATATCCTCTTCGGTGAAGAATGGTATTCTCCGGTAACTTATAGGACTATTTTAGGTATTTTACCCCGTTCATTGAACATTGGCGTGTTCATGTTAGGCATTTGCCTTAGTGTGTTTAGACTGGGTATCCATTCCAGCTAACGTATGTTTTCTTCAAGATTCTTGAGACATGTCCAATGTCATTACTCAATTACTAGTGCTCCTTGCACTTCCTAACTCCTAATCATCCTCTTGAAGTGAGTTCTTGACTCCTTAGCTTGTGAGTTTATCTGAGCTCTTTCGATCGTTCGAGGTGCCCAACTGTTCCGTTCAAATTTACCTTATGGTCCGTAGTGCGGAGTTGACTACTTCCCGTGTTTCGCACACTACTCGTACACATACGTGGGGTACCTTACTAGTACATTACTACTTACCTGACTAACTCACAAATGGTCTGTCAGGCCCGCAAGCTCCTTTGGAGTGCGGTTGTCCCACATCTCGTTTTTGGGTACACTCGTAGTGCTCATCACACGCCTAGGTGAAGTATTCTATTGTCAACTCCTCTTGTATCATTCTATGATAACTTACCATGATTCCTCTGGTTTTGTTTTAAAAAATTTGAGGTTTAAAATATAATTTGGGTTTGAAAGAAAAGTTTTGAGTTTGAAAGAAAATATTTATGGTTTTACCATGTCTGGGGGTCTTGACCAAGTCTAGCTTCTCACTGACTGGTATACTCATTAATACGATGGTCAGGCCGTTAGGCCTTTCCAAGGTTTCGTTCTTCAAATTCTTAGGATTGGTGATCCTATATTTGCTTCACTGTCATGGTGGTACTTTAGTAAGTACTTGTTGATCATTAAAGTTTTCCAAACAGCCCTGTTGTTGCTGCACTTGCCCTAGCACGTGCGCGCGTAGGTCGCTTTTTCAGGTTGGCATATACCGGTTACGGTGTTGTTTCTATCCGTATTTGGTGGTTTTATTGGATCTTCCTTTGATCTTTAGATCTTAGTGATCAATTTCCTGAGTGGCTTCTCCATGTTCTGGCATGATTGTCAATGATCAGGGTGTTTCTCGATGTTGGGTGTCCTTGTTTGTTTAGTCATGTGTCTTTCCTTATTCCTCGTTCCCACACCTTTACTGTGGTTACCGAGGTTTGACTTATCCTTAGGAACTACGTTGTAGTCCTATTGGTGTATGTTCCATGGATGTCCTTATAGTTGTATGAACTATGTTATTCGGGTATTACTACTTCTGGGCGCCATAGGTTTGGAGTTATTCATTCTTGACTAATTCCTTTAGTCGGTCAGTATACCGTTAGTGGTATTACCAACCATTTGCAGTCCGCATACTCTCTTATCTCCGGTTTTATTATTCCGCCTCTTTGCTTCATTGCGCGGTTGTGATTTCCTTCTTATTGGATACACATGGTTCTCGCGACTACGAAGCACATCGCCCCATGGTGCCACAAATTTCATTATCCTATGGTTGGGATTTTCAATCTTCCGCCATTAAGTGTGGTTATTGTCATTCAAATGGGAACCATCTTCGGGATTTCCAGTTCTTGGAATCTGCCGTATGACATGTTCTTTCTCTTACAAGGCTTATTTTACAACTGGCGGATCGGGTTTTCCCGAGTATGAGTGGTCTTTCCATCTCTCTAGCGTTCTTGTTCCAACTTTATAATGTGGGATGTGGAGGGCGGGTATGGTTATTGTAGGTTCCTGGTACAAACGGAAATTCCTAACTAGCATACCTCACACGCTAACACTCAACCCTTAGCCCTAAGTCTCTATTTCCTAACTCGGTATTTCAATCATCAGAGCGATACTTCGCTCTGATACCACTTTTTGTAACACCCCTACCGCTAATCCAATCATTATCCCGTAATCCGTCTCAATTACCAATAACAAAGCAGCGGAATTTCACTTACAAACGGTGGGTGATACAGTACCATTAGTCACCCACGTGACTAACTAGGTGTTAAGAGAAGATCCTTTAGTTTTGATGATAGCAAACCTTGTATTGTCTATCTAATGCGTTTGTCAAGATTCATGATTTTAGATAGATAGGTGACTAAGTGGCTTAGCACACAAGTTGCAAGCACACTTAAGTCATGAGTGGCTTAGCACGCAAGGTCGCAAGCGCGCTCAATCCACGACATATGTTATACCAGTCGGGCACCTGTCAGCGAGATCTCCGGAGAACTTATAGCGAGACACAAGCAGTCAAGAACCACATCATCATATATCTCATACATCAGACGTTAAACAAGGACCAAAATGAGTTAGCAACATCGACAAACTCACTCAGATGATTCACAACCACATAAGCAACTTGCTCATGACAAACTCACGACAAAAGGTGTATCTCATTAATGTACAAGATAACAAGATAAACAAAGGCTATTAATGAACATCATTACAAAGCCGTAATAAATTCAGAAGAGAGCATTTATGAGCATTAATGAGCCAGACAAGGTCAGGCAAGTTGAAGTGTGCAAGTGGTGACCAACCACTTGGGAGACGCGCCGCCAACTTGCCCATTCACAAGGCAACGCATGTGCTGTTGGTTCCAGATCAAGTTGGAAGAAAATCTGCTGTAGGGTGCGGCTATAATATTCGTAGAAGAATGAGTACTCTACTCTTAAAGTCTACAACTCATAGGTTGTTGGTTGACATCTCAACTAAGTTGTATATATACGTGCATTAATGTTCCTTGTAAGATAAGCTTGTGCGAGAGAAAAGATAGAGATAATCTGGGCAAGTATGGATCAGACTTAGGAGTGTGTGTAAGCGCTAGAGAGTTGGTGAGCTAGAGAGGACTGGATTAGAGTATCAATACATTGGGTATTTGATAGGACGGCAAGTTGGGCAACGGTCGGTGAACTGTAGGCCGATAGTCAGGAGAGGGCTGACGACTTTAGGGGTAAAGTTGAAACTGTCCTGGGAGTCCGTGTGTGGGGCAAGGGAAGTTGAGTGAATTTCATGTGTGTAAATTCTCAATCGAAATGTGTTTTCCAGTTTAAGTTTATCTCTCATCCCTTCCTAAACTATCAAGTTGCATTAGAAGTCCACGATACGTCAACGACACGTCAGGGACGCATCAGGAAGCGCTTGCTAGTTTCAATTGGTATCAGAGCGGGTCTCTTCTAGAAAGGTAACTGCTTTTGAAGACGATCAAGATGTCTCATGCAAGCATTCTAGCAGTAGAAGAAGGTTCTCTGCCAAATCAACCACCACTCTTTAATGGAGACAACTACACTCACTGGAAGAACTAGATTGTAACACCCCAACCGTTAATCTCGTCATTACCTCTTAAAACTGTTACTAATTACTCCTACTCACGCAGCGGAACTCTAATTACAACGAGGGTGTGAAACAACGCCGTTAGCCACCCATGTGGCTAACCAGGCCTTTCTTACATACCGTAACGGTCTGATGAACTGGAACAACCGAGTACTTCATACAAATACAATACTCAATTCATATCTCTACTATACCGAGTCTACAATATACGGATGCCGATAACATACTCGGACTTACACCTCATTCAAACGCATAAGTAATTACAATCTAACTACCCATGCTCACAGCAGTCCCCGTCCTACTCTCTCGAACGGTGGTCAGCTTCAGGTACCTGCACACTAAAAACGTTCCCCCTAGGGGGTCAGCTTACGCTGCGCATGAAATTCGCATATACCGCGTGCTAACCGCGGTACGCCGACTACTTTGGGTCGGATATACATGGAGTTCATTTTAATCAAACAACATGCATCATGGCAATACAATATATATGTATATCACACAAGGAATCTACATCCAATCACTTAACACGATTCCAAACTAACATAACAATGTTGTTAGTGGTAGCTGGTTACTCTTAGGCATTGAGGGTTATTCCTCACTATGCCTTGTTTACTTATTCGATACCTCACCCGCTCTCTCGGGTTACTTATTCGTATACACACCCATTCTCTTGGGCTACTCATTCTTATACTTACCCATTCTCTCGGGTTACACATTCATATACTCACCCCTTTCTCTCGGGTTATTTATACTCATTATCTCACCCACACTCTTGGGTATTTATAACTCACCCACACTCTTGGGTCATTCATACTCAAGCTCTTGTAGTTTCTCGAGACACTACAGGTCTCCTACGTCACGCTTGTTGCTCTTATACATACTTAAGCCAAAACTCATGGCTCTCTAGCATAGTCTTACTTCCCCGGTTTCGACCCTACTCTGGGTCTAGCATGGTGGGAAGGTTCAACTAGCTCACGGAACTCTCTCTTAGTTCCTATCTCCTTACTTAGGTCCGACTACTCTCGGACTACTCTCGTTCCCGTACACTCCTCTCTCGGAGTTATAATAATATCATGTATATTAGTCTAGAAGCATCATTCTCGATGTTTCTAATGACCTTGGGAACTTTACTTAATTTCGGGTAATCTTAGGTTTAAGGGTTACCCTCACATTCATATACTTATACTTTTGGATATTTTCTTATACCGGGTAAAACCCTCATATAGGAGGTCGACCATGTCTCAAGGGAGTTACATAATCCCTTAGGTCTCTTTTACCTTTCTTATAAGTTCACATTTTTGGACTAACTTCAATCCTCTCGATGGAGGTCATTTATCTCTCCACCCATATTTATTTCGTGGATTGTTTCAATAAGGTTCTCTAACCGTTATCGGGTATATACTCAACCGTACATCTCCTCACATTTTAGGGAGTTCGTATGTTTGCGTTATCGTTATACTTCAATCGATAGCTTGTGTGTGTTTGCATGTTTTCGTTATCATACGCATCGATCCGTTCTACGGATCTCTAGCGAACGTTACTCACCATGAGTCGGTCTTTACACTATGTTAGACCACACCGCATACAAGTATGTTAGTTCATTCAACATACAACAAGACATACATAATCAAACAAGGGATTATTTTCATGCTTTAGTCTTGATTAAGCCGGCACACAAACACACAAATCAGAGTAACTCGGTTAGCATACGGGGCATGAGAAAATCATACTTTCACCGGGGTTTTTACTTTACCGTGGCATCTCACCATGCTCGGGTCACGCACGACTCTCTGATAATGTTTCAAACATTATTGTTAACACTAAATTCATACGGTACATAATAAAATGCTATTCCCGTATTTACCCCGTTATCCATTAACTCGGTTTTACTCTTGTCACTTGAGTTCTCACTTCTCAATCACTTCTAACACTTTATCGCACTTCCTAGGGCCTTTACATGTCACCAAACAAGGCCTTAACATCTTATAACACCATTAACATTCAAACCCCATCATTTAAACCCTTTAAAACACTCTCTGTAGGTTTCTGGGGGTGGTCGGGACTTGGTCCTTACCCTAAGTCCCGGACCAATTGCAAAACACAACTCTCGGGTGAAAATTACACATGGTCCGGGACCTTGTCCTGGAGTATAGTCCCGGACCAACCAAGCATTTGCACTCTCGGCCTTAATTTAGGTGTGGTCCGGGACTTTGTCCAAGGACCAAGTCCCGGACCCTGCTAAAAACCTGCTCCAAACTTGATTTTTCCACTCCAAATCAATCCTTAAACCACCCTTAATCTTTCCATAAACTTTCCACAAGTTTTCCACATGTTTAATCACCTTAAAACATGCTCTAAAACTCTTCAAATCATGGGTTAAACCCTTACTCAAATTCTTGCCCAAAATCACAAATTTGCATTCTCCTTTTGCACTAATGCACACTTGTGCATTTTCTAACCTCTCTTGATACTTGCATTATTGCTCTCTCTTCATTTAACCATTCCAAAACTTCCAAGATAATGCACACCTCATACCAAGTTCCATGACTCACTCTTAAAGCCTAAAATCTTCTTTGTTTTCTAAAAACTCCTAAGGCACTTACACAACCTCTTTTGCTACAGATTTTGCACCAATCTTCTAACTTGTCACAAGCATCCCCAAAATGGTTTACTAACTCCAATCAATCTTCATACATACCGAGCCTCTCCTAGGCTATTCACCACCCAAACCAACACTTAATCCACTTAGATTTCTACACAAATTTTGCCATAACTTGGCTACTTCTCTAGCATTGCCCAAAACTCTTCTCATCTCATTATTCGACCTAAACTAACCAAACCCATCATGGGTTCTACCAGCACATACAAGTTCACCAATGCTCATCAATTCTACAAATACAACACAATGCTTAATTCATAAAATGCATAGCACATAACGAACACTTATTTCACAAATGTTTTCTCTCTTGTATCATCTCTATACAAGCTCATTTCTACAACACCCTAGTGGGGTTCATACATTTATTGACCCAACCCAAATTCTAATACATATAGAATATACATAAGGGTTGGTTTTTACCTTAATTTCTCTTAAGTTTCTTTTAGACATTCTTCTCCTCTTCTCTTCATCCAAAATCGGTCATGGCCAATCACTAGCCCAATTCTCTAGACCAATATACCAATGGATATAAGGAGTACTCATTAGTTCTCCTAACTATGAAAATAACTCATGAATTCAAGAGGAGGGCTCAAGGCATTAAATTTGAACATTACCTTTGGAAACCCTAGAATTGATTTGCCAAGAATCAAAGGAGGAGCTCCAACCCACCATTGGAGGCTTGGAGAATAGCTCAAACAAGGAAAGGCAAGGCATTACAATGTGCCCAAAATCGGCCAACAAGAAGAGGTGAAGAAAAAATGCAATTTTCTTTAGATATTATTACCTTGGATGAAAGAGGAAGCTTCAAGCTACAAAATGGAGTGCTTCTCTCTTCAAATGGGCAACACCCATGAAAATCAAACTCCTCTTTTTTGAATTTTGAAAAGAGGGGAAGATAGGCCTTGGTGAGAGGAGCAAGAATCTATGCTCGGTTTTTGAATCGGAGCTTTAACGAAGCTTGTACAAGGTGAGGAAGGTGGGGTAGCCATTGGAGAAGCTCCAAACCGTGGAGGAAGGAGAAGAACCAGAAGAGAGAAAAGAGAGGGGGAGTCTCACGATGGGAAATGGGAAGAATGAGGAGAGAGAGAATAAAGTGGGGTATAAGTCCCCTTTTTACTATTTGCTTTTCTCTTTCTTTTTCCTTTCTTTCTTTATTACTAGCTTAGAGTGTGTGTGAGTGTGTTGACTCACTAATTAAAACCGGCCCCACTATATTAGTAAGCTGGAGCGTTTTTCGTTTTCTTACAGAAAACGCTCGTTATTTTACCCGGTTGGCACTATTCACTAACCGGGCCCGTTTTCCGGAATTTTGCCGTTTAATTAATTTTAATGGTTACTAAGCTTCCATTAATACTTAATTATAGTTATTTAATCAACTATAATTTTTACGGGTCCGTTTGACCACTTAAAGTCACGTTTTCGGGCTTCCTCGAAAAACGTGCTTTTATGCTTATTTAGTGTTTTAATCCATTATTTGGATCCGTTTTCTTCGGGAATCATTCCCGTACACTAATTAGGCCTAACAAAGCCTTAGGAATCCATCTCGGACCCTTACGAGATTATATATCTCTTATTTTCATTTAATGCGCATTTTAGCGTTTTTCGCTTTTAACGCATCTTCTCTTTCATTTTGGTTTTATTCTTTTTACCAATACTCTTTAGGCACCATAGGCCTTTTATAATCATATTAGAGTAATTTAATCGCCATTTTTAGATCCGGGGTATTAAATAGATAGAGTTTCATATCAAGTCTGACGATCCAAGAATGTGGAGAGTGATAACAAATAGAGAGTACACCTTCTAGAATCCTCAAGGACAAGACATATCTATCGACAGCATGATGGATGTTCAAATCAAGAAGCTGGTATACAACGCTCGAGCTGTAAGAATACTTCACTGTACAATACTACCTCAGCAATACTCCAAGATTGCTTCATCTAAAATAGCCCAAAAGATCTGGAAAACTCTTGAGGTCACCTATGAAGGGAAAGATGAGATCAATAAGACTCACATTGAGTTGCTACTCACTCACTGGGAGCTATTCAAGAAGGAAGAAAAGGAAAGCATTTCTGAAATGCATACAAGGAGAGCATCAAATTCGGAAGTTCCTCAGATCTCTTCCTGCCTCCTTTGATATCATGTCAATGCCATGCAAGAAGTGCATGATCTGAAATACCCCAAACTAATTAAACATGGATTAAACATCTAATCACATTAATTAAGGCTTAAACATGCCTTAAAAGTCAATTGAGAACAACAACGGTCAACACAAAGCAAGATATTGCACCCTTTGACTGTTTAGGATAAATATATACCCAAATTAACTTCTTAGGACCTAAAACTTTGTCCTAAGCATATTGATACATAACTAAACTTGCTACAAGCATTGGACAACACTCCAACACAAAGAACAAGCATTTACATGCTTCAAGGTCAAGTAGGGAAAAAAATGTGCTCTAAGGAAACCTTAAAGGTCTTATGACCTCTATTTGATATAAAATTGGATTCCTAAGATCAAATATCATTTAAGGAACACAACAAAACTATTCTCAAAGAAAGCTAAGCTCAGAAACACCTTGCGACACAAAATGTGCACTAAAACACCTTAAAGCACATTTTTGTGTATGAGCTCTAAGATAATGACTTTTTGTCACTTTAAAGAATAGATTACATTCTTTATAACATTAATGTGACATGATAGACTATATTATAAAGTCTAAATCAAAGATTAAAAATAAAATCAAAATGGGTGATTTTGGATGAATAGTACCCAAAAATAACATTTAATTACTTAACTTAAACTATGGTCAAATGTCATCCATTGACCAAGATAACCATTGCCGCCCCCATTAGCTGTCATCCTTACCCATTTAGCAACATAAATATCTAGCCAATCTAATGAATCATCATTTACTATTTGATAAAGTAACATTAATTAACATAAAAGCAAAACTAGCTCAATTATCTCATTTGCCTTGCTTCCCAGCTGATACCAAGCTTGCTCATCCTCTCTTTTGCTTCTCCAAAACCGTAAGAACATGCCAATTTCATAAGAGAACAACAATTGACGTAGGTAAGCCTATTAAGCCTTTTTATATTCATTCTCTTCACATTTCTTTCCTCTTTCCATGGAGCTAAGCATCAACCATTTCCATCCATGTTTCTAGCTTGTTTTGGAGGTTAAAAGGAGGGCAAATCTCGGCTGTAACAAGGGAAGAAGGTGGAGAAATCTAATCTTGTTCTTAAGGTATAAAAATGTGCTTTAAGCACTATCTCTTGATTCTCTTCAATACCGGTTGTAAAACCTGTTTCCCTTGGCCTATAATCTTCCATTTATTATGCTTGATCAGTAGCAATTGCAACCACATCATTTGGTGGCTGATTCCAAGCTTAAACTCCATTTTAAGCCATTTTAATCAAGGTAAACCCTAGCTTTCTTCTACCTAGATCATTGGCTGTTATATAGCTGAGTTTAAAGAGTGTTTTGATGCCTTCTTTCTGTTGGAAATTTAGGCCGAGAGCAACTTGGGAGATCCTTGATTTTTCAAGGTAAAAGTTCATGTTTTTCATGACTTAAATTACTCTTATGGTTAGTTCATGTTTGGGACCTAACCATATCATTATATTGCTGTTAGAACTCATCTAAGAAGCTGTGGAAATTCTCCTTTAAATTGTTGTGGCCAAACAAGGCCTTAACTTGGCAAAAACAAGGTATAAATCACTTAAACCTTCACTTGGTGTATTAATATGTGTTTATACATATGTGTATAATATATGCCATGAGTGAACAAGGTTTAAAGGTCTTATTTTGACCTTAGGTGATTAAGCAATGGTTTAGTAAATTTTATAACTAATTAATTAACATAATTGTCAAATTTAAGACATTATATGGAAAATTGGTAAATATGGAAAAGATGGTGGTAAGGCCGAGAGTTTAAAGCATTTTTGGACATTTATGTGTAATTTATTTTATAAGCTAATGTTTGTAATAAGGCCATGTACTTTAGGCCATTTTATTTATGTATTTATAAGGTTTTACTTAAGATTAGGTGATAAATATATATTACCGCAAGGAAATGGGGTATATAGTGTAATTAAATTAAATTTGGGGGCTATATATTAATAAAGCCGAAAATTAGAGGTTTAAAGGAGTTTAAATAAAAATTATTAGATTTTATAATGTTTTGGGGTTAAATGGTAATTTCTGAAAAATAAGGGTACAAACCGTAATATATGGAGATTGATGGTCAAGGAAATACTAAGGAGGTCAACCTTGACCATATGGTAGGTTTTGACCAAATTAGATAAGTTAAATAACTTATTTAAGGTTTTATAATAAGATAAGTATCTAATTGTAACATTTTTATAACATATGTGGTGAATATGTTATTACCAAAAATAAAGGGTGTAAAATGGTATTATAAACACCCATGGGCTATTAGGAATTTTTAGTAATTTATTTGGTTGGTTTTGGAAGTAAAATAAAAATATATGTATAATATTTAGTTATTATGTCATTATGACACTTTGGAATAAAAGTGGGGTGGAAATGTAAAATACCAAAAGTATATGGTTAGTAGGGGTAATTATAACCCTTAGGTGAAATTTGGTGATTTTTAGAATAATATAAGAGTGTTTAATAAGATATATGTATAATATATAGTTTTCATGATATGATAAAACTATATGTTATAAATTGGGCCAAATGGCAATTATAGAAAATGAAAGGGTTGAAAAATAATATAGGACTCATAAGGGGTCTGTTCGCAATTTGTAATAATATATAACCATAGGTTATATTTATATTAAGGTTTAAAATGTTATAATATATGATTTATATTACATAACATTATATACGTGGTGAAATTATAAATTTGGAAAAGTTTAAGGGGTTGGAATTAAATTATAAAACAGACATGGTCTGTTCGGAATTTTACAAAAATATAACCATAGGTTATACCATTTTATAAGTTAAAAATGTTATATTATATGATATATATATATATAACATGGTATAAATAATGGGGTGATTTTGTAAATAAAGGAAACTATGGGATATTGAAAGAAATATGGTTTTAATATATGTGCCTATGTGCCTATGCGGCATATATATGGTTTTGTATAAAAAGTATAGGTTATAAATTAAAGGAGATAAAAATATCATATTATATGATATTAGTATATGGTATGACATTACATAATGTTATGGGGTGAAAATGAAATTGAAAAGAAATATAGTGCTGTACCGAGAATAAAAAGATTGAAATATGAATTTTAGACTAAGGTCTACAATGTTATAAATGTTATAAATGTTATAACAATTATATGGTATAGATGGAATATATAATAGTAAGTAAGGATATTCACATTAAATAATGTGACAAACTATAAATAAATAAGATTTATAAACTAAGGTATTTATTGATTAAACCTTAGGAGTTGAAATTTACAACATAAAACGTTACATAATATTAGGATAATAATCTTAATATAAGTTGTATAATATAATACAACTAATGGGAATAATCATCTAATATAAGATGATAAAATGTAACATATAATATAAGAGTTTTCTAGCTCATGAAACTTACCTATATGGTAAATATATACATATACAAGGATAATGTATATAAGGATGGATATATTATGGTTGGAAACCATATAATATAATGGTGGTGGTTATTACATGGGAATAGTTTATAAACTATAAGTTATAAGTTTTTGAATGCAAATAATTTGCTAAAGATAATGGATTATATAATACAATGTATTATAATGGATGGTGGGAAAAATATATAATATAATGAACAATGCATGCATGCAACTATAGGTTACATACCTAAATTAAATGGTGGATAAGATTAAAAAAATATAACGATTTAAACTTAACAGTCGAAATAATACGACTTACGAGTTTTAGTAACTAAGCCGACCGGTTTAGAGAAACCCGTAACAAATAACTGTAGAAATCCGGGGATGAACTATCGGGGTTACTTGTTATTCGAAAATACCGGATTTATTTAGTCATGGAGACTGACTTATAGTTTATTACCGTTTAGATCATACTTCAGACGAAGGCGCTTGACGAGCTAGTGGTCTACATTGCGCATCCTTGATCTAAGGTGTACGGTATGTAAAGGGGTTTGATTGAGTTGTCCTAAGGAATTCCTTGGGCTCGGATTTGGTTGATATCACTTGTGTGTTAAGTGTTTTGGATACGTGTATGTGATTATTTATGTTACTGCATTAATTATTTATGCACGAGCGTCCTACGGGACTAACACTACGTCGACTATAAATCGACTTATATAAACATACATATACGTTATTGTGATGACAAGACGGTTACTTGATATAATACCTTAGTATTAATATTAAGTATATGGTAACCTAAGTAAAACACTTAGGAACGAGTCACGACATTGTCGGACTCTAGAGCATGGATCTCGAACATGAATATAACCTAGATTACTTCTAGGTATGCGTGAGACCCATTGGGCAGCTAATTAATAATTATATTCTCCATAAGACTAAGAGCACATCTTAAACATTATGAGAGAGAGATGGTGTGAGTTGAGGTGAGGAATCCAGTGTAGTTTACGAACTACCTGGTTTGCACATTTGTGATCACTGAGGGGTTCCCGATCGGGTTCCGCTCCAGGTTTATACCCAACGAGTCCTATTTGGATCATGGGTCAGGTGGCTACGACCTTTATATGGACGCCTTACGAGGCAAAGAGAATAGTCAGGGGCCTCCGGACCTCTAGCGAAATGAGCACCTTTGTGTGTACGGGAGGACTACTGTCCATGGTGAGGTTATCGGGTTGTCTTAACATGACGCCCAACTGGTATTTAATTAACATGGTTTGGATGGATGGGGCCTTTAAGGCCAAATTAAATTAACAAGGATGGTGTTCGCCACGACGTTTATTCAGTATTGATAAGTGCAAAATATATCTACTTTTAGGATTATAATTTTCCTATTTTCATACAATTCATGTCATATTTCTCACTTATCATATGTTTTTCCTTAAAATTATGTTTTGATATGAACTGATACATTTTGTGCTAACTACAGGAACGATGATCATATATATATATATATATATATATTACTCACCACATCATCATTCTATCATTACTTGTAATCATTACCGTATCAATATCACTTACTGGAGCCAACATTGGCAACCGATCATCATCATGGTTGCACATTATCCACCCATCATCACCCCTCTCTTCCGTTTTCATCCACGCCCACAACGACCCACACAGACCACCTTCCTTCGCCATTCTCCATTCACCATACAACACCCGTGCACCCTTCGCTGCTATACTCCCGACATCACCATCAACCACACCCGATACCACCATCATCCATTATCCCCGCACCAACGAAGCAGAACCGAGGCGAGCATAACAGCAGTTCATCGAATTCAAGAACAAGATACCGGGGGTTTTCAGTAAACTATTTCAGTTTTGTTATTTCATCATTATTTCTTGTTACATTCTAGCTTATTACGTATTATTTGATATTTGTTTTAATGTTTGTCTTCATCTTTGAAATCATGAGTGAGTAGTTTATTTTTAGCTTCCTGAGTTGGGAAGCGAGCCTAATTCTTGACAATTATGCTATATTAATTTTTCCGTATAACTTTGTTATTATAGTTAGTTCGATTCCTGTTCTTAATGTGTTTTAATTATCTGGCCAATAGTTAAGATAATTCTTGTAGTTTTCTAGTCAACATGCGAGAGCTGAGATAGTAAACTAGACATAGGAAGTCGAACCTGATTAATGACTAGAAGCGTGATCCCGTCTATAGGTTAATCGGACTCTCATAGAAACTGTTCTTTATGCGATTAGTTGTGTCCGGATTAGAGCATTAGTCTGCTGCTAGTTCTAGCAACTGGTTAGGATTCGTTAGACTTAGTTGTTGACGAATTAATTATAGTTTCTGAGTTTATTGCAGAAGTAGGGAAGAGTTTATTAATAGATTAGAAAGTGAAGGTTTGCAGAACAATCCGGGGAACAAGTTGTTGGCGCCGTTGCCGGGGACCTCTGTCACGGTTAATTGACATTTTTATTTATCTGATTGAGATTTTATTTTAGCCTTTTTTTTTTTTATTTTAGTTTTTGTGTTATTTTATTTCGATAACTTCGTTGACTTTTATCTCGTCTAGTTCTTCTTCGAATTGGATTTCGTATAGTTTAGGAATACGTGTTTTTTACTTTACGTTTGTTTTTTTCTTTTTATTACTTTTTTTTGTGATTAGTTTAGATTATGTACAAATTTCATTTGTTTTAGTTTTGTTTCGGTAGTTAAGATTTAATTAGGTTTCAATTTTATTTACAATTTAGTTGGTTAGTTAGTTTCATTAAACCGTAATTCTAGGTTAATTAGTTTATTTTATTATTCAAGTACGTTTTGTTACTTTCACAGTAGTTTTGCCATCGATTAAGTTTTTGTTTTATTTGGTTTTTTTATTTATTCAGCAATTCTTCTGTTTATATTTTTTTTCCTTGTTATTCTATTTAGTTAATTTTGTTTTTGTGTTTTCTTTTCTATTTGTGGTTCTATTTTACTTTTTATTTTGTTTTTGTTTTTGTAGGCAAAGATGGAGGATAACATGGATGAGCTGAGGAGAGTGTTGACACAGTTGGAGACGACGGTTACGATAATGAACATAGAGCAGAATTTGAACAGGTATAATCAACGGGTACTCAAAGTTACAACCAGTTCAGGCGACAAGATTATTACCAGCCACAACAATCATCTTATCGACAACCCTATTGGTGGGAAAGTGAGCAGACTAGAATGCAGATGGAGGAACAACAATTCTACACTTATCAGGAGCCTCCTAAGGAGGATACGAGAAAGATAGAGAGCATGCTTGCAGAGATCCTGGAGCAAAGAAAAGCCACTAATGCTAGATTGGGAAAGGAAACTTAATCAGGTCTCACAGCAGTTAGCACAACAACAATTGGAATTCTCCCATAGCCAAAGTTATTCGGACCTAGTGGACCAATCTCAAGTGGAGACTTTGATGGGTGAAGACCATTCCAAGCCTATAATTTCTGAAGCTGAAGAGGAGTTCGATGAGGAGTTGGAGCGATTATTTGGGAATTTATATTCCCCTCCTCCTTCAACCTCAACTCAAATAGAGCAACCAGTATTTGAAGATATTCTGCAAGCACCTATCTGTGAAGCAGTGGAGGTACCTGATGTGGTTGATCCCAGAGACATTGAAGAAGTTGAAGCTCCCTCAACAATTGTCTGCCAACAAGAATCTTCCATTGAGCCTTTAACACTTGAGGAAGATTTCTGCATTCTCAAATTTCAGAAGGAAGAGCCACCTCCAACAAGTCATCAACAACTCTGCCTCCAGAAGCCTCAACAACAGAAGGAGGATGTTTACATCCTCCAATTTGCGGAAGAAGAGCCATTCACACCTGGTCTTCAGATTGAGCAGCGTTATCGGCAGTATCTCCTCAAACATCAGGTTTTGTGGAGTATTCATTTTCCTATTTTATTTGCCAACGTAACATTTTGTTTTGATCCGGGTGGTTTGATAATGATTGTTATTAACTTTGTTTTCCTGGAAAGGCCGTTGTCTACTTTTATTTTGATCCAGGATAACGAAGCAGGAGTCTAGCCAAAGACTATAAAGACGGGCAGCTTACTGGGAGGCAACCCAGTGGTTAAATTTATGTTTTATATTTGAATTTATTTTTGTTTTTAGTTTTATTTTTGTTTTTCTTTCATTCAGAGATGGCAGTGGTGTCTGTGCTTTTAATGCAACGCTTTCAGCGTTTTTGTGGTAGTTATGAGTGTGTGCAGGTGAAATTTTTATCATGCTGTTTGATGTACCCCAAGGCTGTACACTTGCTTGAACGCAAGTGTGAGGAACGCTACCCCTTGTTCAAGCTTAAGTGTGAGGAAGGGAACCTTCCTCAATCTACGATATCAGGGGAGTTTTAGTTTCTTCTTATTTTAATGTTTATGTTCAGCCTATCATGAATTTTATGCTTAAAGATTATTTTTATATCAGTCCATGATTGTCCTGAATGAAATTCTTCATGAGTCTGGCATATTTTGAAAGGTCTTTTCTAGATTTTATTTTTGAACAATGAGGACATTGCTCCTCTTTAAGTGTGAGGAAGTAGGACCTTTCCCTGAAAATATGTCAGTTGCGCTTAAATGTCATACTTGTTTTTGTTTGTCCTATTGCTTTGAAGGAATTGCTTCTTTTGAGTGCCAATAAATATTGAATCTTGAGGTTAAAATTTTTGTTGAGGTTTTGAAAACAAGCCTGATGGCCACCTCAAGAATCTTTCTGCTTTTGGCTGTTTGTATGTATTATTTTATCCAAATTGAATCCGTTTTCACTGAAATTTGGTGGATTAGCTGATTATGAAAACTGAATTAGTCTAGTTTGGGATTTTGGGAATGATGAGAAAGTTTGGTATGAAAAGGATAAGGCAAGGTACTCCGCTGAATCTGAATTGAAATTTATTTCTGAACCAAAACAGACCTCTTCACTTGGTTATTAAGTCCTTGGGGTGCTTCATCATCCATCTACCTAAGGTCTTGTGATCTAGGATAGAAGGCCCAAAGCCGCTACAAGGGTGAAGAGAAAAGTCTGTGGGGATGAATTAAATATGCAAATGGCAGAATAGAATGTTAAGGAAAAGGAACTTTGAAAAATTAAATGTGTAATTCAATTTTGCTTATTCTGATCATGAGTATGTGGTGTTGAAAGGTATCACGGAATAAGGTGTTACTTCACACCCTTGTCATCCAAAGGTTAGAGGGAAGAAACAGTGGAAGATCCCAAACTATTCTGTTTCAGTTTCTATAATCTAACTTCTCCATGCTTTTAACTCCACTCTCTTTTTCACTGTTTGCGAAAACCTACAGCTAGTAGCAGAACTTTTCTTTTGATTGTCATTTTGCTTATTTTCCATCAGCAGTTGTTTGATCCTGAGTTTCAATACTACGGCCCTTAAGAGTAGTCATATTCTGTATTTGCTTGAGGACAATCAAAAGTTAAGTGTGAGAAAGTTTGATAAGTGTAAAATATATCTACTTTTAGGATTATAATTCTTCCTATTTTCATACAATTCATGTCATATTTCTCACTTATCATATGCTTTTCCTTAAAATTATGTTTTGATATGAACTGATACATTTTGTGCTAACTACAGGAACGATGACATATATATATATATTACTCACCACATCATCATTTTATCATTACTTGTAATCATTGTCGTATCAATATCACTTGCTGGAGCCAACATGGCAACCGATCATCATCATGGTTGCACATTATCCACCCATCATCACCCCTCTCTTCCGTTTTCATCCACGCCCACAACGACCCACACAGACCACCTTCCTTTGCCATTCTCCATTCACCATACAACACCCGTGCACCCTTCGCTGCTATACTCCCGACATCACCATCAACCACACCCAATACCACCATCATCCATTATCCCCGCACCAACGAAGCAGAACCGAGGCGAGCATAACAGCAGTTCATCGAATTCAAGAACAAGATACCGGGGGTTTTCAGTAAACTATTTCAGTTTGTTATTTCATCATTATTTCTTGTTACATTCTAGCTTATTACGTATTATTTGATATTTGTTTTAATGTTTGTCTTCATCTTTGAAATCATGAGTGAGTAGTTTATTTTTAGCTTCCTGAGTTGGGAAGCGAGCCTAATTCTTGACAATTATGCTATATTAATTTTTCCGTATAACTTTGTTATTATAGTTAGTTCGATTCCTGTTCTTAATGTGTTTTAATTATCTGGCCAATAATTAAGATAATTCTTGTAGTTTTCTAGTCAACATGCGAGAGTTGAGATAGTAAACTAGACATAGGAAGTCGAACCTGATTAATGACTAGAAGCGTGATCCCGTCTATAGGTTAATCGGACTCTCATAGAAACTGTTCTTTATGCGATTAGTTGTGTCCGGATTAGAGCATTAGTTTGCTGCTAGTTCTAGCAACTAGTTAGGATTCATTAGACTTAGCCGTTGATGAATTATTTAAAGTTTCTGAGTGAATTATAAAAAGTTGGGGGAAGAGTTAATAATAAATCTTAAGAATTAGGTGAGCAGAACAACTCGGGGAGCGCCTTTTAATTATTATATTTTTAACCCGTTCTTTGTTTTATTTTGCTTATTTGTTTTATTTGTTCTTTTAATTCCTTTATTTATTTGATTTGTTTAGACTAGTAAAACCCATTCAAAAAGTGACAATTTCCTGTTTTATTAGTTTAGGTTAGTTTTCTCAATTAGGTTAATTTAATTTGTCAATTAATTGAACGAGGTCCCTGAGTTCGACAACCCACTTAATCACTATACCCGCAAAACGATAGGTACACTGCCTAGGTAGAGATAGTAACATATTTCTGCTACAAGTATTATTATTCGATATATTCGATATACAATTGTTGTTTGTGATGTTTTATGACTGTTGAATTGGATGGATGGTTAAGTGTTTACGAATGTTTGGATGGATGATTATGTATATTTATGCATGTATATTACAGTATTGATTATAACTGTAAAATGGTAAAGCATGAAACCAATCCAATAATAAGATGGTTAAAATGACTAAGTGACCATTATGGTCCAGGCCCGGCATACTCAGCGTTTATCGCTGAGACTACACTCATTGTGCAGGTTGTTGATTATCGCCGAAGCCGAAGTGGGGGAACAGGGTAGTTAGAGTTTATTTTAATTACCGCATATAGAGTTTATTTGTATAACGATGTCAGACTGGGAATTGTATATGGTACGGTTATGTATATTCGGGATTGGGTAGACGCTTACTTGTCGACGTTTATGGTGTATGGACTTAGTATGATGTATAGGAGTTATCTCGTTATCACAACGGTTAGCAGTTTGTTTATGTTGGTGTTGGATATAGTTTGGCTTCGTTACTTGCATGGGCGGGTAATGGCCGGTGACACCCGAGTGAGTATTATTGTTGTTATTATTTTTCCGCTGTAAGATGTTTTATTTATCGCTACGAGAGAGATTATTACGTGTTTGAGGAGTGGGGGTGTTACATGATCTCTCCAAGATGTCTCTGGCAGACATGCTAGGATCTCTAACGGCTTTCGAGTTAAAACTACAACACAGAAACTCGAAAAACTCATCAAGAGGGAAAGGCATAGCCCTTCAAGTAGCTGAAAATGAAAGGTTCGAGTCAGGAGACGACAATGATGAAATGGTCCTCTATGCCAAGAGGTACGTTCGAAATTTCATAAGAAATAAAATGAGGAAAGGCAAGGAGTCAGATGATCAGAGAAGAGCAATGACAAGTGTTTTGGGTGTTCAAAACACGGACATCATATCACAGCGATCACGAGAGGACAACGACAGGGTCAAGAAGCCTGTCCGACTATCATTCAACAAAGGACCAAAGAAGGAAGCCTTCGTTGCCGCATGGGGAGATTATGAACAGAGTGATGACAATTAAACCTCAGACAACGACATCTCAGAAGATGAGAAGGCTCACCTATGCCTTAAAGAAGTGTGCTTGATGGCACAAGGCAATGATGTCTCAGAATCAGAAGGAGAAGAAGAACAACATAAGGTAAACTATTCTAAACTTAGAAGGAAAATTCAAAAGGCTGAACTTCTAGGACTTAGAAAGTTTTCTCTTACAATAGCTGATCACCTAGAGGCATCAGAAACTGAAAACAATGAACTTTTGGAAGAAGATGAAAAATTGAGAAAAACCTCGGCTAAAAGCAAGGTAGATAATCTCATGAGTGCACTCATGAAATTACAAAGAGATTATAGTGAAATTCTCTTCGTTCATAAAAAATTGAAGCATGAAAAACAACCTGAAATTGATGATTAATTGTTGCTCTTTAACACTAAAGAAAATGAACTAGCTACCATCAAAGAAAAAATATTCTAAGATAGATGCTGTTTCTAAGACACCCATGAGGAGAAGCAAACGACAGGTCGGATGCGTCAGAGACCAGTCATAGAGATGTCTGCAGCTTATGCAGAAAACTTGGTCATCATGAATCCAATGCTATAAAAAGACGAGTTTTAGAGGCATTGGCAACTGAAGACTAGGACAAATGGTAGTCAAAAAATGATCTTAGAAATTAAATGGGAATCAAGTTTTGATCAAGTTTGGAGCAGGTTTTAGCAGGGTCCGGGACTTGGTCCTTGGACAAAGTCCCGGACCACACCTAAATTAAGGCCGAGAGTGCAAATGCTTGGTTGGTCCGGGACTATACTCCAGGACAAGGTCCCGGACCATGTGTAATTTTCACCCGAGTTGTGTTTGCAATTGGTCCGGGACTTAGGGTAAGGACCAAGTCCCGGACCACCCCCAGAAACCTACAGAGAGTGTTTTAAAGGGTTTAAATGATGGGGGTTTGAATGTTAATGGTGTTATAAGATGTTAAGGCCTTGTTTGGTGACATGTAAAGGCCCTAGGAAGTGCGATAAAGTGTTAGAAGTGATTGAGAAGTGAGAACTCAAAGTGACAAGAGTAAAACCGAGTTAATGGGATAACGGGGTAAATACGGGAATAGCATTTTATTATGTACCGTATGAATTTAGTGTTAACAATAATGTTTGAAACATTATCAGAGAGTCGTGCGTGACCCGAGCATGGTGAGATGCCACGGTAAAGTAAAAACCCCGGTGAAAGGTATGATTTTCTCATGCCCCGCCCCGTATGCTAACCGAGTTACTCTGATTTGTGTGTTTGTGTGCCGGCTTAATCAAGACTAAAGCATGAAAATAATCCCTTGTTTGATTATGTATGTCTTGTTGTATGTTGAATGAACTAACATACTTGTATGCCGGTGTGGTCTAACATAGTGTAAAGACCGACTCATGGTGAGTAACGTTCGGCTAGAGATCCGTAGAACGGATCGATGCGTATGATAACGAAAACATGCAAACACACACAAGCTATCGATTGAAGTATAACGATAACGCAAACATACGAACTCCCTAAAATGTGAGGAGATGTACGGTTGAGTATATACCCGATAACGGTTAGAGAACCTTATTGAAACAATCCACGAATAAATATGGGTGGAGAGATAAATGACCTCCATCGAGAGGATTGAAGTTAGTCCAAAATGTGAACTTATAAGAAAGGTAAAAGAGACCTAAGGGATTATGTAACTCCCTTGAGACATGGTCGACCTCCTATATGAGGGTTTACCCGGTATAAGAAAATATCCAAAAGTATAAGTATATGAATGTGAGGGTAACCCTTAAACCTAAGATTACCCGAAATTAAGTAAAGTTCCCAAGGTCATTAGAAACATCGAGAATGATGCTTCTAGACTAATATACATGATATTATTATAACTCCGAGAGAGGAGTGTACGGGAACGAGAGTAGTCCGAGAGTAGTCGGACCTAAGTAAAGGAGATAGGAACTAGAGAGAGTTCCGTGAGCTAGTTGAACCTTCCACCATGCTAGACCCAGAGTAGGGTCGAAACCGGGGAAGTAAGACTATGCTAGAGAGCCATGAGTTTTGGCTTAAGTATGTATAAGAGCAACAAGCGTGACGTAGGAGACCTGTAGTGTCTCGAGAAACTACAAGAGCTTGAGTATGAATGACCCAAGAGTGTGGGTGAGTTATAAATAACCCAAGAGTGTGGGTGAGATAATGAGTATAAATAACCCGAGAGAAAGGGGTGAGTATATGAATGTGTAACCCGAGAGAATGGGTAAGTATAAGAATGAGTAGCCCAAGAGAATGGGTGTGTATACGAATAAGTAACCCGAGAGAGCGGGTGAGGTATCGAATAAGTAAACAAGGCATAGTGAGGAATAACCCTCAATGCCTAAGAGTAACCAGCTACCACTAACAACATTGTTATGTTAGTTTGGAATCGTGTTAAGTGATTGGATGTAGATCCTTTGTGTGATATACATATATATTGTATTGCCATGATGCATGTTGTTTGATTAAAATGAACTCCATGTATATCCGACCCAAAGTAGTCGGCGTACCGCGGTTAGCACACGCGGTATATGCGAATTTCATGCGCAGCGTAAGCTGACCCCCTAGGGGGAACGTTTTTAGTGTGCAGGTACCTGAAGCTGACCACCGTTCGAGAGAGTAGGACGGGGACTGCTGTGAGCATGGGTAGTTAGATTGTAATTACTTATGCGTTTGAATGAGGTGTAAGTCCGAGTATGTTATCGGCATCCGTATATTGTAGACTCGGTATAGTAGAGATATGAATTGAGTATTGTATTTGTATGAAGTACTCGGTTGTTCCAGTTCATCAGACCGTTACGGTATGTAAGAAAGGCCTGGTTAGCCACATGGGTGGCTAACGGCGTTGTTTCACACCCCTCGTTGTAATTAGAGTTCCGCGCGTGAGTAGGAGTAATTAGTAACAGTTTAAGAGGTAATGACGAGATTAACGGTTGGTGTTACAATCTAGTTCTTCCAGTGAGTGTAGTTGTCTCCATTAAAGAGTGGTGGTTGATTTGGCAGAGAACCTTCTTCTACTGCTAGAATGCTTGCATGAGACATCTTGATCGTCTTCAAAAGCAGTTACCTTTCTAGAAGAGACCCGCTCTGATACCAATTGAAACTAGCAAGCGCTTCCTGATGCGTCCCTGACGTGTCGTTGACGTATCGTGGACTTCTAATGCAACTTGATAGTTTAGGAAGGGATGAGAGATAAACTTAAACTGGAAAACACATTTCGATTGAGAATTTACACACATGAAATTCACTCAACTTCCCTTGCCCCACACACGGGCTCCCAGTACAGTTTCAACTTTACCCCTAAAGTCGTCAGCCCTCTCCTGACTATCGGCCTACAGTTCACCGACCGTTGCCCAACTTGCCGTCCTATCATACCCAATGTATTGATACTCTAATCCAGTCCTCTCTAGCTCACCAACTCTCTAGCGCTTACACACACTCCTAAGTATGATCCATACTTGCCCAGATTATCTCTATCTTTTCTCTCGCACAAGCTTATCTTACAAGGAACATTAATGCACGTATATATACAACTTAGTTGAGATGTCAACCAACAACCTATGAGTTGTAGACTTTAAGAGTAGAGTACTCATTCTTCTACGAATATTATAGCCGCACCCTACAGCAGATTTTCTTCCAACTTGATCTGGAACCAACAACACATGCGTTGCCTTGTGAATGGGCAAGTTGGCGGCGCGTCTCCCAGTGGTTGGTCACCACTTGCACACTTCAACTTGCCTGACCTTGTCTGGCTCATTAATGCTCATAAATGCTCTCTTCTGAATTTATTACGGCTTTGTAATGATGTTCATTAATAGCCTTTGTTTATCTTGTTATCTTGTACATTAATGAGATACACCTTTTGTCGTGAGTTTGTCATGAGCAAGTTGCTTATGTGGTTGTGAATCATCTGAGTGAGTTTTTGTCGATGTTGCTAACTCATTTTGGTCCTTGTTTAACGTCTGATGTATGAGATATATGATGATGTGGTTCTTGACTGCTTGTGTCTCGCTATAAGTTCTCCGGAGATCTCGCTTACAGGTGCCCGACTGGTATAACATATGTCGTGGATTGAGCGCGCTTGCGACCTTGCGTGCTAAGCCACTCATGACTTAAGTGTGCTTGCAACTTGTGTGCTAAGCCACTTAGTCACCTATCTATCTAAAATCATGAATCTTGACAAACGCATTAGATAGACAATACAAGGTTTGCTATCATCAAAACTAAAGGATCTTCTCTTAAACACCTAGTTAGTCACGTGGGTGACTAATGGTACTGTATCACCCACCGTTTGTAAGTGAAATTTCCGCTGCTTGTTATTGGTAATTGAGACGGATTACGGGATAATGATTGGATTAGCGGTAGGGGTGTTACAAAAAGTGGTATCAGAGCGAAGTATCGCTCTGATGATTGAAATACCGAGTTAGGAAATATAGACTTAGGACTAAGGGTTGAGTGTTAGCGTGTGAGGTATGCTAGTTAGGAATTTCCGTTTGTACCAGGAACCTACAATAACCATACCCGCCCTCCACATCCCACATTATAAAGTTGGAACAAGAACGCTAGAGAGATGGAAAGACCACTCATACTCGGGAAAACCCGATCCGCCAGTTGTAAAATAAGCCTTGTAAGAGAAAGAACATGTCATACGGCAGATTCCAAGAACTGGAAATCCCGAAGATGGTTCCCATTTGAATGACAATAACCACACTTAATGGCGGAAGATTGAAAATCCCAACCATAGGATAATGAAATTTGTGGCACCATGGGGCGATGTGCTTCGTAGTCGCGAGAACCATGTGTATCCAATAAGAAGGAAATCACAACCGCGCAATGAAGCAAAGAGGCGGAATAATAAAACCGGAGATAAGAGAGTATGCGGACTGCAAATGTTGGTAATACCACTAACGGTATACTGACCGACTAAAGGAATTAGTCCAGAATGAATAACTCCAAACCTATGGCGCCCAGAAGTAGTAATACCCGAATAACATAGTTCATACAACTATAAGGACATCCATGGAACATACACCAATAGGACTACAACGTAGTTCCTAAGGATAAGTCAAACCTCGGTACCACAGTAAAGGTGTGGGAACGAGGAATAAGGAAAGACACATGACTAAACAAACAAGGACAACCCACAATCGAGAAACACCCTGATCATTGACAATCATGCCAGAACATGGAGAAGCCACTCAGGAAATTGATCACTAAGATCTAAAGATCAAAGGAAGATCCAATAAAACCACCAAATACGGATAGAACCAACACCGTAACCGGTATATGCCAACCTGAAAAAGCGACCTACGCGCGCACGTGCTAGGGCAAGTGCAGCAACAACAGGGCTGTTTGGAAAACTTTAATGATCAACAAGTACTTACTAAAGTACCACCATGACAGTGAAGCAAATATAGGATCACCAATCCTAAGAATTTGAAGAACGAAACCTTGGAAAGGCCTAACGGCCTGACCATCGTATTTAATGAGTATACCAGTCAGTGAGAAGCTAGACTTGGTCAAGACCCCCAGACATGGTAAACCATAAATATTTTCTTTCAAACTCAAAACTTTTCTTTCAAACCCAAATTATATTTTAAACCTCAAATTTTTTAAAACAAAACCAGAGGAATCATGGTAAGTTATCATAGAATGATACAAGAGGAGTTGACAATAGAATACTTCACCTAGGCGTGTGACGAGCACTACGAGTGTACCCAAAAACGAGATGTGGGACAACCGCACTCCAAAGGAGCTTGCGGGCTGACAGACCATTTGTGAGTTAGTCAGGTAAGTAGTAATGTACTAGTAAGGTACCCCACGTATGTGTACGAGTAGTGTGCAAAACACGGGAAGTAGTCAACTCCCGCACTACGGACCATAAGGTAAATTTGAACCGGAACAGTTGGGCACCTCGAACCGATCGAAAGAGCTCAGATAAACTCACAAGCTAAGGAGTCAAGAACTCACTTCAAGAGGATGATTAGGAGTTAGGAAGTGCAAGGAGCACTAGTAATTGAGTAATGACATTGGACATGTCTCAAGAATCTTGAAGAAAACATACGTTAGCTGGAATGGATACCCAGTCTAAACACACTAAGGCAAATGCCTACATGAACACGCCAATGTTCAATGAACGGGGTAAAATACCTAAATAGTCCCTAAGTTACCGGAGAATACCATTCTTCACCGAAGAGATATTAACAGATTAAGAATATAAAGAGACATTCGTGGTCTACCCTAAGAACGGGAGACGTCATAACCCTAAACGGGAAAATTTGAAATCCAGAACCGCAATGCGGAGTAAACTGAACATACTCAAAATACGAGCCAAACGTTGCAACTTAGCAACACCTAGGAGCAATCCTTAAGGGGACTGGTCAACAACAATGGAATGAAGCGTCGTGATAAGAGCACAGAGCTAGACGAGCATTCAGTTAAACACTTAAGGGATCCCACTTGACAAGGGACACCCTAAAATTGACAAATGTCACCATGGTATCAATACCTAAAGGGTCTCCACTGAACGAGAGTGTAATGCGACTCTTGTCATGAGCCCAGTACTTACTCAAGTTAATGATGGTATACAGAGAAGTGACATACGTGTGAACAACCTACATGAGAAGAACTCTAGGCAACATGGACTATAAGCCATGAACCTACTACAATAGTAGATACAATGGTTGCAAACCTACTGAGAATCATATGGAGAGTTCCAAGAATGGCACCAACAAAGATTGTTTAAAACTAATGGGCAGGGATACCCTCGTTAAGGTGAGCCGCAAGAGCGGCGAACTTATAGACTCCAAAGAAGAGATGCCATCAGTGGAGTATAAAATCATATCTTTCAAAAATAATTGGTGAAGCTTAAGCAACTAATTACTTACTGCAAGCGATAGCAACCGTCAAACTGAAAGTAATCGGTAAAGAAAAAAAACACTGTCTGGAATAACATAAGTGTAAATCAATAACGCTCAAGGAGCTCAGGAATAGGAAGATATAGCATATTCCATAATGCCAAGTAAATGGCGAACCATTGCTAATGGTGGAGATACATGAGAGAAGCTAATAATAGCGGATGCCATGGAAACCAAATTGTAAGCAAACACGAATTGAGTACGACATACTGAAGGTAGCATGACCTCCAAGACGGCATTGCAAAGTGGGACTAAAGGTAACGAAATCCCAACACAAGGAGTGAGAAACATGAACAAAGTGCGCGGAGAAGAGACAAACACAGAGACGCATAGACCCAAGAAACATTCCACGTAGAACAAAGGACAATTAGAAGGCGATCCCCAGACCTTGATAATTGAAGAAGGTAACACAGCCTAAGAAGAAGTATACAAGTAGTAAGTCAACCGAAGTATGCGTATGAGAATCGGAAAATAGATTCGAAGAGAGCTTCGAAAATCTACTGTAACATGAGACAGCTGGAAAACAGCAGAGGAAAAGGATGAACGGGATGTGCATACAATGCGAGAAGGCATATCAATTTACAGGCACAAACCCGATTAATGTGGAAGAATTGCATTAGGCAACCTGAATACCACGCATAGGGAAACAAGACGGCAGACAAACGATTAGGGTGAACCCCAGTCAGCAAAGCAGTGGACACTAACCGTTAAGTGACTACAAGAAAAAAGGGCGAACTGCAGCAACCCAAAGAAAGAATGGGATATACGTAAGTTACCAAAATACAGCTCATCTTCAACAACAAATGAATTAAGATAAGTCTATGAAGCGAATGAGGACCGACCAGCGATAGCCCATCAATAGACGTAAGATGTAATCGGTCCAACCAAAAATGAAAGATATAGCAGGAACCGTTGCTGGGATATACTTCCCGTGTAGGAAACAATGGCTAACATAGAGAGAAGCTCAATGAATAAGAAGTCGGTGTTAATAGCATGGATGATGATTAGCCAACAGGACCTTAAGCACAAAACCAAAGCCGAACACCTTGCATAATGGGAGGAACACGAAAGTCAAGCAGAAGAGACTAAGTAAAAGGGCTGATGGAACACCATGAGATGCATATAAAGTTATAGTAATAAACACGAACAAGAGCGTTAGTAGAACGGCTTGCATAGGATAATAGAACATTCCAGCCTAAGAACAGAGGAAAAAGAGAGGACAGAAGCAGCAGCACGAAGCAAGCCATAAGGGAAACCAAGACTAATGAAGGACAACCAGTGCACACCAATCAACGTCAGCAAATATGAAAGGAAAATGAGAGCTTCAAAAGTACCAAGGACATGCACGCGAATAAGACATCAAGGAATATGATAAGCGACCATATGAATATGCCCGACACGGCATATTATACAAGCGCACAACAAGACACAATGGAGCCATAATAATTGGGACAAAGTACCCAAACATCAAATAATAAACGTACGAATACTGTGTGTAAATATACAATGAACAAGGCACAGCAGTTAAGCGGAAGCTTAGAAACAATCCCTGTGCCTTGGGCCAAAGAACACGAAAGTGTTGGACACACCAATAATCACAAGAAGTGAATTCCACCTGAATAAAAGCGGAAGGAAGCCTATGAACATTAGAGGACCGATGCATAGAAATGCAAGGTCGTACAAGTAAAAGAACACTTGTACAAACTTAGATTAATGGGCATAATTCAGAATCCATTGGCAACAGAGAAGCACTACATACTAAGTAGTGGCTCAACCTCAACCGACAACACGTCAGAAGAATCAAGTGAATGATCACGAAAGTATACAATAGTATGTTAAAGATTTCCAAAGAGCTGGATAGAAAATCTATAACTCATTGAGTTGCATACGGTAAAGGAATACCACGCATTGATCGAGAAACCTTATTCCTAAGATAAAGGGATAAAAAGGTGATGTGCAATAATTGAGAATACGAGAAGGGCGAGCAAACCCTAAGTTATCAGGTCGCGCAGCAGAGCTAGTGGGCCCAGAATTCTAAGGTGAAATATACCTAATGGATAGAGTGAATGGCTAATTATCAACACCCTGAAGCCTATGAGGCTAGAACCGAACCCGGTTAAGAGTTAAACAAACTCCGACAAGGATTCTTGGTGCAGGAGACAAAACCGTCTATATGGTTAAGACCCCTTTGACCAGAATACTTGTATAATAGACCGCGTGGAAGCTGAAACACTCTATGATGGATGAACGCCTCAAACCAATGTTCAATATTGACACATGGTAGATTACGTGGTCGTAATGCCTTTTAGGGGGTAGAGCGAAAACCGCAAAGTGTATGTTTTACGTAATAAATGCGTAAACTACAATGCGCATAGCGCAAAATAATTTTTTTGATTTATTGGTACGTATGTTATATAACATACGTGTCCATTCATAGTGTAATTATGGTTGATTGTGATATTAGAGGTGGAAAAGAGTAGAGAAACTCTAGGGGAATGAGATCCCCGATGGTATATGTCTTTGTGAGATTAGACATAGTAATAGTATGAGAATAGTCGTTATAAAACCGGCGTTGAGAAATGATTATGTTGTGAGATATGATGAGTATAAATTGGTATGAACCGATGTTGAGCCTAGTGTGAATTGAGTTCCCTAGGTGATTTGATTTTATCTGATTTGACTTGTGAACGATTGATGGAGAGAAAAATTAATTGGAGTTATGCTTTTGAATTTCTTAGGTAAGTATTTAAGAGATGAATGGAGTAATAATTAATGAGATGAGTAATAAGTAAGGAAATAAATTCTAGAAATTGAAAAATGAATTGCTCGATGATTATGACTAGAAAAGATTAAAGATAGAAAATGGAGTAATATTTGACTACTTGATTGTTTGAATTGAAGTGGAGGTGGAACTTGATTTGCTAGTGATCAAGGGAAACCGAACACAAATTGGGGTCGAAGGATAGTTCAACACCGATGCTGATCACATCGGGGTCGAATGACTCCTGAAACTCCCTGTAAGTGGCCACAAGTAATAATGCTAGTAATAGATGTAATTATCATAAATTGGAATTTGGAGTTGTATTGAGTTTTAAAAAATGAATTTCAACTAATTTTGGCAAAAGGATTTTCTTCAAACTTGAGAAGGAGGACCAGTTTTGAAACCGCTCCCACGGGTGCTAGTTGGACCTTCCCATGGCTGGCACCGTATCGGGTCGAACCCGGGGAGTAAGGCTAGTGTGTGAGCTGGTGGGAGTGATGATTAGTTTTGAAACCACTACAACGGATGAGCAACGGTACTAAGTGACCGGTAGGACGTTTGTAGTGTGTGTTTTGTATTTTTCCAAGGGTAGCGGGATATGAGTAGTCCCTGTGTCAGTGTGGATGACCAGTGAGTGCCTGAGGAACTCTAGATGTGCAAATGAATTAGATCAGACCAAAGGACTGTAGGGCCAGAGAGCATAAGTGCCAAGTCATGATGACCGTGAACCAGAAAGCGTAAGTGTTCAACATGACCGTACCTGAGGGATCACTCGACATGAGAGAGGATGGTACCTTCTTTTATCTCTGTATGGACCCCATAGAGAGGAAGGAAAAAATATTTTTGATTGCTATGCATGCAGCGACATGTTTTTGTGTATGTGTGGTATACATCGAATCAGATGTTAGAGTCTTGAGGTTATATATAGGTTTATAACCTTATCTTAGAGTACCAATGTGGGTAACAATATTTGATTCATCACCAACTTTGAGGGAAAAGTTCTTTAAGGTAGATTGAAATACCCCAAACTTAAAATTGTGATTAAATAATTCTAATAAGGTATTTGAGGGCCTAATATGCCTAAAGAATTTGGTGAAGAAATAAAGCCAAAAGAAAAGAGAAAACGCTTAAAAGCATAAAACACAAAATGAGCGTTACATGACCATAGGAGGAATACGACCTCGGTTAGGGTCCTAGATGGATTCCTAAGGCTTATTTGGCCTAATTGATATACAGGAACAATTCTCGAAGGAACATGCTGGGAAAAAAAGAATAAAAACACACGCCTCTTCAAAAACGGTTATATTGTAAATCGTTTTTTTATCATAGGCCCGGACATCTTAAAAAACGCTTTGCTTACGAGCGTTCTTTTTTTTATCGCGCCCAAAGACAAAAACAACTCTTTGTAAATAGGCATTCTTTATATGTTGACGTATAAAGAACGCTTCAACCAAGGACAAAAACAACTCTTTGTAATAGGCATTCTTTGGGCGGGCGATAACATAAAGAACGCTTCAGTTAAGAAGCGTTCTTTATGCTACTTACGGTCAGCATAAAGAACGCTTCTTAAGTGAAGCGTTCTTTATGTTACCTAAATTATAAACTTTTTTCTCGCCCTCCCTTGTAGTCTTCTCATCAATCAAATCGTGACTGTTCCGCTACCCACTCTCTGCAAACCTCTGTAAACTCTAAGCTCTCTCTCTTCTCAATTGAATCGACTGAGCCCGCAAGAAATTACAACCGCCGCCACGACACCTCTTCTTCCTTTCTTCCGATACTATGCGCGCCATCTTCAATAATATTCATCTCTTCTAATCTGCACCCCGCCAAACTAGTGATGAAGGCCATTACATGCATGCGTTGATATCGATCGCCTCTCTTTCTCGGTTACTTTGCGCACAATCTGTTAACAGGTATACATATATATATGCCTATTGTTATTTTTCATATACTCTTTCGATCAGTAATTAATTTTTGCAAAATCGCACGAACAGGAACATACATGCCCTGTTGCGCACGGCGCCTCCTGGCCTTCACTCTAGCAAGATCTGCAATAATTTTACAACCCCAACTAGCGAAAGGAACATACATGCGCGCTAGATCTATTGCCTCTATTCTTCTGCTGATGAGATTATTTTGCAAACCAAACTTGTTAATCAGGAACATACACGCTCTATTTGTTTTGGGATTAAAGGCGTGAAATAAAAGTGTGTGTTTGGGATAATTTTGCCTACAAACCAAACTGTCGCGCGCATCTATTGTTGTACTATGTGCTGATTTTTACTTGCTGGTTGTACAATGGACTTGGGAATTAATGTGTTTATTAGGCGTCAAATATAATGCATTTTGGCATGCGTACAAATATATCCGTGTAGTTATGGCGCAATTTGGTTAGAAATTAAATGGGGATTAAGTGTTTGGAGGCTTTTATGTTTTTAAAATGTTATATTATATTATAGTATAACCTAGGGTGCAAATATTAGATGACTATAGGGTGTATTAAGTAATTACAAAGACATAGCATTACGGCATGGCCAGCTTGCTTGACGTCCCCTTCCCTATATTGCTTTTACCTTATCATCCACCCAGAAGTTTATCTACGTTTCTACCAATACCAATACCAACACCAACATCAAACTTTAAGTTCCTTCACATTCTTCTCAGATTTGTTTCTGGTCAGGCATTCCATTAACCCTCTAATGTTTTGGAAATCTATATGACCACCATTGGGCATATTATGACCTCTACTTACAGCTTCTTCTTAATTTCTTGTAGTTATTTTTAGTATCCCTCTACATTTTTTGGCTAGCGCTATGCACCTTCGATCGTCATCAACCTTTAATAAAAAAAATTAACTCGGAAGGGCCCACTAACTTTTTCCTTCACGACCTTCCTTCTCTCTTTTCCTTTAGTCACCTCTGACTAGTATGCTGTGGAAGCTTCAGTAGATCGAACAATCAGAACTGGACAGCACTGAAAACTTGGGGGATGACACAGCTGAATAATGTTGAATTCTAAGATCAGCAGAGACTGAGTGGTTTGATCTTCAGAATCATCATAGAGAAATCGGATAAAAGCCCAGGTGAATTTGGCCGATGGAGACAGTTGCTACCACTCTTTTGAAGATGAAAGTACCAACGATCATAATGATTCCTCTACGGATACAAAAGAGACAAAAGAAGAAAAGCATTATACAAAAGAGATAGGCAGATACAGATGAAAGGATGAATGAGAACTCAGAAACAGAGAGGTGAAGAAATTGGATAAAAAGTTAAGTGAGGCTGCGACGAAGTAGAGTCCGGTGGCGATTAACCAATTATTGGCCCCCTTTATGACCTTGAATGAAGAATACAGTTTTCTAGAATTTTATATGAGGAGAGAAGAGGAAACTTAGTCGATTATATGCGATATGGGGGACTATATGAAGATAAAGTGGTACCGATTGCCCGGTTGATGAGTTTCATGTCTTATGATAAGATGGAGATGGAGAAGCTAGGAACATCTCCATCTCCAATTTTGATTGGATTCACATCTTCTTTCAGTTTTGAAAATCAATAGGTCTGAGAATCTTTAAACACTTGGACATGTATGTCTGTAGATTGCATACAGTCAATTGGAATACTAGCCACACACTGTTGATGTGGGGTGCATCGTATCTTTTAAAAAACTAGATGAAGGTCCCTGGCAATTAAAAGATTGAGATATTCCGCCTAAGAAGGATCCCCTGATTTTGCAGGTTAAGTCACTTAGGTTTCTACCTGAATTTTGCCATAACCCGGCTACTTTTCTAACATTGCCCAAAGCTCATATCATCATCTATTCAACCTAAAACTAGCCAAACCACAAAGGTTCTATCAGCACTCAACATTTCCTCATTACTCAACAAAATCTCATTAAGCACCATATAAAGCATAACTTAAACACTGGCACTTAGACCCTTAAATCAAGCATTAACTTCAAAAATTCTTCCTCACTTGCATTAATACCATATAAGCACATTACTACCACAACTCATGTGGGGTTCATTCATTTTATTAACCCATCCCATATTCTAATCCATATAGAATATAATTTAGGGTGGGTTTTCTTACCTTAAGCTTTCAAGGGTATCTTTTTCACTTCTCTTCTCCTTTTCTCCATCTCTCTTGCTCAATTCTCTTGACCCCCCAAAATCGGCTAAGGCAAGCACTTGCCCAATTCTCTAGCCACTTCAAGGATGGAATGGGACTAAGTCAAGATGATTGGCTCATAAAATAGCCCTAGAATTTAAGGAGGAGATTTAGAACACATAATTAGGTCATTACCTTTGTAGCTCTAAGATGGCCTTCATCCATGAATTAAAAGAGGGCACTCCACCACCATTGGAGGCTTGGAAAATCGGCCATGACAAAGAGATGAAGAAAATGGATTTGTCTTAGATTTTTCTTACCTTGAATGAAAGAGGAGATGTCTAGCTCCAAGAACATGTGGTTTCCTTCTCAAATGAGATATACCCATGAAAATGAACTTCTTCCTTTTTGAATTTTGAAAAGAGAGGGAGATAGGCCTTGGTGAGAGGAGCAAGAATCTATGCTCGGTTTTTAATTCAGAGCTTGGAGAAGCTGTACAAGGAAAGAAAATGGCAAAAGCCATTGGAGGCTGCTTCAAGAAATCTAAGAGGGGAGAAGAGAGCTGACGGCTGGGGAAGAATAAAAAGGAAAGAGAGGAAAAGAGGGAAATGAGGGAAGAGAGAGAGTCTCCTTTACTTTTCTACTTTTTCCCTTTTTTCCATTTCTTTCTTTTTCCTTTTCTTTCTTTTCTAGTAAAGTATGGGGTTGTTTGAGAGGGTACAACCGTCCCCCACTGTAGCTATATAAGGTGGGGCGTTTTTCGCCTTTATAGAAAAAACGCATCGTTATTTTACCCAGTGTTAGCACTATTCACTAACCAGGCCCGTTTTTTGGATTTTTCTCGTTTCTATTTTTAATGGTTTAAGCTTCCATTAATACTTAATTATAGTTATATAGTCAACTATAATTTTTACGGGCCTTTTGACTACTTAAAGTCACGTTTTCGGGTTTTCCTCAAAAACGTGCTTTTAAAACTCCGTTTGCGTTTTAATCCATTATTTGATCCGTTTTCTTTGGGAATTATTCCCACACACTAATTAGGCATATTAAGCCTTAGGAATCCATCTCAGACCCTTACCGGGGTCATATACATCATATACTCATTTAATGCACGTTTTAGCGTTTTTTGCGTTTTACGCATTTTCTCTTTTCTTTTGGTTTTATTCTTCTTACCAATGCTCTCTAGAACCATTAGGCCTTTAATAATCATATTAGAATAATTAAGTCACCATTTTTAAGTCCGGGGTATTAAATCCTCCCCCTTAAAGAACTTTGCCCTCAAAGTTGGTGAATCTAATATCGTTACTCATATACATACTCTATGCCAAGTCGTAATCTCTATACGACCTTACAGACCACAGTCGGTCCTCTTTACACACTACACATACCACACACATATCAACCGCATGCATAGCATCAAAATACTCTTTTGTATTCTCTTGCATGGAATCGGTCCGAAGACAAGAAGGCGCTACAGTCCTCGAATCCATATTGAGTAATACACTACTGACCCCTCAAGTAGCGGTCACGTTGAATACTTACACTTTCTGGTTCACAGCCGTTTCATGACAAATGGGCACTTACTCTCTCTGGCCCACGGTCCCTTCGGTTCTGATCAAAACATTACACATATACATATCCTCAGGCACTCTGGTTGACTCACTCAACACACGACATTCTCAGGGTACTCTCCCCATCCCGTTTCCTTTGGAAAAATCACACACTGTCACCCCCCCCCAACCGGTCACGTAGGACCGCCGCACGTACGGTGCAATGGTTTCAAACTAGTTTTCGCCTTCATGCACGAAGGAAAATCCTTTTTCAAATTCTGTTTGAAAATTCTTTTTAAAACATCACACAACTCCAAGTCCAGTTTATGGTAGCTGCAACTTTTCTTAGCGTGATTACTTGTGACCACTTATAGGTGCTTCAAGAATCGTCCAACCCTGATGTGATCAGCATCAGTGTTGAACTATCCTTCCACCCCCCAATTTGTGTTCGGCTTCCCTTGATCGCTAGCAGATCAAGTTCCACCTCCTACGTCAGTTTCAAACAGTCAGATAGTCAAACATTTTCATTTTCTATCTTTTATTCTTTCTAGTCGTATTCACAACACATTCCATTCCAATTTCTTTTAGTTATGGAACCTAAGTCATTCATTATTCTCCATTTGCTTCACTTACTTTGCCTAGGCATTCCATACTTATGGCCTCATTTCATCAAATTGTTACTCAATTAAAACATACATCATACAACTCCAAAGGATGGAACTCACTCCATCAATCATTCTCAAATAAAATCACCTAGGGAAACTCACTTCCTACTAGGTTACACATCGGTTTCATACCGATTCATACTCAGCATATCTCATGTCTAATCTCAATAGACATATACTATAGGGATTCTCATTCCCCAGGAGTTTCTCTGCTCCTCTTCTCATAAATATTATATACACGTTACTCGCATCTCTCATGCGCAATAACCATAGTTACATAATGAATGGGTACACATGTATATGTAACATGAGTTCCAATCATCAAAACAATTTCTTTTGTGCTATGCACATGGTATTTTACGCACCTATACATAAAAAATACTCTAAGCAGTTTCTCGCCTACCCCCCTTAAAAGGGGTTACACCCACGTAATCGACCATATGTTATCACTGAACATTGGATCACTAATTCGGGCTTCATGAAGTGTTTTAACTTCGATGCGGTTAATTAACTCATAACCGGGTTCGGTTCTTGCCTCTAAGGCTTCAAGGCGTTTATGATTAGCCATTTACTCACATTTTCCAGGTATACTTAACCTTTGAATTACGGCCCACTAGCTTCTGCTGCGTGACCTGATAACTAGCGCTTAATTCTCCCTTTTTGGTATTCTCAATGTATTATCCACTCCCTTTTTATCCCTTTTTGTCTTGGGAATAAGGGTTTCTCAATCGTCGCGTGGTATCTCTTACCGTATGCGAATTCGATGAGTTATAGATTTTCTCTCCAGTTCTCTGGAAATCTATTTCGTATAGTACTGTATACCTTTGTGATTATTCAGTTACTTTTTCCGACTTATTGTCGGTTGAGGTCAAGCTACTACTTAGTATGTAGTGCTTCCTCGTTTAATAGTGACTTCTGAATTGTGTTTGTTTACTTGTTTCTGGCACAAGAATTCCTTCAATCATATTACTCCGCATTTACCATGCATCGGTCCTGGGACCTATGGGTTATGGGCCCACATTTTTCGTGCATCTCTGGCCTACGACCGCACGGTTATTTCTCTAGATTTTTGCTCAACAGGCTTGCGCCATGTTCGTTGACATTTCCCAAATTCCTAGCTATCCCACTAGATCATTACTGCACGAGTGCAATACCAAAACACTCAGTCCTACAGAGTGCAGAGGCGTAAACCCTTGGTAGTAACTCTCTTATGTGATCGCCATAGGAATGAACATTGTTTCCTTGTTGTCCAGTCTCTCTACCATCCTTATTCATCAACGCCATATCATAATCTGACTATACTCTTACAATGGTCGCTTGTTGCGTACCACGTTCTTACTCATTAAAAACATTTGTTTACATGGCATCCGCTACTACTTTAGTTTCCGCTCATGTATTCCCGCCATTTACACTATGGCTTGCCACTCACTTGGCTCAATATAATATACTACTTTTTAAATTTCTGCGCTCCTTGCGTGTTGTTTACTATGCAATTCGCATTGCACACATACTATGTTTACTACTCAACTGATTACTCTCTCTTTTCCGTCCATTGCTACCAAAGCCTTTCTAAATACTATTTCTATTCAAATTACTCCTTGGCAATAGACACATGCTCAAGTTTCATTACACAGCGTTGGCGGTTTCACATTACATTCTTAGGTGGTAGCCTTTCTCAGGAGGATTCACATAATTTCCACTCCATAGCCCCACCACAACGAGGGGTATCCCCACTGTAAGGTAGTGGTTTCATTCTCCACGATTCCTCTTATGCCTTTTTGCATAGGTTTTGAAAAGTTTGGATCTACGCATTATAGTTGGTTTTTTAGCTTACAAGCCACATTGCCTCGAGCCATGCTCTTTGCGGGCTGCTTATACAAGTTTCTTCTTCTCCGTATACCATTAAATGGTTTGGAGGTATTACGGGGCTCTTTTGATATGGTTATCTCATCACACTTCCGTACATGGAAGGCCCTTTTTGTATCTCGACATTAATTTATGCCCTCTGGCAATTTAGGGTGTTCCCTTGTTAAGTGGGATCCCTTCGGGGTTCTACCCGAGTGTTCGCTTTAACACTTGTGTTCTCAACACGATATCTCGTTCAACTACTATTGGCTCCGGCACCCTTCACGGATTTACTCGTGGGTGTTGCTATGTAACGCCAGTACATTTGGCTGGTACCTTGGGGTATGTTCAGTTTCTTACTCCGCCTTGCGGTTATATATATATTGAACTATCCCATTTAGGGTTGTAACGTTTCCCATTCTCGGTAGACCATTGATTCTTTTTCCTTTACCTTCTTGGTCAGGACATTATTCTCTCCAGTGAGGTATACTGTGGGAACTCTATCCCGTGATCAAACATTGAAGTGTTCACTTCAGGCATTCGCCGTATCGTTTACGCTGGGTATTCATTCCAGTTACCATTTGTTTCCTTAGTGATTTCTGAGACATATCCTATCTCTATACTTAATACTCGGTGCTTCTCGCAGTTCTTAACGCTACATCCTTAGGTATTTCATCTTACTAGGTTCTTCTCCTTGATCATTCGTGGTAGTCAGTTGTTCTGGTCTAAATTGGCTCTTTCGTCCGTAGTATGGAGTCGACTACTTCCCGTGTTCCGTACTCTCCTTGTATACATACATGGAGTATCTTATTACCACTTACCTGACTAACTCATAACTGGTCCGTCAGGCCCGCAAGCTCCTTCGGAGTGCGGTCGTTCCATGTCTAGTTTTTGTATACTGTAGTGCGGTCACACACCTAGGTGAAGTATTCCATTGCCAACTCCTCTTAAATCGTCCTATGACGCCTTACTGTGATTCCTCTGGTTTGGTTTTAAAATTTAAGGGTTTTTGGAAAATTTTGCGTTTGAAAGAAAAATTTGAGTTTTGAAAATAATTTTTTCACGGCATTTCAATGCCAGTCGCTTCTTAGTAGATCTAGCTTCTCTCCGACTGGTATGCTCTTCAATACAGTGGTCAGGCCGTTAGGCCTTTCCAAGGTTTCGTTTCAAAATTCTTAAGTTTGAGTTGCTATATTGGCTTCTCTCACCATCTTGGTACTTGCTAATTACTGATCGCTTGTTAAAGTTCCTCTTAACAGTCTCGTTATTACTGCACTTGCCGTGGCAAGTGCGCGGTACAGGCGGTTTTTTGGTTAACTCATACCGGTCACGGTATTGTTCATATTGTATTTGGTAGCCTTGTCGGCTCTTCCTTTGATCCTTTAGTTGGATAACTACTCTTTAGAGTTGCATCTTGTCGTCTTGACGTGACTGTCATCCATTTAGGTGCTTCTCCAATCTCGGAGTCCCTTAATTACTCCGTTCCGTGTCATTCCTTGGTGCTCGCTCCCACACATTTACCATGGTTACCGCAACTTATTTTAGTTAGGCACTAATTCCGTAGTCCTGTTCGGGTATATCCCGTAGTTATGCTCGTAGCTGTCTAAGCTATGTCAGTTAGGTACTGCAACCTCTTCGGGTGTGGCAGGGTGGGTGTACCTACTCGTGACTGGCTTCTTAGTCGATTAGTATACCGTTGGTGGTATTATTTAACTATGGCGGTCCGTAGACATGTGTCCCGGTTTTCGTTACTTCATCATTTCCGCCTCGTTGCAAGGTTGGTGTTTTCCTTCTTGCTGCTGCTCGGCCAGCCGGGTTCTTGCGATTGCTAAGCATGTCGCCCCATGCTTCTACAGTTTCCGATCTCCTTTGAATAGGATTCCTCGATCTCCCGCCATCAAATGCGGTTATTGTCGTTCCAGCGGGATCCGTCCCCGGGATTTCCGGTTCTCGGAATCTACCGTATGACAGGTTCTAGTTCATAAGGATATATTTAACAACTACCAAATCGGGTTTTCCCGTCTCTCCGGCGTTCTTTCCCGAGCTTTTAATACGGGGGTTGTGGAGAGCGTGTTTGGTATTGTAGGTATCCAAGTCATACTGGAAGTTCCTAGCTAGCGCATCTCTCACGCATCACTCAACCCTTAGCCCTAAGTCTCTATTTCCTAACTCGGTATATCCTAAGCTCGGTATTTCCAGTCATCAGAGTGATACTTCGCTCTGATACCATTTTTGTAACACCCCAACCGCTAAACTCGTCATTACCTCATAAACTGACACATTTACCATAATAATCTCGCAGTTGAACTCTAAGTACAACGGAGGGTGATACAACGCCGTTAGCCACGCAAGTGGCTAACCAGGCCCAACTCAACTACAATAGCGGTCTGATGGACCGGAATAACCGAGTACTCAATACAAATACAATACTCATTCATTTCTAACCAAGTCTCATACACAAATCTCAATTCCATTCTTTGCTATACCGAGTCTATAATATACGGATGCCGATAACATATTCGGTCTTACACCTTATTCAAGTACATGAGTAAAATAAATTCTAACTACCCATGCTAACCACCGACCCCGTCCTACTCTCGAACGGTATCATCTTCGGTGTACCTGAAAAATAAAAATGATGCCCCTAGGGGCTCAGCTTTACGCTACATATGAAATTCGCATACCCCACGTGCTAACCGGGGTACGCCGACCACTTTTGTCGAGAGCATGGAGTTCATTTTAATTCAACCAACATGCATATGGTAATACATTATGTATGTACACTACACAAGGATTCGACAATATCAATCGTGGATACACCCTAACTAACATAACAAGGTTGTTAGTTTGTATCAGTTTACTCTTAGGCCTTGAGGGTTCTACCTCACTATGCCTTGGTTACTTGTTCAATATGTCACCCACTCTCTTGGGAACTTATTAATTACCTCACCCACTCACTTGGGTTACTTATACTCAAGCTCTTGTAGTTCTCGAGACATTACAGGTCTCCTACGTCACGCTCGTTTTCTCTTAATACATTCTTAAGCCAAAACACATGGCTTTTGAGCATAGTCTTACTTCCCCAGTTTCGACCCTACTTTGGGTCTAGCAAGGTGAGAAGGTTCAACTAGCTCCCGGAACTCTCTCTTAGTTCCTACTACTTTAACATAGGTCCGACTACTCTCGGACTTCACACATTCCCATACACTCCTCTTTTGGAGTTATAATATAATTATGTATATTAGTCTAGATGCATCACTCTCGATGTTTCGTAAGGCTTAGGGAATTATTCTTAAGTTCGGGTACTCTTAGGTTTATGGGTTACCCCATCATTTTGTATACTAATCTATTGGTTATTTTCTCATACCGGGTCGGAACCTCATATAGGAGGTCGACCGCCTTTTAGAGGGAGTTTGATGGTCCCTTTTATCACTTTTACTCTTCTCACAAGTTCACATTCTTGAACTCACTTTAATCCCCTAGATGGGGATTCATTTATCCTTCCACTTTTATTTACTTCGTGGATCGTTTTAATTTTGGTTTTCTAACCGTTATCGGGTATTAACTCAACCCGTACATCTTCCTCACATTCTAGTGAGTTCATGTGTTTACATTATCGTTCTTGGTTCGATAGTTTTCATGTGTTTGCACGTTTCGTTAAGTTACAAAACTGCTCATCCTATGAGTCACTAACCAAACGGTACTCAGCTAGGAGTCGGTCTATACACTAGGTTAGACCACATAAGCATTCAAGGTTGGTTAGTACACACCGCACACATCAAGTTACATAATCAAGCAAGGGGTCATTTTCATGCTTTACTCTTGATTAAGCCGGCACACAAACACATAGCACACAAATCAACGTAGCACGGTTAGCATACGGGGCATGAGAAAATCATACCTTTCACCGGGGTTAGCTGTACCGTGTGACCTCACATTTCTCGGTTCACACACGATTCTCTGATAATGTTTCAAACACTATTATCAATACCAAGCTCCTACGGTACGTAAATAATTACTACTCCGTACTTACCCATTATCCCGTTATCCCGTTATCTTGGTTTTACTCTTGTTGACTTAGGTTCATGCTTCTCATTAACTCCTAGCACTTGTTTACACTTCTTAGGACCTTTACATGTCCCCAAAAAAGGCCTAAAAATCATCTAAAACCATTACCATTCACTTCTCCATCATTAGGACATTTTAAAACACTTTCTGGCAACTTTTTACATTGGTCTGGGTTTGTGTCCGGGGTTACAAACCCGGACCAAACACAGTTTTCAGTCTCTGCCTTAATTTTCATGTGGTCCGGGTTTGTGTACTGGTTTACAAACCTGGACCACTCCCTGGGATGGCTTTCTGGTGCATTTTTTATGTGGTCCGGGTTTGTGCACCGATTTGCAAACCCGGACCACCCCTGGAACTGTCAAAATTGACAGTTTTTGATCAGTTTTCAACCCCTAATTATCCTCTAATCATTCCCTAATCATTCCACATGTTTCCTACATGTTTAAACACCTTAAAACATGCTCTAAACCTCTTCAAAACATAGGTTTAATCCCTACTCAAATTCTTGCTCAAATTCACAATTTTTCATTCTCTCTGTTACATTTTGCACACTTGTGCTACAGATTTTTATCTCTTGGTAATTTGCATTTTGTTCTCACTCCACGTGACCATTCCAAATCCTCCTCGACAATGCACTTCTCACCAAGGTTCATGCCTTACTCTTAAAGCCTTAAACCTTCTTTATTTCTTAAAACTCCTAAGGCACTTAAACAACTCCCTTTGCTACAGATTTTTGCACAAATCTTCTATCTTCTAACAAGCATTTCCAAGGGGGTTTACTAACCCAAATCAATCTCCATCCATACCTAGATAACACTAGGTTATTCTTCACTCAATACATCACTTAAGTCACTTAGATTTCTACCGGAATTTGGTCATAACCCGGCTACTTTTCTAACATTGCCCAAAGCTCATATCATCATCTAATTCAACCTAAAACTAGCCAAACCACAAGGGTTCTATCAGCACACATCATTTCCTCATTACTCACGCAAAATCTCATTAAGCACCATATAAAGCAATAACTTAAACACTTGGCACTTAGGCCCTTAAATCAAGCATTAACTTCACAAATTCTTCCTCACTTGCATTAATACCATACAAGCACATTACTACCACAACTAATGTGGTGTTCATTCATTTATTATATCCCATCCCAATTTAATACATATAGAATATAATTTAGGGTGGGTTTGTTACCTTAAGCTTTCAACGGTTTCTTTTTCACTTATCTTCTCCTTTTCTCCATCTCTCTTCTCCTCTTGCCCAAAACTCTTGACCCCCAATCGCTAAGGCAGCACTTGCCCAATTCTCTAGCCAACATAAAGGATGGAATGGGACTAAGTCAAGACACTTAGGCTCATAAATAGCCCTAGAAATTAAGGAGGAGATTTAGAACACATAATTAGGTCATTACCTTTGTAGCTCTAAGATGGACCTTCATCCATAAATTAAAAGAGGCACTCCACCACCATTGGAGGCTTGGAAAATAGCTCAACAAGGAAATAAACAAGGTATCAATGGAGGCAAAAATCGGCCATGACAAAGAGATGAAGAAAAATGGATTTTTCTTACCCTGAATGAAAGAGGAGATGTCTAGCAACAAGAACATGTAAATTCCTTCTCAAATGAGATATACCCATGAAAATTAACTTGTTCCTTTTTGAATTTTGAAAAGAGAGGGAGATAGGCCTTGGTGAGAGGAGCAAGAATCTATGCTCGGTTTTTAATTCGGAGCTTGAAGGAAGCTTGTACAAGGAAAGAAATGGCAAAAGCCATTGGAGGCTGCTTCAAGAAATCTGCTAGAGATGGGAGAAGAGAGCTAACGGCTGGGGAAGAAGAAAAAGGAAAGAGAGGAAGAAGAGGGAAATGAGGGAGGAGAGAGAGTCTCCTTTACTTTTCTACTTTTTCCCCTTTTTCCATTCTTCTTTCATTTTCTTTCTTCTTTCTAGTAAAGTATGGGTGTGTGTGAGAGGGTACAAAACCGGCCCCCACTGTAGCTATATAAGCTGGGGCGTTTTTCGTCTTTTACAGAAAACGCTCGTTATTTTACCCGGTTTAGCACTATTCACTAACTGGGCCCGTTTTTTGGATTTTTCTCGTTTCTTTATTTTTAATGGTTATTAAGCTTCCATTAATACTTAATTATAGTTATATAGTCAACTATAATTTTTAAGGGTCTATTTGACCACTTAAAGTCACGTTTTCGGGTTTTCTCAAAAAACGTGCTTTAAAACTCCGTTAGCGTTTTAATCCATTATTTGGATCTGTTTTCTTCGGGAATTATTCCCACACACTAATTAAGCATATTTAAGCCTTAGTAATCCATCTCGGACCCTAACCGAGGTCATATACCTCCTATACTAATTTAATGCGTGTTTTAGCGTTTTTCGCGTTTTACGCATTTTCTCTTTTCTTTTGGTTTTATTCTTCTTACCAATGCTCTCTAGGCACCATTAGGCCTTTAATAATCATATTAGAATAATTAATTCACCATTTTTAAGTCCGGGGTATTAAAATAATAGTCACTTTACTGCGCACCATGACTTAATCCATTTCTATAGGTATTGTCTTCACGACCTCTACCACCACGGTAGCTTGCCTTTACTCTGTTGCCCATTGATGGTGCAACTCCTCAATCATTTATTCTAATGTCTTATCTTATATTCAATCCCTTCCTGGTGTTAACACACTGGGAGTCCTCTAATTCTAGGTGTAGGGCGGTTGTCGTACCATGTTGTAATATTGTTACCTCTTAATGTGAAGACATTTGTTTCAATTTCGGGTTCGCAAGTAGGTTAGTCTCTCTCACATTCTTCCATATTTTATGATGTTATTTACCAAGTGATTAAACTGGTTACCGAGAAATTCATCCATTAAGTCACAAGCTCTTCTGAGCGTTGGTCACTTGACGTGCCATATTGTGCACTCACAACGTTTATATCTGACAATTACTGATTCCTAAACCCTAGGTGTCGGGTATAAGGTATATCTACGTAGTCTCCTTATTTATATATGTAACCGGAATGTTCCACGGAAATTCCAAGGTTTATGGTTTCCGCTCTCTAATAAACGAGTATTCTATCTCTAATAAGTGAAAGCCCTTCTCGAGGGTTTACTCCCACTCAAGGCCTCAGATCAAGGAGAGGTATCCCCACCCTAAATGAAGTGGTTTGTTCTCCGCTCATGCCACTAGTATTATTTCCATAATTTCACTGGTGCCCATTTGGCTATTCGTCAACAATTAAGTTATAGGTTTCATAATCATTCATATGCACGAATTGTAGTTCGTTCATGGCTTAAATAAGCCCTCTTATGCCTTCCTGCGCCTCGGGCTCTGATGTGGTTACCATCCTTGGCTCGTAGGCTCTTAGTGCTTAATGTCTCGGTTCACTTCTTGTACTCTTACTCATCTGTAGGTTATCCTCATAAGTTTCTGGTTCTTTGAATTCACTCAACCATTAAGATACATATTAAATGTAGTACCGGGTCTCATGGGAAGTTGCTGCATCCCGCTTCCCGCTGTGGGAATTCGTTCAGTGATCTAACGTTATTTAGTGCCTGCAAATATTTTCGCTATTATAGACTTAAGTCTTTCAGCGATTAAGGTTTGGTTCGACTATGCCCGCTCTGTGGGGGTAGACCTCTGAGCTTTTCTCTTTCGGGGTTGTATGTCTTTGATCCTTGGTAGGTTATAGCCTAGTTCGTTTCTTCTATCCCTATTTCCGGGGTTTACAAACATCTTCAATGAAGAATGTTTGTCACTGGTATTCTTAATGGTCATTCTGGGGGTTCTACCCTTCTTGTTGGAAGTCGTTGTGTCAACTGTCTCCATCATATTTCGTAATACTTCCATTGTCGGTTATTACTTACGTAGTGCCTTGCTCAAATTCTTGAGCGGTCTCATTGGTTTTCTCTTTGAGGTTCAGGATTGGTGTTCTTACCGTATTGTCGGTTGCTGTTGTAGTAGGTGGTATTGTTGGTAAAATTTATATCATTTAGTATTCTGTCCAAGTTCAGCTCCCTGCTGACTGGTGTGTCGACTTAGCTCGTCATGGTCAGGCCGTCAGGCCTTTCCGAGGTCTCATTCTCCAGTTCTTATTGATTTGCAATCCGGTATTAATATACGTTATACCTGTAGTATTCTGCTATCTTGCCATGATGGCTTCCCGTATAGCTTCATCGTGGCAGCACTTGCTATGGCAAGTGCGCCATGCAAGATGGGCTATCGGTACTGTATACGTCAGTAGTGGTACTTTCTCTTAATCTCAATGTAATTGGTAATCCTCAGGAGTCCTTCGATGTTCTCTTGTTTTGGATAACTGGCCATCCGACAGTTTCTTGGTTGTTTTGACAGCACTGTCACTTATCAGGGCATTCCTCTTTCTGAGGGAACCCTTTGTTATTTACTTACGCCTTAATCCTTGCTCCCATTTCCACACATTTGTCGTGGTTACTAAGTACTAGCTCTCATTAGGCACTACATCGTAGTCCTATTCCAGTATACAACGTGTATGCGTTTTAAAAGATGTTTGCGCCATGTCAGTCAGGTTTTGTAACCTTTCTAATTGTATGGGGTTTGGAGTCCCCGTTTCATAATGGACTTTCCAGTAGTCTTTATTCTCATGCGCGGTATTGTCCCGCTGTTATGCTCCTTTGGACTACTGTCCGGTATCCCTGCGTAGCATGTCGACCCATGTTGCCGGTAATTACCGATCTTTTACCGGTAGAATTCTGTTGGCAGCGCCTGTTTCTACATTGCGCTCCAATTAAAACCTCCAAGTTTTCGTCAACTGTTGTACAACAATGTGTTTCTCGTATTGCTTAATGTTAACTAACTGCCAGATCGGGTTTCCCTGAGTAAGAGAAGGTTTTTGTCTCTCTGGCGTTTGTTCCCCGTATTCAAAGTTAGGGAAGTGGAGGGCGGATTTAGGTATTATAGATATCCGGTAAACACCGAGAAGTCCTAACTAACGCGCCTCTCACACTATCTCTCAACCCTTAACCTATAACTCAAACTCTAACTCGGTATCCTCCTAAGTTCGGTAATTCTAGTCATCAGGGCTTAACTAAGCTCTGATACCACTTTTTGTAACACCCCAACTCATAAACTGACAATAAGTCATAAACCTCCATTTACAAATATTAACATTACAGCGGAATTTTTACTACAGTTGGTGTTACCGCCGTTAGTCACCCACGTGACTAACTAGGCATACTAATACTCCAAGATCTAGCTACGTTCTGATGGACCCAAATATACCGAACATTAATGTATACTTAACCTTAACCAATACATATCCTCAGTATAAAGTATTTCATATCCTATTACATCTTACTAATATCTTATACCATTTACTAAATGAGTGTACATGCACAGCTCGTGTAACAAAAAGGAAACACCCGAAGTACTTTTACCCGATCCTACTCTCAGGACGGTCGTCTTCTGTCATTCACCTGCAATATAAATATGTTGCTCCTAAGGGGTCAGCACCTTTGCTGGTACGATTCTCTTATAGCCCTCAAGCTAACGGGGCTACGACGACTACTTGCCGATATCATGCGGTTGATTTTTAACACAACATAAATAAGAGTGCAATAAACACCACACCACATATGAAAAATTATAGTTCAAACACAATGAACGACTTAAAAGCGTTCCTTAAGTAAGTGAGTTAATCTTTTAACTCCTTAAGTTATGATTTTTCTTATTCTCAGTCCAAGTCTTATCTCATATCAAGTCTTATCTCAGCTCTTATCTCAAATCTTATCCCAAATCTTATCCCAAATCTTATCTCAAATAAGACAGCCGTTCTTTAATTAGGATGGATGTTCCTTAATTCATTGTTTATCTTGTTGGGTCAAAAATAACCCTAGCCAATGAGTTATCAGCTCCATTGGTTTACATAAACAATATTCTGAGAATTAGTTGGGATTTAGGTAGATCCCACCACACCATCTTAATAATGCCTCCCACCTCAAACAGAAATCGAGGTGACAGAGTCTATAAGTCGACTCTAGGTGACGAGTCCAAAGACAGGTCATATTTGGAAGTCGGATCTGATAGGGATACCAACCTCCTACTTAACACATGCATCACTAAACCATTCCGGATTCCTCACTCCCCCTAAGTTCTAGTTAGTAGAAGTCTCAAAGTCAATGTTTGTTAGTTAACCTCTTTTGGTTACTAATAAAACAATATTAGGGAGTGTTCCTTATTCTCACACAATTCTTTACTAAACATTATTAGTAAGTTCTCAGGGTAAGTTGTGTTAGTTTCAAAAAACACACACAATACAATAAACCAGTTGCATGCTTTATCTTGTTTAGTCGGAACACAAACAAATAGCACACAAGCCGAGGGACACCTCGTTAGCAAGCAGGCTACAAGAAAACCATACCGTACACCATCGGTCGTTCGGTTGCCTATTCTCCTTCCAAGTCCCAATTCTCAAGTCCTAAAACATTCATCCAATTTGGATTGTTAATTACTTTCAATTAACCTAACTTACTTAGTTACTAATGATCCCTAACTAATAACCACTAAGTCCTTGTAATTTTTAACCTTAAACACTTAAAAATCATCTTACTTAACTTAATATCTTAAGTCCTTATATGCTTATCTTTCTAATCATCATAACCCTCCTATTGGTGGACTACTAATGCCACTCTTTTTTATATATATATATATGGCCGACTGACCTTGCAAGGGAGGTCCCAAGGTTGGTCCAAACCAATGCACTTCCCCGCTTGAATATTCTAGCCCGACCGACCTTGCCAAGGTCGGTCCTAAGGGAGTTCGAAGTCAGAAAGCTTCCTGGATGGGTAATTTAGCCCGACCAACCTTTCCAAGGTCGGTCCTAAGGTAGGTCGAGGTCAGACCCTTGTTTCTATGTAATACTCCGTATTTTGTTTACAGATTTTATAACATTCTGGTTTATGTTATTGCTTTGATATGTGGTGTCTTGTTTAGCTGATGGGACGTCCGGTGCATATAATTAAAAGACGGTGGCTAGGAGGTCGTTTTCCTCGCTTTTAATTTTGGTAAGACTTTATTAAGGAAAATAGGACAGTTTCCTTTTTGTTTCAATTCCCGATCAGTTCTTAGAACGACGTTCCCTCCTTTGACAGTTTTTGAACGCTTTGCTCTCTCCCTCCTTCCTTTAGTGCTTCCAATTCTGCTGGGAATTCTGCTGTGTTTTGATCGTTTCTGCACTGCTGTTGTGGGATGTTCGTTCTGTGGTGATTCAGGTTTGGTTTACCTTCCGATTTTGGTGGTTTTCACTTCTGTTTTGAGAGGGCAGTTTTCTGATTGTTAGTTCTAATTGTTGCTGAATTCAGTGATTGTTTTGCCGTTCGGGACTGCTGCGTTGCTAGAACCTTTCTCTGCTTCAGATTGGTGTGGTCTTCTCTGCAATTCGATGTAAGTGGGGGATGGAATCGGGGTAGTTTACTCACCCTCAGGGACTGTTTTATTCTAGCTTTTCTGAGTTGGAATAATGTGGTGATTGTGTGATTTCCCTTTGGTTTTGCGTTGTTAATCGATTGGCTAAACCCCCGAGGGTACTGATTTACAATTCTGTGGATTCTATGTGAGTTGTGATGATTTTTGACTGTTTTCTGCGTGTCTGTTCGTTCTGGATTTCGACTGTTTTGCGCCGTCCGCACTTCGGTCCGAACATGGAAGTTTGGACAGTTTGTCAGCGCGCTTCTGTTTTTTGAATTTCGAAGCATCCGAACTTTGGTCTGAGCTTCGAAGTTCGGACACTGTGTTTTTCTACGACGTCTGCTTCTCGGGTTCTCTCCGAACTTGCAAGGTCGGATGCAAGTTTGGACATGCCTGTTTTTGGCATAACTCCTCCGTTTTAGCTCCGTTTTGAGTTCCGTTTGCGGGGTTGGATTCCCCTATTTGTGTATAAGCTTCTTATGCTGTTTATATGCATTTTCATGTGCTTAAGATCTGTTTTGGTGAACTTTTTGTTTTGGGACCTAGTTACGTTGCTTCTGAGCCTTGGATAGTCGGGTCGGGCTCACCTATAGCATGCTGCGCAGGAATTCCTTCTTATTAAGCTCCTTAGGGTCTCCCTTAGGGCATTATGTGACCAACGGGTCTGTTAGCTGTCTCTACGGCTTCTGTTGTGGGATCTTCGGATCCATAGGACGATATGTGAGTCCTTTGTTGTGTTAGCGTGTTTCTAGTGTCCCACCTCTCTGTATCTGATTATGAAAGTCGAGCATGGTTTGATGTGGTGTTTTGCTTTGTTTTCTGATTCGTGATTCTGATCCGTCTGTTTATAAGTGATTACGCCTCCCTCTATTTATTCAAACTTCTGCTTCTGTTTTGAGTGGGCTTCCCTGAGGAAGTCTTCTGCTTGTGGGCTATTTACCACACCCTTTACTTATGTTGCAGGATGAGCTCGTGGGATCTTCTCTCTTTATCCCCTTCTGGAGTTGTTCTTTACTTTATGTTTTACTAGACTCTTGTTCCGTTTGCGCTTTAGACATTTTGGATTCTCTTGTAGCCTTTGGGCCTTACTTTGGATACTTGGATTTATGAATACGTTTGAATATTGTAAGTTTCGTGATCTTTATTAAAGCTTTGTTTCGGTTTGGGGTTTGATTTGCGTTAGAGCCTTGCGACGTTAGGTAATAGACTCACGGCGTGTAACGGCCCTAACTCCTAGGCCGGTTTTGGGGTCGTTACATTTAGTGGTATCAGAGCCAGGTTACTCGTTCTTTGGTGTTTGTGGGGTCTGTCTGCATGCGGGAGTGTCTGAAATGTCTGTTGTATGATGTTGATGGTTTCTGACCAATTTTGGTGTTTGTATCTTCAGTATGCCTCCCCGACGTTCAGTGCGAGGTTCTTCTTCAGCGATGCTCCCAGGGGAACATCGTAGAGATTGTGCAGCAGGTGGTGACCCAGGTGTTGCAGACCGTAGGGGCCAATGCTGGCTCAGCAGCAGAAGCTGGTAACACGGGGGGAAATAATGTGAAGGCGCTTCAGGAGTTCCTGAAGCTGAAGCCACATTCTTTCGATGCTAGTGGTGACCCACAGGAGGCGGCCACTGGATCACTGCGATTGAGGAACTTCTGCGGGTCATGAGTTGTGAGGAAGATCAGAAAATTGGATTTGCCACGTTCATGTTCCAGTCTGAGGTGAAGGAGTGGTGGAAGTCAGTTGAGGGGAAGTACCCCCACCCATGGACTTGGGAGCAGTTTAGGGGCTGCTTCAACCAGCAGTTTTACCCTGATGTCTTCAGGGACCAGAAGATTATGGAGTATGGGAGACTCCGCCAGACGAAGGAGATGTCAGTCGATGAGTATGTACGTAAGTTCATCTCCCTCTCTTAGTTTGTGCTTGAGCCGGATGATAATCGAAAGGCTATGAAGTTTGAGGTTGGATTGAGAGGCGATATTCGAGCTGCTGTGGCACCTTTCTGCACAAGACCTTCAGAGTGGTCGATGTGGCGTTGGTTGTAGAGGCTGAGCTGCAGGCTAGGCAGCGGTATGAGAAGAAGGACCAGAGGCCCGATAAGGGCAAGGATCAGAAGAGGAAGGGTCGTGTGGAGGAGCCTGATAGGTAAAAGCAGACTTCTTCTCAGAAGAAGAAGTACAGAGGTGATCGAGGATCTTCTTCATCTGCAACGCCTGCTGTGGAGAAGTGTGCTGAGTGTGACCGCTTCCATCCAGGACGAGAGTGCTACAGGAAGTCCGGGGCGTGCATCAAATGTGGTTCGCTAGACCATCGCATTGCCCAGTGTCCACAGGCTAGAGGTGGAGGTAGCAGTGGTGGTTCTGAGAGTTGTGGTGCGGGTTCAGGGTCCGTGCAGAAGACCGACCAGAAGAAGTCCTAGACCCAGGCACGTGTGTATGTACTAGCTGGTGAGCGTGACCGCGGTTCAGACCGGGTGGTATCAGGTATCCTTCAGATCTTCTCTCAGCCAGTTTTCTGTTTGTTTGATTCAGGAGCTACCCACTCCTTTGTGTCCGCTAATTTGGTGGGTAGTCTCGGGTTGTCTGCTGTGCCTTGTGATGTGGATTTATGCATTTCTAGCCCGTTGAGTGGAGTGCCTGCTTGTGTGCTTAGTTCTGTGTGCAAGTCTAGTCCAGTAGTGATTATGGATAGGACCTTGCCTGCTGATTTGATTCCTATGAGTATGTCCTGCTTCGATGTGATTTTGGGCATGGATTGGCTAGTAGAGCATCATGCCCATATAGATTGTGCGGCTAGGAGAGTTGTCTTTGATAGACCGGGTGAGACCCGTTTCGTTTTTGTGGGTAATTCTGTACCTTGTTCGCCGGTTTTGGTATCTGCCATGCAGGCAGCTAGCTTCCTAGGGAAGGGCTGCCAGGGTTTTCTCTGCTATATACTAGAGGTTCGAGAGGGAGCTCGTTTGGAGGAGATTCCCATTGTGTGTGAGTTTCCTGAGGTGTTCCAGGACGATGTGCCAGGGTTGCCGCCTGATCGTGAGGTGGAGTTTTCTATCGAGTTAGCGCCAGGGACTCAGCCTATTTCGAAGGCCCCCTATCGTATGAGCCCGGTGGAGCTGAAGGTGCAGCTGCAGGATCTTCTGTATAAGGGCTTCATTCGCCCTAGTGTGTCTCCATGGGGAGCATCGGTGTTGTTTGTGAAGAAAAAGGACGGCTCCTTCAGATTGTCTATTGACTACAGGGAGTTGAATAAGGTTACCATTAAGAACCGGTACCCTCTTCCCCGTATTGATGATCTCTTCGACCAGTTAGCTGGAGCGACAGTGTTCTTGAAGATTTACTTACGTTCTGGTTATCATCAGCTGAAGATTAAGGCCGAAGATGTGCCTAAGTCTGCTTTTAGGACCCGGTATGGGCATTATGAGTTTTTGGTCATGCCTTTTGGTTTGACCAATGCCCCTTCGTTCTTCATGGATATGATGAACAGAGTTTTCAAGCCTTTCTTTGATTCTTTTGTGGTTGTGTTTATTGACGATATCTTGGTGTATTCCAAGAGTGTTGAGGAGCACAAGAGCATCTGAGGATGGTTCTGCTGACGTTGAAGGAGAAGGAGTTGTATGCCAAGCTGAAGAAGTGTGAGTTCTTGTTGGATAGAGTTGTGTTCCTTGGCCACGTAGTTTCGAAGGATGGTATTTCGGTGGACCCGGAGAAGATTAGGGCGGTCATGGAGTGGGCAAAGCCCACTAGTGTTTCTGAGGTGCGGAGTTTCTTAGGGCTGGCTGGGTATTATAGGAAGTTCGTGGAGGGCTTCTCTAAGATCGTGTCTCCCTTGACTCGCCTTCTTAGGAAGGATGTCAAGTTTGAGTGGAAGCGAGGCGTGTCAGGAGAGTTTCCAGGAGCTGAAGAATAGATGACCTCGGCTCCGATATTGGCGTTGCCTTCTGGTACAGATGGCTTTGAGGTGTTCTATGACGCTTCCCACAGAGGGCTTGGTTATGTTTTGATGCATCAGGGTAAGGTGGTAGCGTATGGGTGACGTCAGCTGAAGCCGTATGAGAAGAATTATCCTACCCATGATTTAGAGTTAGTTGTTGTGGTCTTCACCTTGAAGATCTGGCGGCACTATCTGTATGGGGTGACGTGTAAGGTCTACATGGATCATAAGAGTCTTAAATATCTGTTCACGCAGAAGGAACTAAATTTTAGATAGCGGCGTTGGCTGGAGCTTTTGCATGATTACGACTTGGAGATTCTCTACCATCCAGGTAGAGCGAATGTAGTGGCAGATGCGTTGAGCCGTAGAGGGTGCTCCAGGGCTTGTTTGTTCAATGTCAGGGATTCAGAGGTATGCTCTTGAGCTTCAGCGCATGGGAATTTGGGTGGTCCGGTCTGACAGAGCTGGGATGATTGCTTCGATTCAGGTCCATTCTACTTTGATTGAGTGGATTAGAGATGGTCAGAGGGCTGATGCTGAGTTGTGTAAAATTCAGGAGAGGTTGGCAGATGATCAGGAGTCAGAGTTCTTTGTGTCTAGCGACGGCTGTCTACGCTTTAGAGGCCAAGTCTGTGTGCCTAGTGGAGGCGATCTTAGGCGTGAGATTATGCAGGAGGCTCATGGAGCTCCTTATTCTGTTCACCTAGGAGGGGTGAAGATGTACCGGGACCTCAGAGAGTCCTTCTGGTGGGCGAATATGAAGAGAGAGATTTCTGATTTTGTAGCTCGTTGCCAGACCTGTCAGTAGGTGAAGGCTGAGCATCACGGCCTACGGGTCTTCTGCAGCCCCTTCCCGTTCCTGAGTGGAAATGGGAGAGCGTTGGTATGGATTTTATTGTGGGGCTTCCTAGGACATCTTCTGGGTATGATGCGCTATGGGTGATTGTAGACCGCTTGACGAAGTCAGCTCATTTCTTGCCTGTGAGGAAGACCTTCAGCCTTGAGCGTCTGGCTTGATTGTATGTGGATGAGATTGTGAGGCTGCGTGGTGTGCCGGTGACGATCGTTTCGAACAGGGATCCGAGATTTGTATTTCGCTTCTAGCGTAGCCTGCATAAAGCTTTAGGGACGAATTTGGCCTTCAGTTCAGCATATCATCCTCAGACCGATGGATAGACAGAGAGGACGAACCAGATTTTGGAGGATATGTTGAGAGCTTGTGTGCTAGACTTCGGAGGGAGCTGGGATCAGCATGTGACTCTAATTGAATTCGCCTACAATAATAGTTTTCAATCGAGTATTGGGATGGCCCCATTTGAGGCGTTGTATGGGAGGCGCTGTAGATCTCCCATTTGTTGGGATGATCTACGAGAGAGGACGATTGTGGGTCTTGAGTTGGTGCAAGGAGCTGGGGACAAGGTCAGGACTATCAGGGAGCGTCTAGTGGTTGCTCAGAGCCGGCAGAAGAGTTATGCAGACCAGAGGTGTTGTCCGCTTGAGTTTCAGGTTGGGGATCATGTATATCTGAAGATTTCTCCAGTTCGGGGCGTTGTTTGGTTTGGTAAGAGGGGCAAGCTGAGCCCTCGTTTCGTGGACCTTTCGAGGTGCTTGAGAGGGTTGGGCCGGTAGCTTATAGATTGGCGTTGCCACCAGCTCTAGCAGGAGTTCATGACATTTTCCATGTGTCGATGCTCAGGAAGTATCTTCACGATCCGAGCCATGTGATTGATTATGGTCAGCTCCGACTTCGGGATGATTTCACGTACGAGGTCGCTCCAGTTCGTATTTTGGCTCGTGATGTTCGGCGACTTCGTAGTAAGACACTGCCTATGGTTAAGGTTCAATGGACGGATCAGTCCGAGCGAGAGGCGACGTGGGAACTCGAGGAGGAGTTGCGTGCCAAGTTTCCTTCCCTCTTTAAGCAGTGAGGTATGTTGAATTTCGAGGATGAAATTCCTTTTAAGGGGGGAGTGATGTAATACTCCGTATTTCATTTTCAGATTTTATAACATTCCGGTTTATGTTATTGCTTTGATATGTGGTGTCTTGTTTAGCTGATGGGACGTCTGGGGCATATAATTAAAAGACGGGGGTAAGGAGGTCGTTTCCCTCTCTTTTATTTTGGTAAGACTTTATTAAGGAAAATAGGATAGTTTCCTTTTCGTTTCAATTCCCGATCAGTTCTTAGAACTATGTTCCCTCCTTCGACAGTTTTTGAACGCTTTGCTCTCTCCCTCCTTCCTTGAGTGCTTCCAATTCTGCTGGGAATTCTGCTGTGTTTTGATCGTTTATGCACTGCTGTTGTGGGCTGTTCGTTCTGTGGTGATTCAGGTTTGGTTTCCCTTCCGATTTTGGTGGTTTTCGCTTCTGTTTTGAGAGGGCAGTTTTCTGATTGTTGGGTCTAATTGTTGCTGAATTCAGTGATTGTTTTGCCGTTCGGGACTACTGCATTGCCAGAACCTTTCTCTACTTCAGATTGGTGTGGTCTTCTCTGCAATTTGATGTAAGTGGGGGATGGAATCGGGGTAGTTTTCTCACCCTCGGGGACTGTTTTATTCTAGCTTTTCTGAGTTGGAATTGTGTTGTGATTGTGTGATTTCCCTTCAGTTTTGCGTTGTCAATCGATTGGCTAAACCCCCGAGGGTACTGATTTACAATTCTGTGGATTCTGTGTTTGTTGTGATGATTTTTTGCTGTTTTTTGCGCGTCTTCGTTCTGGATTTTGACTGTTTTGCGCTGTCCGATCTTCGGTCCGAACATGGAAGTTCGGACAGTTCGTCGGCGCGCTTCTGTTTTCTGAATTTCGAAGCGTCCGAACTTCGGTCCGAGCTTCAAAGTTCGAACACTGTTTTTCTGTGACGTCTGCTTCTCGGCTTCTGTCCGAACTTGCAAGGTCGGACTCAAGTTCAGGCATGCCTCTGTTTTTGGCATAACTCCTCCGTTTAGCTCCGTTTTGAGTTCCGCTTGCAGGGTTGGATTCCCCTATTTGTGTATAAGCTTCTTATGCTGTTTATATGCATTTTCATGCGCTTAAGATCTGTTTTGGTGAACTTTTTGTTTTGGGACCTAGTTACGTTGCTTCTAAGCCATGGATAGTTGTGTCGGGCTGTCCCGTAGCATGCTACGCAAGAATTCCTTCTGATTACGCTCCTTTGGGTCTCCCTTAGGGCATTATGTGACCGACGGGTCTGTTAGCTGTCTCTACGGCTTCTATTGTGGGATCTTCGGATCCATTGGACGTTATGTGAGTCCTTCTGTTGTGTTAGCGTGTTTCTAGTGTCCCACCTCTCTGTATCTGATTCTGAAAGTCCGACCATGGTTTGATGTGGTGTTTTTCTCTGTTTTCTGACTCGTGATTCTGATCCGTCAGTTTACAAGTGATTACGCCTCCCTCTATTTATTCAAACTTTTGCTTCTGTTTTGAGTGGGCTTCCCTGAGGAAGTCTTCTGCTTGCTGGGCTGTTTAGCTCACCCCTTTACTTATGTTGTAGGATGAGCTCGTGGGATCTTCTCTCTTTATCCCCTTCTGAAGCTGTTCTTTACTTTATGTTTTACTAGACTCTTGTTCCGTTTGCGCTTTATATGTTTTGGATTCTCTTGTAGCCTTTGGGCCTTACTTTTGATACTTGGATTTATGAATACGTTTGGATATTGTAAGTTTCGCGATCTTTATTAAAGCTTTGTTTCGGTTTGGGGTTTGATTTGCGTTAGATCCTTGCGATGTTAGGTAATAGACTCGCGGCGTGTAACGGCCCTAACTCCTAGGCCGGTTTTGGGGTCGTTACATTCTAAGTGCTTATTTCACTCCAACCTTTCCATAAGTGTCCTAGGATGTTCTAGCATCATTTTGGCACTTTAATACACTCTTAAATCATCCACCAAACTCCTTAATCCACCCACCATCAAGCTCCTTGATCATTTACTCAAATTCTTACTAATTCCTTAACACATAATCTTAGTTTCTTACACTTCCAACATATGAACTTTGCCTAAAATATCAACTAACCAAAGTGTTTCTTCTCATCCATTTTGACCACTTCTCAAGCATTATCAATCATCCTCATTTCTTTAACTCAAACTTCTCAAAGTTCTCAAGGTCATTTTGCATCTCCATGCACAACTTTTTCTCCTTTACCCTTACTACTCATCATTCCTAATCTTGTACATACTTATGCATTTCTAGCCATCCTATAATACTTTAGCATTGTTCCTCACCCAACTACACAATTACTTAGCCTTATGCACACCTTTACTCCTTCAACTTGACCATTCTAAATTCCTCTTAAACATTTCCATCTCCTTACTCAACATTAATATAGTTATACACTCTTATCCATTCCTAGTCATTCCCTTGACAAGCTACTACATTCTCTTATAGTTTTCACCTCCATCACCCAAGTCCACTCATTACCATCCAAGATATAGACTTATTGATTCACTACTAGCATCTCCATCTTCTTACACAAGCTACCCAAAATTCTTAATGTTATATTTTCTAATTCATACCTAAATCACCATAAGACATTATACATCATTCCTTCAGATTTTTGGTCAAGTCTTAACATTCTTCATACCATGATTTTGGTGTGTTTAATACACTTACCTAACCTCTTATTCCTCCTAGACAACTTTAGGTCTTTCTAAATCTCAAGATCACCTTAATTCCTTCAGCTCCACCAATTTAACTCTTAATGACTCCTAGTAGAACCTAGGTCATAAAACCTCACAACAACCACTAAACACACTTGGTTTATACTCAAATTTCGCCATTGCCTCTCTAGTATATTATCATGCCCAAATGCATAGTTTTTCTCATTCAATCATCTCACACTCAACAAACCCCTTTGTCATGATATTTCTCACCCAAATCAAACCATTCATAACAAACTCAATATAGTGCAATAATCTTAAATTGCATAGCAATAAGGCTGTTAAATGACACGGCTCTTAGGCCCTTAAATGACTTAAACTTAAACACTGAATTTCCCATATATAAAAGCTTTCAACCTGCAATTACACACATCAATGCTCCCATAGCAATATAAGTGTTCTTATATTCCATCTTATGCTTATCTTACTAACTCATCTCCATTGGCTCCTTAGTCACATGTTCACAAGCTTGTTTAAATTATTTTTCCTAGGTATATAACCCATTACATAATGTTAGCTCTTAGCTACATTTAGTATTTATCTAAATCCCACCCTTAACCATTAAACCACCTTAAGGTAAGTAATTTACCTTGTTTTTCTCAAGCTTTTTCTCACTTTCTCTTCCTTTGGCTTCCTTGATTGAAATCGGCCAAGGACTTGTTCACTTTCCAATATTCTAGTCAACATTCAAATAATGTAATAAGTGCTAAATATTGCACTTAAACGTAACTAAACATTTCCTAGGTTTACAAGAATTGCTTAATGCACTAAATGGATGTTTACCTTTGAATTTTGGAATGGCTTTGATAATGAAGCATGGTAAGACCCTTCTATTCCTTTGGGGGTTAAAACAAAGCTAGAACAATGGCAAGACATGGTGTCTCAAATGGTGATTTTCGGACATTAAGAGAAAATGAAAGAAAACTTAGTTTTTCTTTAAGTTTTCTTACCTTGAATGAAAGAAGAAGCAAAGGAGCACTTCAAACTGAATTTTCCCCCTTCAATGGAGTTTCTCCATGGCATAAAACTTGAGCTTTTGAAGTTTTGAAAAGATAGAACTAAAGGGCTTGCTCCAACTAAGAATAATCTAAGCTTAGTTTTTTATTTGGAGCAATATTGTGTATTTGGTAAGCAAGTGAAGATGGAGGAAAATGGGGGGTGCAACTTACAGTTTGGAGTAGAGGGAAGAAGAGGAATACGGTGGGGAAAGGAAGAAATGAAGAAGAGAGGAGAGAGAAGAGTGGTATAAGGAGATATTTGCTAAAAAGGTAAATAGTCGTTTTTTACACTTTTCCCTCTTCTTTCTTTAAGTGTTCCGGCCTTGGTGATGACTCACCCTCTCAAAACCGGCCCCCCTCTTATTCCCTTAGATATTTAGGTGTTATTTGACCATTGACCACTTAAGAAAGTTATTTGACTTATTTTGGGCAATATTTGGGTACTATTTATAATTAGTGCACAAATTTGTGAAATTTTTGGTTTCTCATTGATTTAGGCTTCCTAATGTTATACTAAGTAGTAAAAAAGTTGATTAAGGTATAATCATGGACATTTAGTCACTCAAAACTCATTTCCAAGACAATATTTCAAAAACGTGCTTTAAGACTCCTTAGAGCACAATTTGTGTTTAAACTTTTTTTTGAGTTTGGTTTTTTTTGGTAATTGATTTAACATGTTCATTAGCATGTTAATAAGGTCTAGGAATGACCTTTGGGTCCTAATCAAGGTTACACCAAGTCTAGAGCAAGCTTTTGCTTAATTTGACTTTATGGTGTTTTCTTTGGTTTAAATTGTCTACCAATGTTTCTAAGGCATGCTTTAGCCTTATTACATCATAAATTGATGTTTACTTATCATACTTAGGTTTGGGGTATTTCAATCTTCAAGGTAAAGACCTCTCTTTAAAGTTCAAGTTTCATGCTTTAAAACTCCTTAAATTAATTACCTAGACAAGTTATTAAATTGAAGTTTCTTTCATGTTCAAATGTGGCCGAATGGGTCTTATTTTACCCCATGGAGTGCCATGACTTGGGGAGAATTTTTTTCCTAGGGAAAAATCTAACTTCAAGAAGGTAATTACATAATTAAGTCTTTAGGGCCTTATTTATGTTCTAAGCTTAATTAATGATAAAAAAACCTAATCTAAGGTTATTTAAATTGTTCCAAGAGGGGAAGGAGGCTGTTGTGAATTTCCTTGTGATTATAACAAGGTAAATGTACTTAAAACCCTTTTTAATGCATAAAAGTTACTTATGTCATTAAATGAATTAAGGCTGAAAACTTACATATATGTGTGTGTTGTTTAAACCTTGATATTGTGTATTAAATCATGGTTAAATGTTTTGTTGGTCAGCTTAGGTGTTAATGACTTATTAAAGTCAAGATTATAAGTTACATGTGAAAGAAAAGTGATTTAAAAAGGTTAAAGAAAAATATGTAGAAAAGTCGTGAGTTATAAGTATATATGGGACATTTTAATGTCATTTTATGGTTAAAGTTTATATAGTTTTAAGGCCATGTGTTAGTCCATTTCTATCATGGTTACTAAAAGCTTTAAATATTAATTATTAAGCTTTTAGGGTGATAATATAAATTAAATAAAAGTTGGGTGCTAAGATATGATTTTAGTATAAATAATCACTTAGTAACACCTTAGATAAATATTAGAATTTAGATGTTACATAAATTAAGTATAAGGTTACAAATATAATTTAAATGAATTATAAACGTTATAAGTGTTTAAATAAACAAAAGGTTCATTAGTGGGATCAAAATGTAATTAAATAAAGAATAGGGTGCCAAACATTTAATTAAAGCCATAAGGGGCTGTTTGAGAATTTTAGAAACATAAAATATGAATTTTACAAAGTTACAGTATTTAAATGTAAAACTAGAAAAATAAATGTGGCCAAATGCTAAATTATGTAAGTATGGATCAAAGGGATATTTTGGGCGGTCAACCATGACCACATGTGAGGTTTGACCAAATTAGAATAATAAATAAATTGATTTGGTAATTTAATAAAGTATTAAGTTAAAAAAATGAAATTTATAAAACTATTTGGAGTGTTTGTGTAATTTCCAAAAATTAAGGGTTGGAAATGAATTACAAAGACCTTAGGGATCTGTTCAAATTATAGGAGGAATTTTGGGTTAGATTTGAAGATTTAATAAATCAAGGAGTATAATATATAGTTTTAAGATTAAATTGTAACATTCAAAAAAATTGAGGGGTTATATTGTAATTACCGAAAGTATAGGGGTTGGAATATAGATATCATAAGTCTAGGGGTCTGTTCAAAATATTTGAATAATTTTGGGTGGGTGGTGATTTAATTAATAAATTAAGGATTATAATATATAGTTTAAATATTAAAATGTAACATTTATAAAACTTATGGGGTTAATATGTAGATAACCGAAAATTTGGGGATAGAAAACAATACTAGGATAGCCTATGGGATGTTCGGTTATTTAAAGAAATATTTGGGTAGTTTTTAAATTAAATAAGTTAATTGGGTAAATAATATTAGGTTTTAGTATTAAATTGTAAGTTTATTAAAATAAAGAGGGCCAATATGTAATTTAAAGAAAGTTATGGGCAGATAGAATAAATCTGGAAAAGAATTAAGTGTTGTTCGAATATACGTATATGCATATGTATGTTATAATATTTGGAAACTTAATGTTATAAATTAAATAAGGTTAGAAATGTAACGAATATAATGTTTGGGTTGATTTTATAAATAATCAAAAGTTAGTGCGAAAAGAATATGATTTCGGAAAAGGACATGGGCAAGTTTAGAATTAATAAAACTATAGGCTGATTATATTATAAAGTTTAAAATGATATGATGTGTCATTATACCAAAGTATCAGAGAGTATGTCATAAAGGAATTAATATGGTATAAGTATACCTTATAAATAATCACATAAGATAATGGGTTTAAATTGAAAATGTGGGAAGTGTAATAGTATATGGTTTGAAACCTTATGATATAAGGAACGTGATAATGTATAAAATACATCGTATAATATTAAGATAAATTCTTAATAAGGGATTTGTGAATAAATGTCACAAATGAATAAATGTATACTCCACATGAAATAACAAATTAATTCATTATGGAAAACCTTATAATTCACATGATATGAATTTATAATATAAGGTAAAAATGTAATATGGTTGATTAATCATATAAGGCTAATATGGAAAGAACCATGGGTTGGAAATACAATTACAAGTATTATAATATGATGTAGTATGAGTTGATATAAATAAATATCGACTATAATGAAACATTGACTTGAAACATTGACCAAGTCAAACTAGATTGACCAAACCAAAACAAATTGACCAAGTAGTCAAGTTGACCAATACATAAAATAATATGTAATTAAAAGTTGAAGTATAACATGGTCAAACAAAGTATAGTAATATATATATATAACGATACATGTGTATGTGTATGTATCAATATACAAGGTTGGAATATAACTTAGTCAAATAAAGTTTAGCAATAAACTATACTAGATATATATATATATATACAAAGGCTGAAAAATAACCTCGTCAAACAAAATATAGTAATGAACTATATATATACATATATCAGTATGTATATGTGTGTAAGCGAATACACAAATCAAAATAATCTTGATAAATAACATGGGCTATTAGGAATTACAACTCTAAGTAATAAATATTACTTCTCTACTAAATATTATACTCTTACAACTATAGAGTATAATTAAATCCCGAGATTTAATGAAGGACCCGAGCCAAACAAATAACCGAATAAAGGGTTAATTACTGAGTAAGGATTAGAACTTATTCTGGGATGATTAAATATACTCAAAACATGAGTTTTGACATTAGAGTTATACATTCCAGAGATACGGGTTCGAGATAGGAGCTTCAAAAGAGATAGAGGATAAGCGTGATACGTCACGCTAGCATTGTTCAACGGTGAATGGTATGAGAATGTGTGGTCTGAACGTCCTGAGGGTTTCCTTGGGTCCAGACATTGTGTGATTTATTTACCTAAGAGCAATATCTGTGTTATGCATGTATTGTATGTGTTTATGTAATCGACTGTCAAAGCGTTTATTAATTGTGCGCGAAAGTCGATCGGACAAGTGATACCCATTATCACTAACTTGTGTGTGAACAGTTGGAAGGAACTCTAAGTACAAACTTATGAGTGTAAACTACTCCTAAAACATTAAGTGTGAACTATTCCAAACCTATCTATGGTAATTAAACATCAAAATATGATGTAATAAGGCTAAAACATGCCTTAGAAACATTGGTAGACAATTTAAACCATAGAAAACACAAGAATACATCATAAAGACAAATTAAGCAAATACTTGCTCTAGACCTTGTGTAACCTTGTTTAGGACCGAAAGGGAATTTCTAGGCCTTACTAACATGCTAGAGAACATGTTAAAGCAATTACCAAAGAAAACCAAGCTCAAAACAAGTTAAAACATAAATTGTGCTTTAAGACTCCTTAAAGCATATTTTTGAAAAATTGTCTCAGAAATGAGTTTTGAGTGGCTAGTTGACCAAGTATACACCTTAATCAATATTTGTACTACTTAGTATCACATTAGGAAGCCTAAATCAAGGAGATTACAAAAATTTCACAAATTTGTGCACTAATTGTGAATAGTGCCCAAATAGTAACAATTTAAGTCATAAGACCTCTTTTGATTAAAGGTCAAACAAGTACCTAAATATCTAAGGAAGAGGGGGTGGTTGTCTATGGGTGAGTCATCACCTAACTCATTCATATTTGCTAGAAAAGAAGAAAGAGGGGTAAATTCACTATTTAGCTACTTTTTGCATAAGTAAACAAAATATCCATTTTGCTTTCCTCTCTCCTCATTTCTTTTCCTCCCAACCGGCCACCACCTCCATTATCCCCTTCTTCCTCACGTAAAGAAGCTGGAACACCATTCTTCTTCATCTTCCCTTGCTTGCTCAAGACAATACCAAGCTCCAAATCCAAAACAAAACACATATTTGTGCTAGTTAATTCAAGACCTTTCATTCCCTCTTTTCAAAACTCCAAAAGCTGAAGTTTGACTCCATTAAAGGAGCTTCATTTGAAGAGGAAAATTCATATTCTAGAGCTAGAAAACACCCTCTTTGGTTTAAGGTAAGAAAAGCTTTCAAAAATCATCTTTTCTCCATTTTCTACACATGGCCGAAAATGCCTTCTTAAGGTGCCTTTTTTTATTCCTTGTTTCAGCATTAAATCAATCTCCAAGATCTTAGTTGAAGTCTTTCTTTGATTCTTTACCAAACTCCATTCTAAGATTCTTAAGCTAATCATCAAATTTAGTGCTTTAAGCTCTCTCTTGATATTTAAGAGTTGTTTTAATGAGTCTAAGGGTTTTACTTAGCACTCATTATCTTAATTTGAACCTTGGTTAGAAGTTTAGCAAGAGATGAACCTCCTTGGATCCCCCTCTCTCACTCTCTTAATTCCCCTCTAATTGGCTAAAGGACAAATAAAATAAGTAAAAAAAGCAAAAGTGAGACTCTCTCTCCTACCCACTCTCCCTCTCTCACGTATTGCTCCCCCTCTCTGATTCATCTTCTTCCTCGAACAGCCCCCATGGCGATTTGCAAGGCCCCACTCAACTCTCTCCTTCTCTCCTCTTGTTGAAGGCTCGAATCAACTCCAAATCCTATAAAAATTACACCATTGAATTCCCCTTGTCAAGGAGAGCATCTTCCTCCTTTCAGAAATCCGAAAGCTCCATTTTCATCTCCATGGCCGGAAGCCATTTGAAGGTTTGAGTCCACCATTAGAAGCTCCTCCTTCACCTTGATGTTTTGAGGTAAAAAGAAGTTTAAAAATCCATCTTTTTCTAGCTCCTTTTTGGACAAACGATAATTCGAAATTCAGCCTTGTTTTGTGCCTTGTTCTCCAGCCGATTTTGGCTTCATTTTAGAGTTGGAATCATGACATTGTTGCTGTCCAAAGCTTCATCTACCCATTGGAAGGTAATACTTCATTTTAAACATTAAACAAGTATGTAATGTAACACCCCCAAAACCGGCCTAAGAGTTAGGGGCATTACACGCCGCGTATTACTACCTAATAACGCAAGGCTCTAAACTAACAAACGAATCAAGGCCCAAAATAATGCTTCCATAAATAGTACAAACCAAAGTATTAAAATATAACTGAGTTAACACAACTCCCAAATACATATCGAAGTCAGAAACAGAGGTCAAAATAGTGTAAGGCCCGAAGGCTACAACATTATAAACAATAGTTTGAACAATCATAAGAGCTAAACACTACAGCTCCAGAACATAAGATGATCCTCGCCGATCAATCTGCAAAAACAGTAGGAGTAGGGGGGGTGAGCATACACTATGCCCAGTAAGCAGCGACCGTCATCAGTGAGGTCGCTCAAAACAATTGAAATCAGAAGAAGGAGAAGATAAACATATATCCACAATTTTTTAAACAGTCAGAAGCTTTCAGAACCAGAAACAGAATGGAACACCAGAGTCCCCGATTTAGAGACAATCGGAGTTCCTAAACAGAAAAGGGACAAGACACAATGCACACACTCAGAAGGGGTCCAAGACCCATAGATCATAACAGATCTCTCGACAACGCAGAAATGACTCCAATGAGCCAAAGGGTTCGTCAACCCCACAGAACAGAAAGGGAATGACCCACACTGAGAACGACGTCTACATGGTATACCACGGAATAGCTCGACCCAGCCATTCACGGCTCAGAAACAAAGTGTAATGTCCCAAAACAGAAGGATTGCATAAACATAAGCAAAATTGCATTTAAATATCCCAAAACACTCATAAATCAGTAGTACAGATCAAAAGAATTCCAACGCCGCAGACGGCACTTAAATCGGAGTTCAAACGAAGAAGAAGTTACGCTGAAAACAGTAAGGTGTCCGAACTTGTGTCCTAACGTTGAAGTTTGGACACAAGTCGATTTGAAAACAGAAGCGAAATACAGAGTGTCCGAACATCGAAGTTCGGACTGATGTTCAGACAGTTTTTTGGAAAAGTTACATGGTGAAGTCCGAGCTTGGAAGCTCGGATTATTTCAGAAAATAGGGGTGTCCGAACTTCAAAGTTCGGACTGAAGTTCGGACATGCCCCGAACACGAAAATACAGAAGCTCAAAACATGCTGTCCGAACTTCAAAGTTGGACTGAAGTTCGAACAGCGCGAAAACTGCAATTTCCAGAAGACGAACATGGCAGAAAACAATGCAAAAACATTGGGCTAAGCTTCTGTTTTCGATCACATGAAGCTGGCTGTAGTCGATCACATGAGACGGATCATGCAGGTACTTCCTCAGCATAGAAACATGAAAAACATTGTGGACAACAGACAAGGATGGGGGCAACGCTAAACGGTAAGTCACAGGGCCGATCCTCTCTAGAACCTCAAACGGAACAACGAACCTTGGGCTAAGCTTCCCACGCTTCCCAAACCGGACTACGCCTCTGACCGGCGACACTCGCAGATAGACATGATCTCCAACATCGAACTCAAGCGGCCTGCGCCTCTGGTCTGTATAACACTTCTGTCTACTCTAAGCAACAAGCAGACGCTCCCGGATCATCCTGATATTCTCCACTGCTCCCTGCACCAGCTCGGGTCCAACTAAGACCCTCTCCTTCAGGTCATCCCAACAGATGGGAGACCTGCACCTCCTACCATACAACCCTTCAAACGGAGCCATACCGATGCTTGCCTGAAAGCTGTTGTTGTAGGCAAATTCGATCAGAGTCACGTGCTACTCCCAGCTACCTCCAAAATCCAGGACACATGCGCGAAGCATGTCCTCCAGAACCTGATTATTCCTCTCTGTCTGGCCATCCGACTGAGGATGGTAGGCTGAACTGAAAGCTAAATTCGTACCCAGGGCCTTATGCAGACTGCACCAGAATCTCGAAACAAAGCGTGAGTCACGATCAGAAACTATAGTAGTAGGCACACCATGCAGCCTCACTATCTCAACTAGGTACAGACGAGCCAAACGCTCCAAACTGAAGGTCTTCTTCACAGGTAAGAAATGGGCAGACTTAGTCAGTCGATCAACTATCCCCACACAGCGTCACAGCCGGAAGAAGTCTTAGGTAACCCCATGACGAAGTCCATCCCCACACTCTCCCACTTCCACTCAGGAATAGGAAGGGGCTGAAGCAACCCCGCTGGCCTCTGGTGCTCAGCCTTCACCTGCTGACAGGTCTGGCACTTCGAAACGAAGTCGGAGATGTCACGCTTCATCCCAGACCACCAGAATGACTCCCTGAGATCTCGATACATCTTCACCCCTCCAGGGTGAACTGAGTATGGAGCTCCATGCGCCTCCTAGAGGATCTCTCGGCACAGAACAGCATCATCCGGCACACACACTCGACCTCTGAAACGCAGACACCCATCACTGGAGATACTGAAGTCAGAGCTCTGCTCTGAAGGCAGCCCCTCTCTGATCCGACATAAAGCGCTGAATCTGACTCTTGACAAACTCTGATCCTGTCGACCAGCGAAGACTGAACCTGAAGCGCTGCTATCATACTGGCACTGGCTGGTCTGACTACCCAAACGCCCATACGTTGAAGCTCTAAGGCGGACCTCTGAACTCCTGTCAAAGCACAAACTACACCTGGGGCACCTCTCCAACTCAAAGCATCTGCCACAACGTTCGCTCTACCAGGGTGGTAGAGGATCTCTAAATCGTAGTCGTGAAGTAGCTCCAACCACCTCCTCTGTCTCAAGTTCAGCTCCTTCTGAGTGAACAGATACTTGAGACTCTTGTGGTCCGTGTAAACCTTGCACGACGTTGCATATAAATAATGTCTCCAAATCTTCAGCGCGAAAACCACAGCTGCCAACTCCAGATTGTGGGTAGGGTAGTTCTTCTCATAAGGCTTAAGCTGTCGGGAGCCATAAGCCACTACCTTACCCTGCTGCATCAAGACACACCCAAGCCCCTTATGGGATGCATCACAGAAGACCTCGAAGCCCTCGGTCCCAGAAGGCAAGGTCAGAATCGGTGTGGTATTCAATCTCTTCTTAATCTCCTGGAAGCTCTGCTCGCAAGCCTCACTCCACTCATACTTGGTCTCCTTCCTCAATAGACGGGTCAGTGGGGATACAATCTTAGAGAATCCCTCAACGAACTTCCTGTAATACCCAGCTAACCCAAGGAAACTACGGATCTCAGCAACATTTGTGGGCCTCGCCCACTCCATCATAGCTCTAATCTTCTCGGGATCCACCGAGATACCGTCCTTCGAGACTACATGTCCCAAGAACAATACGTGATCAAGCCAGAAGTCACACTTCTTCAGCTTAGCATACAGCTCACGATCCATCAACGTCTGTAGAACGATCCTCATGCTCTTCTGTGCTCTTAGAATATACCAAAATGTCATCTATAAAGACCACTACAAACTGATCCAGATAGGGTTTGAAAACCCGGTTCATCATATCCATAAAAATAGAGGGAGCATTAGTCAAACCAAACGGCATAACTAGGAACTCGTAATGACCATAACGAGTCCTAAAGGCGGACTTAGGCACATCCTCGGCCTTAATCCTCAACTGATGGTAGCCTGAACGAAGGTCGATCTTCGAGAACACTGTGGCGCCCTCCAACAGGTCAAACAAATCGTCAATACGCGGAGAGGGGGTAGCGGTTCTTGATGGTCACCTTATTCAGCTCTCTATAGTCGATGCACAATCTGAAGGTCCCATCCTGGTTCTTCACAAATAGCACTGGCGCTCCCCAAGGCGAGACACTAGGGCGAATGAAGCCCTTATCTAGCAACTCCTGAAGCTGAACCTTCAGCTCCGCCGGACTCATACGGTAAGGGGCCCTAGAGATGGGCTGAGTCTCTGGCTCTAAGTCAATCGTGAACTCCACCTCCCTCACTGGTGGAAGTCCGGGCACATCATCCTGGAAGACCTTAGGAAACTCTTTGACGATCGGGATGCTCTCCAAGCTAGATCCCTCACGCACCTCTGGCAGATAACACAAGAATCCCTGGCAGCCCTTCCTCAAGAAGCTGGCTGCCTGCATCGCTGACACAACCACAGGCGCACATGGAACTACATTCCCAGAGAAAGCAAAGCGAGTCCCGTCTGGCAGGTCAAATATCACTCTCCTAGATGCATAGTCTATATGGGCATGGTGCTCTGCTAGCCATTTCATGCCCAAGATCACATCAAAACAGGCCATCCGCATGGGGATGAGGTCAGCATAAAAAGTCTTGTCCCTAACTGCTATGGGACAAGTCTTACACACAGAATTCAGCACACAAGGGGCAACCCCACCTACTGGACTACTCACACACAGGTCTACCTCACTACGCATAGCAGTTAGTCCAAGGTCACCTAACAAATTAGAACAGATAAAGGAGTGTGTAGCTCCGGAGTCAAACAGGCAAAACACATCCTGAGAATGGATCTGAAAAATACCTGAGACGACGCGATCACCAGCTCGATCATGCTCTCCAGCCATAGCATAAACCCGGGCCTGAGTCTGAGGCTTCTTCTGGTCGGACCTCGCCCCTGAGTCTGAACCGGCGCCTCTACCAGACGCCTGAGGACACTGAGCAATTCTGTGCTCCATCGACCCGCACTTAAAACAGGCACCAGTCTTCTTGTAGCACTCCCTACCAGGATGGGAGTGACCACAAGACCCACACTTCACCCCAGCTGAAGAAGAAGAAGCTCCCCAACGATCTCCATACGACCGCTTCTTTTGAGGAGGAGCAGCCTCCTTCTTCTAAGACTCTTCAGCACGTCTCTTCCCTTTGTTGTCCTTACCAGCCTGCCTACCCTTGATGTCAGTCTCCACCAGCTGAGCGACATCCGCCACATCTCTTAAAGTCCGGTGACGAAAAGGTGTCACAACGGACCTAATGTCAGGTCTCAGCCCGCTCTCGAAATTACGAGCCTTCCTGTGCTCATCCGGCTCGGGTGCATACTTCGAGAGAGTCACGAACTTCCTCACGTACACCTCGACTGTCATGTCCCTACCCTGACGCAGCCGATTATACTTGTTGATCTTCTGATCCTTGTAGACATCCGGATAGAACTGCTTGTTGAACTCCAAGCAGAACTGATCCCAGGTCCAAGGCTGGGGATGCCTACCCATCACCATACACCACCACTCCTTCGCCTCCCCCTTAAAGAGGAACGTGGCGAAGTCCACCTTCTGATCGTCCTCTGAGCCCATCACTCTGAGCAGGTCTCCACCTCAGTAATCCAGTGGCTCGCCTCCTGAGGGTCACCATAGCCGTCGAAGGAAGGCGGCTTTAGCTTCAAACTCCGAGAGCGCTCTGACTCGGCCTCCCACAGCATTCGCCCCTGCTGGGCCTGCGCCACCAGCTCCTCCACCAGCTCCCCCAGCAGCTGCAGCCACCGTCTGTATCAGCTGCGCCACAAACTACCACTGCCTCTGCAGCATCTCCCTGAGGGGTCACTGGTGCTCTACGAGGAGGCATTTTGAGATTCACAAATCCAAAACTTGTCAGAATAGACTCAGACTTCAAACAACTGTCACAACTGAATCTTACCCAAGCAAATACAGCCACAGACCCTAAAGAAAGCCAAACCTGGCTCTGATACCACTAAATGTAACACCCCCAAAACCGGCCTAAGAGTTAGGGGCATTACACGCCGCGTATTACGACCTAATAACGCAAGGCTCTAAACTAACAATCGAATCAAGGCCCAAAATAATGCTTCCATAAATAGTACAAACCAAAGTATTAAAATAAACTGAAGTTAACACAACTCCCAAATACATATCGAAGTCAGAAACAGAGGTCAAAACAGTGTAAGGCCCGAAGGCTACAACATTATAAACAATAGTTTGAACAATCATAAGAGCTAAACACTACAGCTCCAGAACTTAAGATGATCCTCGCTGATCAATCTGCAAAAACAGTAGGAGTAGGGGGTGAGCATACACTATGCCCAGTAAGCAGCGACCGTTATCAGTGAGGTCGCTCAAAACAATTGAAATCAGAAGAAGGAGAAGATAAACATATATCCACAATTTCTTAAACAGTCAGAAGCTTTCAGAACCAGAAACAGAATGGAACACCAGAGTCCCCGATTCAGAGACAATCGGAGTTCCTAAACAGAAAAGGGACAAGACACAATGCACACACTCAGAAGGGGTCCAAGACCCATAGATCATAACAGATCTCTCGACAACGCGAGAAATGACTCCAATGAGCCAAAGGGTTCGTCAACCCCACAGAACAGAAAGGGAATGACCCACACTCAGAACGATGTCTACATGGTATACCACAGAATAGCTCGACCCAGCCATTCACGGCTCAGAAACAAAGTGTACTGTCCCAAAACAGAAGGATTGCATAAACAGAAGCAAAATTGCTTTTAAATATGCCAAAACACTCATAAATCAGTAGTACAGATCAAAAGGAATCCAACGCCGCAGACGACACTTAAATCGGAGTTCCAACGAAGAAGTTACACTGAAAACAGTAAGGTGTCCGAACTTGTGTCCTAACGTTGAAGTTTGGACACAAGTCGATTTGAAAACAGAAGCGAAATACAGAGTGTCCGAACATCGAAGTTCGGACTGATGTTCGGACGGTTTTTCAGAAAAGTTACGCGGTGAAGTCCGAGCTTGGAAGCTCGGATTATTTCAGAAAATAGGGGTGTCCGAACTTCAAAGTTCAGACTGAAGTTCGGACATGCCCCAAACACGAAAATACAGAAGCTCAAAACATTCTGTCCGAACTTCAAAGTTTGGACTAAAGTTCGGATAGCGCGAAAACTGCAATTTCCAGAAGACGTACATGGCAGAAAACAATGCAAAAACATAACCACGAATTGCAAAACTGGTACACACACCAAATCACAGAAAAATACAGAGAACCATGGGGTTTTAGCCATCCGAAAACGCAACAAAAACACAAAGAGAATCACACACAAAATCAGCGAACAATTATTGCAAAATCCCCATGGCTGAACTTCCAAACCAAATCAAGCAACCACCTACCTCAATCAGCAGAAAACGATACCGAACCGAGACCGTAGACGCAATCCACGCAGAGCAACTGATAAGCCGCAGACTTATCATATTTTATGTGCTAGATTTAGTATTATATTTATCTAAATAAGGTTAAATATATGCTATTTATGCTATATTATGTATAAAGTCTATTATTTGTTCAGATTGATGTTTTTATATGTTTTCCATGCAAGGAATGAATTTCTAATCAAAAGACCAAGTGGTGCCGGGCTTGGTGCCGGCTGTCCAGTTCACGGCACAAGTTTGGAGCAAAACAGGAGGTGTGTCGGGTGGCGCGCTGGGTGTCCGGTGTCAGGCGCATTCAAAGTCTGTGAATGTGCCTAGCGTCTGATGTCCGGCAGTACATCCGGCACATACTGAAAAGTCACCCCAGTTCGTCAGAAGTTAGTAGTTAATTACCGTTAGCATACCAACCGATGCCGGGTGTAGTGCCGGGCATCCCATGTCCGGCACAAGCGCCTTTTCACACGGGTTTAGCGGTTTAGTTAACGGTTAGACAATGCATTTTGCACGTGGTGCCGGGTGTGATGTCGGGTATCTTCTACCCGGCATAAGCACTGTTTCACGCAGAATTGGCGGTTTCGACCGTTAACAGTTGGGCACATTTCCCACGTGTGCCAGTTACTGACGACCCGACACGACGCCCGGTAAGAGACATTTTGATGCCTATAAATAGGCCGAGAAAGGCTGCAATTTGACACACTTCAACATACCAAATCCACGCCATTCACATTTCATTTCCGCCACATTCCATCTGTTGGTGTCCAAGGAATGTGTGCAGATCCATCCACGCGAGAGAAGAAGAATAAGACCTTGACGGGTTAAGGCTATTAACATCCCCTTCTCCCCCTTTGTATTCTCTTCTTGTAGTTGTGTGGATGGTGATGCAGAATCCTTGTTAGGTTTTTGGTTAGGGAAGATTTCCTTGTAAAACTCTTATGACCATTTATGGAATTTTCATGTTTCTTAACCCGAGTTCTAGTCTTCGTGCAAAGTAGAATGAATTAGCTATTTATTCTCTTATCTCTAAGTCCTATTTAAGGCTTTTCCAAGCAAGAATAGGATAGATTAGGATTTTGGTAATCTGTAAGTTTGTTGTTCCGAAAGAGGGGCATCAAGATCTAAGGTTTAGGGTTAATCTCTTATTTCCCATTATTCTGTTTGTATTCGCGGCATTAGCTATGCACGATGCAAGTATGAATATTGAGTTCCTTTTGTCAGAACCGAATCTGGAAGTGTTATTTACAAAATGAACTGTGCCGGATGTAGTGCCGGGTGAAAGTTGTCCGGCGCATTCAAGGCCATGAATATGCCGGGTAGCGGAGGTCCGGTAGGCAACCCGGCACATTCATTTTGCGAGACCAAATCCTCTTTGAGACTTGCCATCCTTGATTATTGGTCTTGCGTTTCCCTTATATTGACAATCTTCCCAAATCAAAGTTAGTTTATTTAGTTTTCTTAGTTAACATCACATTTACTTTTCCCCCTTTGTTATTATAGAATAGGCTTTTGCCCGGATTAGGACTAGTTTTCTATAAGTCCCTTGGGTACGATACTCTCGGACGTAATATATTTACACTATACTCCGACCGGGTTTTTATTTGCTACCCGTAGTAGAGTTGTAGGTTTAGTTATTTATTTTATTCTTTTGTATATAGTTTTATCCCTACAAAAATCCTGTTAGCAAATTAGTGCCGTTGCCGGGGACTTGGAATTAGTCCAAGTCCTAAATTCAGTAAAACGCCCTATTCTTTATTCTTTAATTCTTTGATTCTTTAATTTAATTTGTTAATTTTATTTTCGGTTGAATATGCCGGGTACACTGCCGGGTGTTCTACATCCGGCATCTTGGAGGAAGTCCTACGCCGGATAGAGTTCACCCGGCGCACGACTCGGCATAATCAATCTTCAACTTTTACTTCGCATTTTCTTTTCTTTTTTTAATCTTTGATTTGTCTATAAATATTCTTTTCCATTGATCTTTTATGTTAACTTCCCTTTCCCTTTCCAATTTTATTTTTTTTTATTTTTATTTTTTTATTTTCAAGTTTGAACGCGCCGGGTGGTATACTGGGTAACTTCAACCCGGCAGTATTGGAGGAAGTCAAATGCCGGGTGCCATACACCCGGCATCCTGTCCGGCAGTGTCAAATTATTTTCAATTTTAAATTATTTTCGTAAAATGTTAAATTCCTTACAATATGCTATTCTTTTCCTACACCATTCACTTAGATCTCTCTTCTAATACTTCCTAATTGTTGATTCTTTACTGAAATTTTTGAGTTCGCAAAAGACCGGACACGCGACGCCGGGTACTCTTAACCCGACAGTATTGGTGGAAGTCCAATGCCGGGTGCCATACACCCGGCACCGTGTCCGGCATAACCAAAACTTTACTTTTTCTTGTATTTTCGTAATTTTAATATGTCATTATATTATTTATTTTATTATGACGAAGTATTATAACATTTTCTCTTGCTCCTCCTAAAGTTATCAAAGTGAATGCTTCTGCGGTCCACAAATTCTCCTGAAGATTTAGCAACTTTTGACCCAGAAATCGAGAGGACTCTTCTTCGTTCGCTTCATCAACGAAGAAACCAACAACACCTACCTCCAACACCAATGGCAGCACCTACTGTCCGAAACATAAACCGGCCTTCCAATCAAGGCCAGAAACCAGCAATCGACCTCCCCCACCTTGCACAAAATGAGTATGATAAATGGCATAAACTCAAGCCATATCATCAGATCCGGTGCATCAAGGAATTAGGTATGTTCGATGGTACAAACCGGACGATGCTTTGCTCCACATCACCAAATTCTTGCAACACAAAACAGCCTAACTTCCACAAACAATGTCCTCCAATACGCCAGACTTTCCCTCTTTCCCCATAGCCTTACGGGGAACGCCAGCAAGTGGTACCACAGTCTAACCCCTAGTACCATCACCACATGGGAGGACATGGCAACCCAGTATTATGACAAATTCATGCCCCCTAGTCGCACCCTGGAGATGATCGCCGACATTTACCACTTCAGACAACCTAGCTCGGAGAACATCTGTGAGACTTGGGACAGATTCAAAGGGTTGCTGCGCACATGTCCACACCACGGCCTCACCAAGGAACAACTATCTCAGTTGTTTTTCAAAGGATTGATCAATCAATGCAAGACAATGATCTTATCCTCCCTTGGTGCAGATATATTAAAGAAGCCTGGAGATCAATTCCTTAGTGGGGTTGAATCTCTTTGCGAAGAGATTAGGGAATGGGCCACCGGTGGAACCAGGGGTAGTACCGCTGGTTTATATCAAGTGGGAGAGGGCGACACTAAATTTGAAAAATTGATGCAAAGTCATGAGCAGTTGTTGGAGAGCAATGCTCAAACTTCCACGAAGGTTAGCACTCTACAAAAAGTGGTGGAGTAAATAGCAATGAACAAACTTCCTCAACAGGCAAACGTGGTTAGTGCACGACCACACGCTCCGAGCCCTGATATGCCAGACTTTCAGAATGTTGAGGAAGTCAACTACGTGAGTAACCAAGGGTATCGGCAGCCATGGCAACAGGGGAACCAACCCCCTCAGCACTTCCAAAGTCAAGCCGGCTACCAGGGAGGTCCAAGGCAATTCAGACCATCCCATCCTGCATCATCATCAGAGGCTGAAATGGCTGAACTTTGTGACATGATGTCAGCCCTGATGAACAAGACCCAGGATACTCACAACGAGATCTCGACCATTCGCAAGGAGCACAAATCGTTGCAGTTGCAATTACAGCAACTTCTGACGCAACCGCGACAACAAGGTCAGCTCCCGTCCCAAACGCAAACAAACCCACGGGAGCATGCGAATTCGGTCATCATTCTACCAAGGATCTCCGATAATGCCAAATAGCTTAAAAGGCTAAGTGTAGGGCAGGTCCTCCTCACACCTTCAATGTCAAACAGGGGAGCCTTTCTTACCATTTAATTTTTCTCGTTTATTTTTTTTATGATTTGCTTTCGTCAATACTTTCAACTTAGTTATTTTAGTTTTCTTAAAAAAAAGGTTTCCAAATTTTAAAATTTATTGTTCCTTTTGAACACTGGGGACAGTGTTCCTACCAAGTGTAGGGCAGGGACCCCCCTTAAAAAAAATAAGTTTTTATTAATATGCATAAGTTGTGAGTTTTATCGATGTTTTACTAAACTTTTTGCATGTTTTTTATTAAGATGAGATTAGGAATGACTAAAAGCTTGTTCTCTCAAAAGGTAAGCTTTCTAATGACTTGTAGATTCCTGTTTTTAACTTTTTGATTCTCTTTATTAACATGAGTATATGATCTTTCTCCTAATTCTTTCCTTTATGTATTTCTGGGTATTTATTTCTTTTCTTTTCAAATTGTGAAAAATCTTTTGGGTGAAAATCTTAAAAAGGGTTTTTGTGCAAAAGAAAGAAGAAGAAAAAGAAAAAAAAGAAAGAAAAAAATCTTCTTCCAAAGGAAAAGCATTATATTCCTTGAGGTTGCGAAAATGCCTCAGAATAAAAGCAAGAAACGAGAGTTTTTCCTTTTATTTTTCTCCTAAATTCCCCGTTCTTCAATGCAGAAAAAATCACGGTTGATTCAGAAACCCTTGCAAAATAGGGCTGAATAGTAAAAACCAATGATGAGTGTCTTGGACACATTCAGAAACTCTTGAAAAATAGAGCTGAATGATGGAAACCGGAAAAAGGAGAGATTACAAATCCCTTATGCAAAATAGCCCAAAAGTTTTTGATCGATTTTGAAAGTCTTTATTTTATACCCATTAGTATGTTTTGATGGATAAGGATGATTAAGTGATACTTATGAAATAGAGTCAGGGAGTTGAGAATATTTATCTTATTGTCATTCTAAAGTCTATCTATTTTGTGCATAAGTAATTACTCCTTTCTAATCTTGTTTTGCTCGAGGACTAGCAAAAGGTAAGTGTAGGGCCTTGATAAGCCGCAGACTTATCATATTTTATGTGCTAGATTTAGTATTATATTTATCTAAATAAGGTTAAATATATGCTATTTATGCTATATTATGTATAAAGTCTATTATTTGTTCAGATTGATGTTTTTATATGTTTTCCATGCAAGGAATGAATTTCTAATCAAAAGACCAAGTGGTGCCGGACTTGGTGCCGGCTGTCCAGTTCACGGCACAAGTTTGGAGCAAAACAGGAGGTGTGCCGGGTGGCGCGCTGGGTGTCCGGTGTCAGGCACATTCAAAGTCTGTGAATGTGCCTAGCGTCTGATGTCCGGCAGTACATCCGGCACATACTGAAAAGTCACCCCGGTTCGTCAGAAGTTAGTAGTTAATTACCGTTAGCATACCAACCGATGCCGGGTGTAGTGCCGGGCATCCCATGTCCGGCACAAGCGCCTTTTCACACGGGTTTAGTGGTTTAGTTAACGGTTAGACAATGCATTTTGCACGTGGTGCCGGGTGTGATGCCGGGTATCTTCTACCCGGCATATGCACTGTTTCACACAGAATTGGCGGTTTCGACCGTTAACAGTTGGGCACATTTCCCACGTGTGCCGGTTACTGACGACCCGGCAAGAGACATTTTGATGCCTATAAATAGGCCGAGAAAGGCTGCAATTTGACACACTTCAACATACCAAATCCACGCCATTCACATTTCATTTCCGCCACATTCCATCTGTTGGTGTCCAAGGAACGTGTGCAGATCCATCCACGCGAGAGAAGAAGAATAAGACCTTGACGGGTTAAGGCTATTAACATCCCCTTCTCCCCTTTGTATTCTTCTTGTAGTTGTGTGGATGGTGATGCAGAATCCTTGTTAGGTTTTTGGTTAGGGAAGATTTCCTTGTAAAACTCTTATGACCATTTATGGAATTTTCAAGTTTCGTAACCCGAGTTCTAGTCTTCGTGCAAAGTAGAATGAAGTAGCTATTTATTCTCTTATCTCCAAGTCCTATTTAAGGCTTTCCCAAGCAAGAATATGATAGATTAGGATTTTGGTAATCTTTAAGTTTGTTGTTCCGAAAGAGGGGCATCAAGATCTAAGGTTTAGGGTTAATCTCTTATTTCCCATTATTCTGTTTGTATTCGCGGCATTAGCTATGCACGATGCAAGTATGAATATTGAGTTCCTTTTGTCAGAACCGAATCTGGAAGTGTTATTTACAAAATGAACTGTGCCGGATGTAGTGCCGGGTGAAAGTTGTCCAGCGCATTCAAGGCCATGAATATGCCGGGTAGCGGAGGTCCGGCAGGCAACCCGGCACATTCATTTTGCGATACCAAATCCTCTTTGAGACTTGCCATCCTTGATTATTGGTCTTACGTTTCCCTTATATTGACAATCTTCCCAAATCAAAGTTAGTTTATTTAGTTTTCTTAGTTAACATCACATTTACTTTTCCCCCTTTGTTATTATAGAATAGGCTTTTGCCCGGATTAGGACTAGTTTTCTATAAGTCCCTTGGGTACGATACTCTCGGACGTAATATATTTACACAATACTCCGACCGGGTTTTTATTTGCTACCCGTAGTAGAGTTGTAGGTTTAGTTATTTGTTTTATTCTTTTGTATATAGTTTTATCCCTACAAAAATCCTGTTAGCAGCAACAATCCGATACAGACCAACAGCCACTGAATTCCACAATCAAAAGCCCAGAAATCAGAAAACACTCGAAGAACCTAGAACCATTCAAGACCCAACATCTGCAACACAAACCTGAAATCGAAGACCAAGCGAATTACTCTCAGTCAAATCCTAATCTGAACGCAGCCGACGACCACTGATTCAAACACAATCAGAACCCTCAATCAGAAACTGGAAAAGGAACGGATGAAACAACGAAGACCCGGTTCAGCAATACCAACCTGAAAACGAAGAAGGAACCACACCGCAACGAAGATCACCAATCTGATTGCAGCAGTAGGACCGGAATTCTCAACAGAGGGGGAATTTAGAGAGAGAGGAAGGAAGAAACTGCCGCTCAGCACCACGATAGAGAACACTCTTCATGATTGACTGACATGAAGAGAACAATCGGAATAGAAATAAATCAATTAAGGTTCCTCTCCTTATTAACCTAATTAAAACAATTACCTCAATTGTTTTAAGCAAAGACTTCCTTGCCCTTGACATTTGAAAGAACGCCGACCAAGTCCCACTGACATAAGTAATGTAATCCAATTAGATACAACAATTATAAACCGGACATAACATAAGGTATGAACTATGTGTTATAACATGTAAACCCTAGACTAGTTTAAGGGTGAAATGCTAAGTTAGTATTGTGTATGCATGGGCTGTAGTATTGGAGTGTGAACTCCATTGGAACCGGTTGAGAAGAAAAGAAGAAAGGAAGAGGAAGCAAGAAAGGAAGAAAAAAACTAGAAAACACAAGGTAAATGTTCTTACCTTGAGCTAGTTTGTGTATTGTATTGTAACGGATTTTAAGTGCTTAAAATGGGTAATGTATATTGCTTTGAGTAGTAACTATGTAGTAGTATGAAGTATAAGAGAATAAAACTTCTTTGAAGCTTTGAATGTTAATTTAAAAGCTTAGGAAAACCATGGGGAATGAATATGTATGTGCAGGAAAATTTATGGGTTGACTAGTGCTTAAATTGATGTGGAAATTTGGGAATGAATTGTGAGCTGAAACAATGTGTGGGCAATGTTAAAAATATAGGGGAAACTCTGCCAAATTTCATCTAGAAAGGAGAAGACTTTAGTGTATAAGGAGAGGGAATAACCTAAACAATAACTAGGAATGTTTTGGTACTTGTTGTGTGTAGTTAACCACTTTGAAACAGATTTGGGAAAGAGCTAGGTAAAGGGAAGAGCTAGGATGTAAATTAATTCATTTTGAATGCTAGGAGTAGCATTAGTTGAGGGAGTATGGAATGGTAGAAGTTGGGTTAAAATCTGTAGCAATGAAGAGAGAAAATTGGTATAAGTGATGAAATGAAGTAAGAAAAAATTGTGTAAGTTGATTAGGAATGAGTAATGAATTTAGTGGATGAACTAAGGTGATTTAGAGGGCCTAAATAGTGTTAAAACATGTTGGATTACATGTAGGAAGGTTAGGGAAACAATGGATAAAGAAAAGAACTGAAAACATATTTTTAAAACAAGAGTACTGGGCTGGACCGACCTTGGGACCGAACTTGCATGGTCGGTCGAGCCTTAAAATTGTAAAGACGGAAGTCTACTGACTTCGACCGACCTTGGGACCAAACTTGACAAGGTCGGTTGAGTGGTAAAATGTGAAACCAGAAGTCATTGACTTCGACCGACCTTAGGACCAAACTTGACAAGGTCAGTCGAGTCGTAAAATGTGAAGCCAGAAGTCGCTGACTTCAACTGACCTTGGGACCGGACTTGGCAAGGTTGGTCGATTCATAAACTTCGAACCCAGTGACACACTGACTTGGACCGACCTTGGGACCAGACTTGCCAGGTCGGTCGGGCCTGAATTTTTCCCGTAATATAACTCACTGACTTCGACCGACCTTGGGTCCGACCCTAGGTAAGGTCGGTCGAGTCTAAAAAACAATGTAATCATAGTAATCATATGTATATATATATGTGTGTGTATATATACATATATAGTAGTACACCTTAAATGAAGTAATAAAGATAGGAAAGTAGGTACATGAGTAAGAAAGCAAGTTGAAGAAGTAATAATAAAAGGATGATTTTTATAATCAAGTATGAGATGTAAAGAAGTAGTAAGTGTACATTAGAAGTATTAATGAAGGAATGAGTTAGGTCAGTAATAGGTTATTGACCATACAACCCTATGTATGTATAGGACTTGGATAGTCGAACACTGAAGGAAAGTCGGAGTTCGAGTACGACGGTGAACGGTATGATTTTCTCATGCCCTATATCCTAATCTGGTTACTCTGATTTGTGTGCTTATATGACCACCTAAATAAGATAAATGCACGAATCGGATTTTAATGCACTTACTTGCGCTTGTTTTATATTGTTCTTTACCTTGAGCTTATTTGACCACCTAAATGAATGGATGAGAATGAAGTATATGTGTATCTTGTTGTGTACTTGTGTAATGTATTAACCCTTGGTATGGAAGTAATGACTTCTACTAATTCCTAACCACCTAACTTCTAACTTGAGTAATGAGTAAAATGGAATGAGTAGAAGTCCGATATAGTTTCGGCCACACGTGAGGATGAGGAGACACAAGAGGTTGGATCCGATTCCTGGCCTTAATCTTTTCCATGGACCAAACCCCTTAAATGGGTAGCATCCTGGATTAGTGAGCCACCCTAAAGCCCGGTGGTGGGATATCGTAGTCCCTGCCCGGAGGTCATACCGACTTAACATGAGTATAACTAAGTAAGTAAGGGTAAGTAAGTAAGTAAAGTATGGTATGAGTAATGGTCTTGACTGGTATAAGTCATTGACCACGAGTAACAGGGTAATGTACACCCGAATAACCCGGGTGTGTAAAGAAGCTAACAAGCCCTGTGTATGTATTGGGGAAGTGTATCCCCGTATTCCGGTAAGTATGAATGGTTGACTTGTAATGTCTTCCTTGAATGTATTGAAATGTATGTATGTATGCTTTGTGATGTATTGTAATATTATGAATAAAAGCATGTATGTATGTATGTATGAGTAAATGAACCGCATGTATTCGACCAAGTAGTCGGCATACCCTCGCTAGTACGCGGGGTATGCGAATTTCATATGCAGCATTTCACAGAGCCCCTAGGGGCACTGTTTTTATTTTCCAGGTACCCGAAGCTGATATGGTCATCGTAAGAGACCGGCTGCTATGCTTTGATAGCTAGGGATAAATTATGGATAGTAAAGAAATTGTATAAGGCTTGTAGCCTTTGAAGTATCGGTGTACCAAGGGGTACACCTTTATGTATTTGGGAAGTATGTAGATTCGTGAGGAGTAGGTAGGAGGTTAGACTCTTAATGAGTATGTATGGACATGTGGAAAATGTTGTACTTTGGTATTGTACTTAGGAAACTCTGTATATTGTAAGGTAAGGATTGAGCAATGTAACGAATGAAGAATTGTAGTACTCGGTTTGTAATTGAAGTATGGAATGTATTTGTTTTTGGTGCTGGGGTATTCCGGTCCATCAGACCGATGCTGTAGTGGAAGTAGGCCTGGTTAGTCACGTGGGTGGCTAACGGCGTTGTATCACCCGCCGTTGTGTAAAGAAGTATCCGCTGCGTATGTATGGTAGTACGATGTAATTGGACGGTAATGACGGGATTAGCGGTAGAGGTGTTACAGGCCAGAGGCTTGTTTTAGCCCGTATAAGGATTTGTGGAGCTTGCACACTTTATTTTCTCCACTCACTTGCAAACCCTCTAGGATGCTCATGTAAACATCCTCATGGAGATCCCCATGGAAGAAAGCATTGTTTACATCGAGTTGATCCAAGATCCATCCCTTTTTAATTGTAACAATTATCAGAGCTCCAACGGTGGTTAATTTAATGACTGGGGAGAATGTTTCTTCATAGTCAAGGCCTTGCCTTTGAGTAAAGCCCCTAACTACTAACCTAGATTTGTGTCTTTCCAGGCTTCCGTTTGCCTTGAATTTTAGTTTGTAGACCCATTTGCATGTTATAGGCTTCTTTCCCTTAGTTAATTCCACAATAGACCAGGTTTTATTTTGCTTGAGGGCTTGAAACTCCTCAGCCATTGCCTTCACCTAATTTGGGTCCTTACTGGCAATTTTGTAATTTGATGGTTCTTTCAAGCTGTGTAGGTTGTGATGAGTCTATTAGTTTTGTGGCAAAGTACATGACAAAACGGTTCTGGCTAGGATGTGATCTGTTAGGGTAGTTATGGGTCTGTTTGTGGTGCTTGGCTATTGTGTTTTGTAGCCTTTCATTGATGATGGTAGAATACAGGTCATGCTCACTAGTGCTCATTGAGATGATGTAGTCATCAAGTCTTGATGGAGCACGATGTGGGCGTGTAGATCTTCTAAGGGAAGTGGTTTCTGTAGGAATGGATTCTGGTTCATTAGGTTCTGTATCATGGCTTGGAATTGGCTCACTAAGATCTGTGGTGTGATCATGAGGATGAGATTCTTCTCTTATCTCAGAAAACTGAGACGTACAAGAGTCATCCACATGGTTATGAAGTGTAGGAGGAAGGAAAACATCTGTGTCTTGTAGGTTGTCATGTAGCAGATTTTTCCATTCTTTATTTCTTAAGGGGAAGATATCTTCAAAGAAGCTGAGGTCACGACTGATTTTCAGTTTCTTTTGGTTTGGAATGAAGATTTTATACCCTTTAGTATTTTTACAATTTCCAATATATACATATGGAGGATCTAGGATCATGTTTACCTTTACTTGGGTCTAGATTGGTGGCATAGCAAAGGCACCCAAAGCTTTTTATTTCATTATAATTTGGTTTGGTTCCATACAGTTTTTCGAAGGGGGTTAAGTTTTCTATGGCTTTACTTGGTGTCCTATTGATAAGATATGCAGCTTGTTCTACAAAGTGGCCCCAAAAACTATTATCCAAACCAGATTGGAATAATAATGCCCTAGCAATTTTGCATTAAGTGCCTTTGCTTCCTCTCCACAATCCCATTATGTTGGGGGTTGTGAGGACAGCTAGTTTGGTGGATGATACCCTTATCAAGGTAAAACTTCTTCCCTCTTCTGATTTTCCTAGCTCCATAGCATTATCACTTCTTATAATTTCTGTGTGTTTGTTCATCTGTTTTTTCAATGAGGTTAACAAAGTTTTTAATATTATCCATAGCTTCAGAATTTTGTTTTATAAGGGTGACCCAAGTTCCCCTAGAATAGTCGTCAACTATTGTCAAGAAATATCTATTTCCCTCGATTGTGCCATCTCTCATTGGATCACACACATCCACATGTACAAGTTCAAATGCCTCAGAAGAATTGGTTTCAGATGTAGGAAAACCTAAGCGCTTTCCCTTTGCTTTATAACATATTGTGCAGGGAAACGATGTATTTGATAGAGATTTGGGAATCTGAACATTTGTTATTTTTCTCATCTTTTTCAAGGGCATGTGCCCAAGTCTATTGTGTCAAAGAATAAAGTATTTTTCATTGTTGATTTCAAACTTTCTATTACAGGAATTAGCACAAACATAATCATCATCCCTACTATTTACAATGCAGCTACTCAGATTGTCAATATCAACAAAATACAGACCATGCATTTTCCCCACCTTTTGAAGGCCTTTTCTTTAAAGTCCTGCAAGCCACAATATTCCCCATGGAAAATTACAGAGGTATTCAGACTTTCAATTAATCTACTCACTGAAATGGTTGAACATGAAAGTCGGCACATGCATCACATTGTCTAAAACTACCACACTATTAACACAGATATCAGCAATACAATCAACCTTTCTTTTGTTTCCGTCAGGGAGAGTGATTTCGCTAATAGGATTCATTGGCTTGCAGTTTGACAATAAAACTCGGTTACCACATATATATTCACAAGCAGCGGAATCTAATATCCACAGATTCTGAAGTTTGTCTATCATGCTATTTCCGTTAGAGATTAAACATGGCTAAGAATTAATTAAGGTTTTAGATATACCTGAGAATTTTCCAAAATTGACTTGTTTCACGGAAGTGCTGGCTTCCTTAGTTTGTTGGAGATAATTCACGAGTTCTTGTAATTGTTCAGGGTCAAAACCTCTAATTGTAGACTAGATGCTCGTGGCTTCTTTCGAAGTATTTTTCCCTTCTTGTTCTAAAATGACGGACCTGACACGGTTTTCTCTACCTTTCTTGTTTTCGTCGTCTGGAAACCCAATTAGCCACCAGCATTCGCCTTGTGAATGTCCTAGCTTACCGTAGTTGTCGCACTTTGGGACATCCTTTCTCCCTCTACAGCTTGCCTTGTTCGTGTTTCTCTTGTTTGTGTTTCTAGGGTTTGTCGAATTAGTCGTGCCTCTAGTTTTGTTGAAACCAAAATTGTTTGCTCCCTTGCTGAAGAGACTGACTGACTGGTCCTGCCCTTCCTTCAACTCGTTTGTTCCTCTCTGTTGTTGTTCTTGGATGATAACAGAAGAATCTCGTCTAGTGTAGGTATCTCATTCATCGCGAGAATCTG